>CM042403.1:13228262-13685126 GCA_023634145.1 Thymallus thymallus | reverse complement strand
TAAACACTGACAAATAAACCTATTTCTTCTAACATATTTAAAACCAACAATAAATACGTCTATAGAAAAAGATTCATTGAAACTATAAAATAAATCATATAATAAACTAAACAACCTTTTCAGTCTAAAACAATCCATATAGGCATGAAAAACAGTTTCTCTTTTTAAGCAAAAAGGGCATTCTGTAGTGACATCAGGATTTAAAACTGAAATAAAAGCATTAACTGCTATTGCACCATGTAAAAGTCTCCATTGTATGTCCCCAACTCTTTTACTTAAAGGTGGCTTATACAATGATCTCCATTCTGGCTTATCATCAACACGTAGTTTTAAAACATTACGCCATGGTGTATCAACCCTCTTATCAAGCACTTTTTTATTAAAAACAAGAACACAAGCTTTATAAAAAGATTTACCAGTACTTGAAAAAAAGTTTAAAACTAGGGATTTACCAGAGCTTAAAAACATTCCTGAAACATCATCTAACACAGGAAAAATTAAAAACTCAGATAATACATCTTTATCATTAGGAACATTTTTTTTTTCACTATAGTCTGATAAAAGTTTCAGTTCATCAGAAGTGAGTCTTTGTTTCCATTTTTCTAATAAATGAAAAACAAATCGTCTAGACTTAATTTTTAGACTCAAAGCAACTTCTTCCATGTTCCCAAAGTCTGGTCCTGTCAAGTTAACGAGACTCCCCATTGTACATATTTTGGAAGCCACAAGTGTTTCCGTGAGTCCAGTAAATGTACAGTCATTGTGTGTTAAATCAAAGCGTGCTCCATATATTAACGGTTCTTCAAGGATCCAGTGAAGAGATTCAAAATGTCTTTCTCTTTGCACTTTGAACATGTTCCACACTTTAAAAACATTCCGATAAAAAATAGGCATTCCATTGAGGTTCAGTTTTGACAAGTCCATAAAGAAAAGATTTCTGTCCATTTTCAAATTTCCAAGATTTTGTAGTATTTTACACGCAACTACTTTCCAGCTTGAAATTATTGAACCATCAAGAAGTCTTTGCAAAAACTGTAAACGAAAAGCTGCTGCTCTACTTTGAAGGTGTACCAATCCTTGTCCTCCTTCTTCTTTAGGTAAAAACAATACACTCTGAGGAACCCAATGTAACTTGTCCCAGAAAAAATCTACTAAAATCGCTTGAGTCTCTGCTAAGAGACGCAAAGGAGGATCAATGCAGGTTAATTTATGCCATAAAGAGGAAGCTACTAAATTATTTATAACTAAAGTTCGACCTCTATATGACATATTTGGGATTAACCACTTCCATTTTTCAAGTCGACCTTTAACTTTTTCAAGAGTTCCTTCCCAATTTTTTTGCACAGTTGCTTCATCTCCTAAAAAAAAACCCAAATATTTAAAGCCTCCTCTCTTCCATACTAAACCAGGAGGAAGGGAAAAAGAACCATTTTTCCAATCCCCTATTAGTATTGCTTCACTTTTCTCCCAATTAGTTTTAGCAGAGGACAGTTTTTTAAAATCATCAAGTACACTCATTAAAACCTGTACATCCCTCTGTTGACTAACAAACACTAAAACATCATCAGCATATGCAGAGACTCTTATACTTTTTACAAAATTAGGCAACTTAAAACCTTGTACATTTTTTCTCAATTGTTGTAACAGAGGTTCTATTGCTAGCGAATATAGCATTCCAGATAGCGGGCATCCCTGCCTCACTCCCCTAAACACTTTAAAAGGAGTGCATAAGCCACCGTTCATTTTGAGTATGCTCTCAACATCACTGTACAAAACTTTAATTTTATCTATAAAACTTTTACTAAAACCAAAAGCTTTTAACGTTTCCCATAAGTATGTGTGTTCAACTCTGTCGAAAGCTTTCTCTTGGTCGAGTGAAATCAGTCCAATGTCACTATTTGATAACTTAGAGACATCAAAAATATCCCTAATAAGGGAAATATTATCAAAAATTGACCTTTTGGGGACACAGTAGGTTTGGTCTGGATGAATCAACTCATTCATAATTATTGATAATCTGTTTGCTAAAATCTTTGAAAGAAGTTTATAGTCACTACACAGAAGTGAAACAGGTCTCCAGTTTTTGATCTCTGTGAGATCTCCTTTTTTGGGAAGGAGGGTCAGGACTGCTCTCCGGCAACTCAAAGGTAGAAGACCTTCGTCCAAACTACCATTGAGTACTTCTAAGAGATCCTCTCCTACAACTTCCCAAAAACATTTATAGAAGTCTATTGGTATGCCATCAATTCCAGGCACCCTTCCGGATTCCATGCTCTGAACGGCCTGATGCAGTTCTCCCAGGCTAAGCACACCTGAAATCTCTGCATTAGCTTCATCAGACACCTTTGGTAAATCCTCAAAGAAGACACTCTCATTGATATTGTCTGATCCTAGTTCACTTCTGTACAGTTTCTCATAAAAACCAATTGCCCTCCTTCTAATCACTACAGGATTGGACAATAGAATTCCTTCCTCAGATCGCAAAGCATGAATGATTCTTTTTTGCCCATTTTTCCTTTCAAGGTTAAAAAAATACTTTGAAGGTGCATCCATTTGATCAAGACTTATAAATCTTGACCGGACCAAAGCCCCTTGTGTTTTAACCCCTAATAATTCTGCCAATTGATTCTTTTTCTTAGAAAGAATTTTCAAATAGCTTTGTTGTTTTGTTGATTCTGCCAATTCCTGTATCTTAATTATGTCATTCTCTAAGTCTTTCATTGACTGATTTAAAACTTTGGTGCTGTTGTGAGCATACTGCTGACAATACTGTTTAATTTGTACTTTTCCAAAATCCCACCATTTTTGTACTGATCGAAAAGATTCTTTTTTTGTTCTGTAATCAGCCCAAAACAATTTAAAAGTGTGTATAAAATCCTTATTATCTAACAAAGTTAAATTAAAATGCCAGTAAGCACTTTTAGGCTTGACAGAATTCAAAATAAAAGAACATTGCACCATGCAATGATCTGAAAAACCAACAGGAAAAATACAACAATTTTTAAAAATACCAACATGATGCTTAAACACATAAAATCTATCCAGTCTTGCCAGAGATAAAACATTATCACGTGCATGTGCCCAAGTATATTGTCTTTTATCCTCATGATAAAACTTCCATACGTCACTTAACTCATGCCTATTTATTATTTGAATGAGACGTTTTCTTGAAGGCATATGGGGTTCAATATGATTTCTGTCACAATTACTCACTGTACAATTAAAATCTCCTCCTAAAAATAAATAATCATCATTAGAAACATCTTGTAAAACAGAACATAATGTGTCTAAAAACAACATCCTATCAATTGTTGAGTTGGGGACATACACACAAATAAAAACAAAATTATAATTCTCCATTTGTGCTGTCACTTTTAAAAGTCTACCCTTCAAAAACTCTTTAACTTGATATGAACATGGATTAAAGGTTTTTGCAAATAATATTGCTATTCCTCCACTTAACGTGGTGTTGTGGCTGAAAAAAGATAAACCTTCCCATTCCTTCATCCAATCATTAACGTTGTTCACGTCACTATGCGTTTCCTGAATCAAAGTGACATCTATTTTTTTCTGCTTGATAATTTCATACAGCTCAGCTCTTTTTCTATAATTTCTAGCACCATTAACATTCAAGGAGGCAATCCGCACTTCAGCCATACTGAAATAAATAAACAAACAAAAAAAACCAAGCAAAACCAGATTATTCTTAGTCCTCATTTTCATTTAATTCCGTGCCAACTTTGCTCACAATCTTTTTCAACCGATAAACCTCCCTGTCTGAAAGGCACCCAGCTGTTATTAGGCTTTTGGCTTTGTCATGAAACTGCGTTAAGTCATGGAAATATTCTTTTACAATAACACCTCTTTTGTTTTTAGTGGTATTAAGGAAATGTTTTATGTCATCAACATCATAGCTTCTGCTAATACCTTCGATCTGTGACAACACTGTACTTGAGTCAGACATTTCACTTCCACTTTCTGACTCTTTCTGATCGTCAAACACTTCTTTTTTAAAACACTTTGCCTTACTGATCTTTGCGACATTTTTTCGTTTTTTTGGTATTTTAAACATCCTATTTTCCGCTTCTGTGTCAGACACGTCATCTTCCCCCATGTGTTCTACATCACTGTTCAACAGCCCAGTTTCTGCAGCTACAGAAGTATCCCTACCTTCATTCACCGATTCCGTCGAGGTCGATCCAGCTTCCACAGGCCCCTCAACAGATGTTCCTTCCCCAGCAGGTGTATCCACGGTCGGCACTGCTTCAGCCAGACCGACCCCAGACGGTTTAACAGTAGTTTCTTCAGTCGAACCACTATTCTTACTACCTCCAGCTGCATTCTTGTCAGGACATGAACGGATTAAATGGCCCGATTTACCACATCCAAAGCACTTCATTTTGTCAGTAGTAACAAACACTACATATTCAAAATCGTCCACACGGAAATTTAGCGCCAAGTCCAATTCTGCGTCATCTTTAATAATCATGAAAGCAAATCTCCTAAATGAAACGATATGTTTCAATAAAGGAGATTCACACCTGATCATAATCTTCTTGATTGGCGAAACCAACTTTCCATACCGTGACAGCGCTTGTTTCAAAATATCATCACTGAGAAACGGAGGGATATTCGATATTGTGACTTTTTTAGACGGTAACAACAGCGGTAAAACAGGTGTAAGTATTTCGTCAATGATTATACCTCGCGCAACCACCTCGTTTGCTTTTTCCACCGAGTTCAAAAAAATCACGGTCGCGCCATTCATTCTGGATGCGGAGACAATGTTTAGATGGCCAACAATCTCTCCTACACCCAGACAACAAGCCTCTACACTCGCCACGGTTACTATTTTGACTCCGTGACGGCGTGTGAGGACATCAAGCCCACTCCCAGCCTGAGCTGCCATGCTTCCTAAGAAAGCAGGCAGCACAAACAACCCACAAGATAAATACTAAATCAAATAAACAAACTTAGAAGTAAAAAATAAATACAAATAGAATAGAAATATATAAGGAAAAGACCCAAATACACGCGCTCAAAGCTCGAGCTCTCACACACGCTCCACAAACGCCCACGCATGCGCAGAGAGAGAGAGAGAGAGAGAGAGAGAGACAGAGAGAGAGGGGGGGGGAGAGAGAGAGGGGGGGGGAGAGAGGGGGGGGGGGAGAGAGAGAGGGGGGGAGAGAGAGAGAGGTAAATTAACTGTGTTGGATCGTTGCTGAAGGATCAGGGCGATCACGACTTCCTCATGCTCATCCTGTCTTTTTTTATTTTTCAATCCCCTCTCTCCCTTTTTCTCATTACACATTCATTCATTCACACATTCTGTATTTTTGATCTCATGAAAATCAGACATCCCTGACTGACTCACTGTGATGCGCACATGCACACGCACACTCATACACACATACACGCACACACACACACACACAGGCACTCACACACATATCCACACTAGCTCTGGTAATGACCTTCTGTTGAAAGCCTGGGCGCTGGACCTTGATGGTAGTATTCTGTACAGTGATCGAGGAGGATTCAACCTGGACTATCCGACATCACTATTCATGGAGAAAGAGAGGAGAGAGGCATCAGTAAGCTCCTCCCTCACTCCGCTGCTCTGATTTATTAATTAGTTTTAAGCAATAAAAATAATAGAGAGTTGCACACTCTATGTATAAACTCCCAGTAATTTATTGGGTAAATCACCAACGTTTCGGCATGCTTATAGTTTATTCACCGTTAGTCAGCACCTCGACATAAAATACGTTTCTCTGGGTGTGCGCCAGCTCATTTTTTTTTATTATTGATTTGTTTTATCCGAGATTCCCAGAGTGACGTAGCTAGGTGACGTAGTTAGGTGTTGTGGATATGTGTGTGTGTGCGTGTGTGTGTGTGTGTCCATGTGCATCACAAGCATGCAGGTATGCACACACACACACACGCACACACAAACATATCCACGATGTCATAGAGACACTCTGTAACAGTTTGCATGGTGAACAGCTGGGCACCTCAGGGGACCTCCAGGGAATATCCAGAGAGAGGCAAGGTTTACCAGCTGATAAAGTATTACTCTCACACTACTGTAGCCTACAGAGCTGTTTTCTTGGACACCCTCATGCACAGGAACATACAGTTAATTACCATATGGTTGAATTCCCACATATGCAACATCAACTTGATTAAATTCCTAGATTAATCATGTTTCTGATGATAAAACACAGTATTAGTGGACCGTTGTCTTCTGGATGTGAGAGTAGCCTTTTGAGGACTTTTGAGTATTCATGACCTCTACAGATTTGGAGATAAAGTATTAATGATCTCCATCCTCTCTCCCCAGACACGTCCCAACTCTCAGGGGTAACTCTGGCCTCCGCTGCCCCTTCCTCCAGCCCTGTTACCCCTGCTCCCTGGGTAGAGGTGTGTACGTGCCCCCCTGGGTTTAGGGGTCAGTTCTGTGAGCTCTGTGCCCCAGGGTTCACCAGAGAGGTCCCTAACGGAGGACCCCTGTCCCCCTGTGTGCCCTGCACCTGCCACCAGCATGGACCCTGCCACCCTGAGACAGGTAGGACGAGTCTCTCTTGTTTTTCTTTCTTTCTTGTTCTCTCATTTTCTCATGCTCTCTCTATACCTCTATTTCTTTCTTCTCTTATCGTCTTCTTTTTCCTTCTCCCCTCTTCTCTACTTGACTTTCCCTCTCTCTCTCTCTCTCTCTCTCTCTGTGCGTGAGTGCGTGGTGAGTGCGTGGTGGGAGTGCGTGCGGTGAGTGCTGCTGAGAGCGTGCTGAATGTGAGTTCTTTACTTATTTTTTTCCAAAACTTTTGTTTCTCTGTTGATGCTTTGAGGATTTTTTTTTTTTTTTTTTTTTTTTAGAGAATCAGTGTTTTTTGGGGCTCGGTTGTGTTTTGTTTGGTGGAGGCGGCGGCTGCCGGCGTTGCTGGTCAGCATGGCTGCAGCAGGTGAACACAGTTGTTTGCACAAACTCACGCGCCGACACGCTATTAAACTCTCTCCGCCTAACGGGTGTTCGGTTGAAGATTGTAGTCTAGCGGTGGGTGAGATTGTCGGATATGACAGTATTAAATCGGCTTCTAGGATGAATAGTGCCGTTGTGATCTTTTTGGACAGTGTGGACAAAGTAAATCAGCTATTGGAAAGTGGAATCGTGATTCAAGACACATACACACCAGTATTGTCTCTAGTAAACCCGGCCAAAAAGGTAATCATTTCAAATGTACCCCCGTTTATGAAAAATGAGTTGTTGGAAAAAGAACTAGGGAGACACGGAAAACTAGTGACACCGATAAAGATGATTCCCATCAGCTGTAAATCCCCTCATCTTAAACACGTTGTGTCTTTTAGGAGACATGTACACATGATTCTCAAAAAGAGGGATGAAGAGTTGAACTTAGTGTTTAAGTTTAAGGTTGATGAATTTGACTACACTGTGCATGTAACATCAGAGACTATGAAATGCTTTGGGTGTGGGACTGTAGGGCATGTGATTCTCTCGTGCCCAGAGAGAGCAGGTGAGACGCGGGATGTTAACGCAGCAAACCCGCCGCCCGCTCGGGCCGAAAGCGGAGCCGCGTTACCTGGCGAACCGCAGAGAACTGCGCAGGAAGAAAAACGAGATGGTAGTGATCAGGAGAATGAGGTGGGGGAAAATGTAGTGGTGGAAAAAAATGTTGCAAAAGATGAGTTAAATGTTGGTCATACCGCGACTAGAGTAGCTGAGTCAGTGTTGTTTAATGAGGAAGATGTCATGATGGATGCTGAAATTTCCAAACTGGCAACCAAGAGGAAAAATCCAGAAATTAAATCAAACACTGAACAAGTTACAAAAGTGTCAAAATCGAATCTAATGGGCTGTTCTTCTCAGTCAGAGGATGTGTTGATGAACACTCAAGAGTCTGAAAGTGATGTTAGTGGAGAGACGCAGATGGATGTGGAGAGTGCTTATGCTTTCACCAAAATTCAGTCCTTTTTACAAAGAACTAAAGGTCTGAGATCAGTCAAAATTGACGAGTACTTCCCGGACTTAAAGTTGTTCATTGATTCAGTTAAATTGTACATGAAAAATACAGAAAACCCTGACCAACTGACCTTTACAGATCAGGAAATTTTTCGTTTGAAAAAATTAATGATAAAAGCGAGAGCACAAGTAGCTAATGATGGTTAAGTGTCTTTTATTTTTATTTTTATTTGTTTGTGTTAAGCTCTCTGTTCTGTTTAAATGCAACTTAACATCTACTATGTGTGACATCAAGTTGGGTTCTTTAAACGTTAATGGTGCCAGAGAAGATGGGAAGAGAGTTTCCCTTATCAGTTTGTTTAAAGTTAAAAAATTAAATGTCATTTTTTTACAAGAAACACATAGCACAGCTGAAAATGAAACCGAGTGGAAGAAAGATTGGGATGGGGAAGTTTTTCTCAGTCATAAGTGTAGCAACAGTGGTGGAGTGGCTATCTTGTTTTCTAGAGATTTTTTACCCATCTCTTGTGTTACTGAGGAAATCATTGCAGGGCGCTTGTTAAAAATACAAGCTGTATTTGAAAGTGTAAAAATGACTTTCATCAATGTTTATGCTCCTACTGTAGGCCCAGAAAGGGTGGTCTTTTTAAACATTCTAAACGATGTAATAAGCAACTGTAGCGCTGATGGATACATGTTCCTGGGTGGGGATTTTAACTGCACTGAGAACGCAGCTCTAGACAGAAACCACCCAGAACCACACGGAGCCAGTAAGAAGTGTCTTATAAAAGTAATTGAGATGAATGATTTGTGTGATGTTTGGAGGTTTTTTCATGCCACTCATCGTCAGTATACTTGGACTCATGTTAAAGATAATTCTTTGTCTTTGGCTAGGCTTGATAGAGTTTACTGTTTCAAACATCAGAGTAATGTACTTAAAGGTTGTTCAATACACCCAATTGGTATTTCAGATCATTGCCTCGTACAAGTTGCTATCTTTGTTAAGGATGTGAAATGTAAAAGCGCCTTTTGGCATTTTAACGTATCTTTGCTCTCTGATAATGCTTTTAAAGATGCTTTTAAGTACTTCTGGAGTGGTTACACAAAAGACAAATCTGAGTACACTTCATTACAACAGTGGTGGGACATAGGGAAGGTCAATATAAAACAGCTGTGCCTACAGTATACTCTCAATGTCACGAGAGACATGACTAGATCTATGAAAGCTTTGGAGAGTGAAATAGTGAAGCTGCAAGATTTGGCAGACTCAACAAGAGAAGGGGAACACTTTAAAGTTCTCAAAAGGAAAAAGTCAGCTCTATCTAACCTGTTGGGTTTCTCTGCTCAAGGTGCTCTGGTTCGCTCACGTCATCAAAATATTGCCAAAATGGATGCACCTTCTCATTTTTTTTTTCGGCCTTGAACGAAAAAATGGACAAAGGAGACTTATGCACTCTCTGCGGTCCAGTACTGGACAATTGCTGCAAGAGTCTGTGGACATCCGTAAATCTGCAGTGGCTTTTTATGAGAAACTCTTCAAGAGTGAGTTCCAAGAGAGACCAGAGGTGGCGCAGTCCTTCTATGAGGGCTTGCCTAAGGTTTCTGAGGAGGCTAACGTGGAGCTGGATGCACCGATCTCTGCTGATGAACTATATTCTGCGTTGCAGAGTCTAGAAAGCGGTAAATCTCCAGGCATTGACGGCCTTCCTGTGGACTTTTATAAAGCTTTCTGGCCTGTGATTGGCAAAGATTTGTTGCTTGTTCTCAGAGACAGTTTAAGAAAAGGACATTTACCTTTGAGTTGCAGGAGAGCAGTCCTCACCCTTCTCCCCAAAAAAGGGGATTTACAAGAGATAAAGAACTGGCGGCCGGTGGCTCTGCTCTGCACTGATTACAAACTTTTGTCAAAGGTGTTGGCAATGAGACTGAAAAATGTTATGGAGCACGTCATTCATATTGACCAGACTTATTGCATACCCAATAGGTTGATATCTGACAACATTATTTTAATTCGTGATGTTTTGGACCTCTCCAATTCATTGGGTTGCGAAATTTGCCTGATTTCAATTGACCAGGAAAAGGCATTTGACAGAGATGAACACCAGTATTTGTGGCAAACGTTAGATGCGTTTGGGTTTAGCTCTGGTCTAATAAACATGATTCGAGTCTTGTATAGTGACATTGAGAGCATTTTAAAGATCAACGGTGGTTTAAGTGCTCCGTTTAAAGTTCAGAGGGGGATCAGACAAGGTTGTTCATTATCTGGCATGCTGTACTCCTTGGCCATAGAGCCTCTTCTGCACAAATTAAGAAAATCTCTTGTTGGTGTAAGCCTTCCTGGATGTGAAACCGTTTTTAAATTATCTGCTTATGCCGATGATGTTGTTTTCATTGTCAAAAAACAGGAAGATATTGACACCCTTGTTGAAAATATTAATGGTTTTGGCGTATTGTCCTCTGCCAAAATTAACTGGGGGAAAAGTGAAGCTGTAACAATCAGTAATGAGTTAAGCAGAAAACTTGTTTTACCTGCCGGGTTAATTTGGAACAAGGGTGGTTTTAAATATCTTGGTGTTTATCTTGGAGATGATACTTTTCTGTGTAAAAACTGGGACAATGTTTTAGAAAAAGTTGAAGGACGTCTCAAAAAATGGAAATGGATCTTGCCACACATGTCTTTTAGGGGTCGAACACTAGTGATCAACAACCTAGTGTCATCAATGTTGTGGCACCGATTATCATGTGTAGACCCTCCTGCACAACTGCTGGCCAAGATACAGGCAGTGTTGGTGGACTTTTTCTGGGACCGTCTGCACTGGGTTCCACAAAGCGTACTGTTTTTGCCAAAGGAGGAAGGAGGGCAGGGACTCATTCATCTCGCCAGTAGGGGCGCTGCCTTCCGACTCCGTTTCATCCAGAGACTCCTTGTTGGGCCCGCAGACCTTGTCTGGAGACCCTTGGCCAGAGCCATATTGACCCGAGGCGGGAATTTGGGTCTTGCTGAGCCTTTGTTTTTAATGGACTTGAGTGCTAAAAAACTGTGTAACCTCCCAAAGTTTTACCATGGACTGTTCACTGTGTGGGGGATGTTCCATAAAAAGAGAGTGACAAGCTGTGAGTCCCTGTCATGGCTGTTGAAAGAACCAGTGGTGAATGGCACTCGTTTTAACATAGAACAAATAACTGGACCCTTCATTATGCAGTTGTTCTGTGCGGCTGGAACTGTTACTCTGAGACATGTGGTGGATCTGTGTGGACCTAATCTGATTGACACTGCAGGTCTAGCCTCTCATGTGGGAGTTAGATCGATCAGGATTATAAATCAAATGCTCAGCACTTGGAAGTGTGAACTCACAAAGACTGAATTATCCTTGCTAAAAGACTACTGTAGTGGACAATGTCAACCAGTTGTTGATGATACTTTTCCAGCATTGACTCTATTTCCTGATTTTAAAGACTGTACTGGCCAACTGTTAGAGTCCAGAGAGACTCTCACAAATGAATTTGATGACATGGGAGGAAAAACTATGTATAAAATGTTTGTAAAAATTGTAAATAAAGGTAAACTAAGTGGTCGGGCTGACACTCCTTGGAGAGCTCATCTGGGGCTTGACAGTGAGGTCAGACCAGTATGGAGAGCAATTTACAAACCACCGTTGACCAAAAGAGTAGGGGACCTACAGTGGAGAGTCCTACACGGTAGTGTGGCTGTCAATGCGTTCATTTCCATTATCAATCCCAATGTAAGTGAAGATTGCCCTTTCTGTTTGCAGAGGGAGACAGTTTATCACTGCTTTCTGGACTGTAGCAGACTGTGTTCTTTTTTTCAGTTGTTGCAACAAATGTTCTTGATGTTTGGAGAGGAATTTTCTAAGGATCTATTTATTCTTGGTTTTAGCTACAGTCAGAAAAGGAGATTGAAATGTCAATTGTTTAATTTTGTATTTGGTCAAGCAAAAATGGCTATCTACCTCAGTAGAAGGAATAAGATTGAAGAGTCCTTAGATGTTGACATAAACACTGTTTTTGTTAGAATGGTGAAAGCTAGATTGAAAGTTGATTTTGATTTCTACTGTACCACAAATAATGTTGAGGAGTTCATAAGCATTTGGTGTCTTAAAAATGTTTTGTGCTCTGTTGTAGAGAATGCCTTGTGCTTTGGAAATGTTTTGAGTTAAATCATGCTCAATTATTGTTTTTTTTTTTTTTTTTTTTTTTGTTTTGGAAATAGATTTCTCTGTGTTGTAGAGAACTCTGTTTTGAAAAATAAAGAGGAATAAATCTCAATCTCTCTCTCTCTCTCTCTCTCTCTCTCTCTCTCTCTCTCTCAATTCAAATTCAATTCAATTCAATTTAAGGGTTTTATTGGCATGGGAAACATATGTTAACATTGCCAAAGCAAGTGGAGTAGATAGTTAACAATGAAAATTAACTCTCTCTCTCTCTCTGTCTCTCTTTCTCTCTTTCTTTCTCTCTCCATCTCGTATCTCTTTCTTACTCTCTTGGATGACTCTTACAGCCAGTGACAGTTAAACAGATTTCCGCTCTCAATCCATCTTTCTCTTTTTATTCTCCTATCACTCTCTGATTTCTCTCCAGCCAGAGAAAAGAACGGCGACCCTTTACCCTTTTCTCTCTCTCCCTCCATCTCGCTCTACCTCCATTTACTGACAGAACTTTCCCTCCTTATTTCACTCTGGCTTTTCAAAAGACAGGTAAAAGGTCACCTTACATCCTCCCATCTCTCTCACTCTTTCTCTCAGACTTTTTCCAACTCTCCTAGACACAATGAGTACCCCACCCTGCCCTCTATCTGTTTATCTCCATCTCTTTGTCATTTTCCCCCACCTTCTTTCCCTCCCTCGTCTCAGACTCAGACAGAGATCTGACCTAGTTAGGAGTTGCCTGGAGCCTCAAGTGTGTGTGTGTGTGTGTGTGTGTGTGTGTGTGTGTGTGTGTGTGTGTGTGTGTGTGTGTGTGTGTGTGTGTGTGTGTGTGTGTGTGTGTGTGTGTGTGTGTGTGTGTGTGTGTGGTCAGGAAGCGGGGCTGGTGTCATTAACCTCGTTAGCCACGCCTGATTTAGGGGCAGATATCCTACTTCTCTCCTGCGCCTCTCTTCCTCTGTCTCCCCTCTCTCTCTCTTTCTCTCTCTATCTATCTCTCTCTCTAAGTTCAATTTCAATTCAATTCGGTTTTATTGGCATGGGAAACATATGTTAACATTGCCAAAGCAAGTGGAGTAGATAGTTAACAATGAAAATTAACTCTCTCTTTCTCCCTCTCTCTCTCTCTCTCTCTCTCTCTCTCTCTCTCTATCTCTCTCTTTCTCGGTCTACCTCTCTCTATCGCCCTCTCTTTCTTTTTCTCTCCCTCTATCTTTCGCTCTCTCTCATTCGCTCACTTTGGTATTATACTGTCACCATGTCTCCAGGTTCTCTAAACATCTCTTCAGTCCCCACTTTCTTTTTTTATTTAGTTATTTCATTCTCATTTTATGGTTCACCTTGGAAGTCTTCTTAGTACAAAACAGAACAGAGTTTCACAATATAATTCTATCACAAACGTGATTTGCTGCCTTTACACCCTGAGTGAGTATACGTGCAGAGAGAGTAAGTAACAAGTAAGAAACAGTGACAAGTAAGAAACAGTAACAAGTAAGAAACAGAGAGTAGGAGTCAGGAAGAGAGGGGAGGGAAAGAACAAAGGATAAAAAAAAGAAACACAGTGCAAATGTGTGTTTGTGCGTGAGACAGAGAACAGCAAAAGAGAGAGAGGGAGACAGGTTGTACACACATCTGTTCAGATTTATGGGGAGGAGATGTATTTTATTTATTTATGAACCTTTTTAACTTCAAAGCAGATTGGGTTTCCACTCAGCAGGTTGAGCCGAGCGTCGTTTAGCATATCTTAATGCCTCCGCAGGTTTGTAAATATAATTAGACCCAGCCACGTCCCAGGGGGACACCTAGTGAAGTTTTTATTAATATGCATACGTGTTCGCTCACACATATTTTCAAATCATATTTCTCTATAGTTTCTGGCTGTGAACTCCAGCCAAACACACACATGGTATGGGTTGTGAACAGACCTGGGTTGAAGTCTTTCAAATATTTTTTGTGTTTACTTTATCCTCCCTGGAGTGCCAGATGTGCGGGGTTTACAGTTTTGTGACTATTCTATTTGATACATTTTTCCAGGAAAGCTCAATCGATCATAGCGAAAGTATTTTAGAGAGAGAGAGAGAGAGAGAGAGAGCGAGAGAGAGGGAGGGAGGGAGAGGGACACGTCCCTAGAGGCGAGAGAAAGACTGCAGCAACAATGTCCTTGAGCGCTGTAGCTGAATTGCCTCTGTGTGAGGTAACGTCTAGGAATACAAGCCATTCAAATCACAAAGAAGTACGAAATGTTAGCTATTCAAGTTGCAAAGAAGTACGAAATGGTAGCCATTCAAGTAGCAAAGAAGTATCAAGCGTAAGCCATTCAAGTCACAACGAGGTACGAAATGGTAGCCATTCAAGTCACAACGAGGTACGAAATGGTAGCCATTCAAGTCACAAAGAAGTATCCAGCGTAAGTCATTCAAGTCACAAAGAAGTACGAAATGGTAGCCATTCAAGTCACAAATAAGTACGAAATGGTAGCCATTCAAGTCACAAAGAGGTACGAAATGGTAGCCATTCAAGTCACAAAGAAGTATCCAGCGTAAGTCATTCAAGTCATAAAGAAGTACGAAATGGTAGCCATTCAAGTCACAAATAAGTACGAAATGGTAGCCATTCAAGTCACAAAGAAATACGAAATGGTAGCCATTCAAGTCACAAAGAAGTACAAAATGGTAGCCATTCAAGTCACAAAGAAGTATGAAGTGTAAGCCATTCAAGTCACACTGGATGACAGTGCATACCAACTTTAGAAGTGTCACAGCCATTTACAAGTAACAAAACATAAAGCTTGGTAAGAGCCTGTGTCGGTTCAGGTCAAGGAGAACTATAAAGGTAGGTTGAGGAGTAGAGACGGTGGACACACCCTTCATCTCCTGCCTCCAGTGGGGGCGGGGCCACCGACGTTGCTGTCCTATCAAAGTCTTAATTGCTCATAATTACTTAACAACCTGTGTCATCATTCAGGGTTTAGTTTAGCCCCCAGCATAGACAGACTGGGATGGAGTTTACACAGTGGATGCACACACAGAAGGCCGTTGCCAAAGCTGCTTCGTAATCATGATTTATGAACAGTACCACAGTTATGTCGCTTCTATTTGATGCAGCGCAACACAACAGATTGGAAATGTTAATATTTGTGGTGGAATGAGAAAATTGCGTTTTCGGTCGACGGAGTGCTAGTGCCGCAGGGCTAATGAAATCAAGCATATGTCCTTCAGATACGCATATACATAGCATAGCCCCTTGTCTCGCTGTGTGTGCGTGCGTGTTTGTGTGTTTGCCTGCATGCGTGCAAGTGTGTGTCTGCCTGCGTGCTTTCCTGTGTGTGTGCAAGTGTGTGTGTGTGGGTGTGTGCGTCTGTGTGCGTCTGTGTGTGTCTGTGTGTGTCTGTGTTCACGCGCAGCGCCTATGTATGTGTGTTATTGTTCCTCTATCTTAATTGGAAGCATGCCATCCATAAAATTGGGCAGAGGCCGTAATTCATAAGATCTCAAGGGAGGGTGAGGGTACATTGCACCTTGTCTGCCTGGGAAGAAAAGAGAGTGTTCTTTCATACAGGGGTTTATAAACCTCTCCTCGTGGGACACCCAGCCGTTCCATGTATTTTGAACTACTCCAGAGCTAGCATTCCCGATTTCACTTCAATGAATGGTGAATATAGGTGTGCTAGGTCAGGGCTACAACATAATTGTGAAACGTCTGGGGGAGGAGAGGTTGGAAAACCACTGCTCTAATACTTAGATAGATAGATAAATAAATGGAGACAGTCCATTCTCCCAGCATGCAGTGCCCCAGACTAGATAGGAACACATTCATCAGACTAACAAATGAACCACACCACCATGCTCCCTACAGCCACCATGCTCCCTGTCCTACCACTCTCTCCCAGCATCCCTAGGGGTGTCCCAAATTACACTCTATTCAGTCTTGGTGTTCCTTCCATGCTGTTAATTTTTATTTATTTAACCAGGCAAGTCAGTTAAGAACAAATTCTTATTTACAATGACAGCCTACTTACAGGGTCAGACCCTGGAACAAACTAGGGTTAAGTGCCCCACTCAAGAACACATTGACAGGTTTTTTCACCTTGTCTCTCAGGTATTTGAACCAGAGACCTTTCGGTTACTGACTATTTAACCGCTAGGCTACCTGCCACCAGGCCTGTTTCTGCTGTCATCTCTACTCAGAGAGGTCAGAGTCAGGTTTATAATGTTTTGTTAATTTGGAGATCCAGGAAATTAAGACTAGGGAAATGTGTTGATATTGTGGAACCAGGCTGTTTAGGCTGTCAAAATGTGTTGGTATTGGGGAACCAGACTGTTTGGGCTGGGGAAATGTGTTGTTATTGGGGAACAAGACTGTTTGGACTGGGAAAATATGTTCAGTGTGTTTCTCTCTATTGGTAATGTAGCATGTTGTTCATGTTGGCTGCATACTGAATTGCTGCTGCTTGTGTTTGCTTTTCTGCCTCTAATTCTGTCAGGGGACAGGCTCAGACCTTTTCAAATCAGAGATATCTGACAGCCCGACTAGAAAAGCGTCAGAGCCAGAGAGCCAGAGAGAGGGAGAAAGACAGTGTGGGTTGTATGTGTGGGTGTGCGTGTGGGTGTGTGTGTGTGTGTGTGTGTGTGTGTGTGTGTGTGTGTGTGTGTGTGTGTGTGTGTGTGTGTGTGTGTGTGTGTGTGTGTGTGTGTGTGTGTGTGTGTGTTTTGTGTGTGTTAGTGTGTGCGAGCGTGCGAGCGTGTGTATGTATATGTGTACAAGTGGGTGTATATGCGTCAAGAGAGAGAAGGATAAAGAGAGAGAGAGAGAGAAGGATAAAGAGAGAGAGAGAGAGAGAGAGAGAGAGAGAGAGAGATAGCCTGTCTTCTCTTGAGGTCCAGGTCTGCCTATGGCGGCCTCTCTCAATAGCAAGGCTATGCTCACTGAGTCTGTACATAGACAATGCTTTCCTTAATTTTGGGTCAGTCACAGTGGTCAGGTAATCTGCCACTATGTACCCATTATTTCCAGTGTGTCAAGTAATTTGACTTTTCTCATGATTCTCATGTAGGTATGACGGTTCTCTGTAGAATTGAACGGCTCTTTTCTGGATTTTGATAATTAGCGGGTAACGGACTAATTCTGCTCTGCATGCATTATTTAGTGTTTTACATTGTACACAGAGGATGTGCAGCCTCAATTTAGTGTTTGTCCCATTTTGTGATTTCTTGGTTGGTGAGCCCAGACCTTACAACCATAAAGGGCAATGGGTTCTATAACTGATTCAAGTATTTTTTGCCAGATCCTAATTGGCATGTTGAATTTTATCTTCCTTTTGATGGCATAGAAGTCTCTTCTTGCCTGGTCTCTCAGATCGTTCACAGCTTTGAGGAAGTTACCTGTGGTGCTGATGTTTAGGCTGAGGTAGGTATAGTTTTTTCTGTGTTCTAGAGCAAGGGTGTCTAGATGGAATTTGTATTTGTTCCTGGCAACTGGACCTTTTTACTGTCAGGGCCCAGTTCTGACAGAATCTGTGCAGAAGATCTAGTTGCTGGTGTAGGCCCTCCTTGGTTGAGGACAGGAGGAGGACACCAGATCATCAGCAAACAGTAGACATTTGACTTCAGATTCTAGTAGGGTGAGGCTCAAGCTGCATCCTTGTCTCACCCCACAGCCCTGTGGAAAGAAATGTGTGTGTCTTTTGCCATTTTTAACCGCACACTTGATGTTTGTGTACATGGATTTTAAAATGCTGTATGTTTTTTTGCCAACACCACTTTTCACAATTTGCATAATAGACGCTCATGCCAAATTGAGTCAAAAGCTTTTTGAAATCAACGAATTATGAGAAGACTTTGTCTTTCGTTTGTTTGTTTGTCAATGATGGTGTGCAGGGTGAATATGTGGTCTGCTGTGTGGTAATTTGATAAAAAGCCAATTTGACATTTGCTCAGTGCATTTTTTCACTGAGGAAATGTACGAGTCTGCTGTTATTTTGGTCAAATTTGTCTCCACTTTTGTAGTTTGTGGTGATCAGTTCTTGGTTCCAAATATTGGGGAATATGCCAGAGCTGAAGATGAAATTAAAGAGTTTAAGTATAGACAATTGGAATGTATGGTATGTACAGTTGAAGTCGGACGTTTACATACACTTAGGTTGAAGTCATTAAAATTCATTTTTCAACCACTCCACATATTTCATGCTAACAAACTATAGTTTTTGGCAAGTCTGTTAAGACATCTACTTTGTGCATGACACAAGAAATTCTTCCAAAAATTGTTTACAAACATATTATTTCACTTAAAATTCACTATCTCACAATTCCAGTGGGTCAGATGTTTACATACACTAAGTTGACTGTGCCTTTAAACAGCTTGGAAAATTCCAGAAAATGATGTCATGGCTATAGACGTTTCTGATAGGCTAATTGACATAATTCGAGTCAATTGGAGGTGTACCTGTGGATGTATTTCAAGGCCTACCTTCAAACTCAGTGCCCCTTTGCTCGACGAGAGGTATGACGTTCATCTGTACAAACATTAGTACGCAAGTATAAACACCATGGGACCACGCAACCGTCATACCTCTCAGGAAGGAGATGCGTTCTGTCTCCTAGAGATGAACACACTTTTGTGCGAAAAGTGCAAATCAATCACAGAACAACAGCAAAGGACCTTGTGAAGATGCTGGAGGAAACAGGTACAAAAGTATCTATATCCACAGTAAAATAAATCCTATATTGACATAACCTGAAAGGCCGCTCAGCAAGGAAGAAGCCACTGTTGTAAACCCGCCATAAAAAAGCCAGACTACAGTTTGCAACTGCGAATGGGGACAAAGATCATACTTTATGGAAAAATGTCCTCTAGTCTGATCAAACAAAAATAGAACTGTTTTGCCATTATGACCATTGTTATGTTTGGAGGAAAAATGGAGAGGCTTGCAAGTTGAAGAACAGCATCCCAACTGTGAAGTACGGGGATGGCAGCATCATGTTGTGGGGGTGCTTTGCTGCAGGAGGGGCTGGTGCACTTCACAAAATAGATGGCATCATGAGGAAGGAAAATGATGTGGATAGATGTCACATTGCATAATAATGGGATGAAGAGCGGAGCGTTCTGGTAGAGACATTCCTTTTATTATATTGAATTCTCTTACTATTAACTATGAAAGAGCAAAACAATAATCAAAAGGAGAGCAAAGCAAAATGACTTACGTGCTGCAACACTGCAGTCATAACACAAAACAATGATCCACAACGCAGGTGGATTGTGGAGCGTTTGTATAGCATCCCCAATTAGAGACAACTCTGGACAGCTGTCTCCAATTGGGAATCACCAACAACCCACTCCTGATGTGATGACCCAACTGTGGCACTTCCACTCCCTCTTGTAGGATTCTGGGGCCTGGCCTCAGTCAGATCATCACAGTAAACCCCCCCCCCCCCCCAAAGGCGTGGGCTCCTGACCGTGATACCTCCCCCTAACCAAGAAACACAAAGTCCAAAATACAAAAAAAAGAAAGAGGGGGGACTTGCGGATTACTGGGGAGGTTGTTGTTGGTGGGGGCTCCGGCTCCGGCCTCGGGTGTGGCGTATGCATTGCCGGCAGCTTCCTCCTTGCCTCCCCTTTGTACGCCCTGTCCTGTCTGGACCCCGGCGCGATGGACCCCCCCTCCGTACTCCCGCTATGCACCAAGTCCTGTCTGGACCCTGGTGTGGGAGCACCTGACCCTGGAGGGAGGCTGAAGTCCGGTGGAGCGGACTGCTCTGGAGCGAAGCAGACGACCGGACCCGGACTGGGTACCGGTGGAGCGGACTGCTCTAGTATGGGAGTAGAGCAGACGACCGGCCCCGGACTGGGCACCGGTGGAGCGGACCGCTCCGGCACTGGAGCGAAGCAGACGACCGGCCCCCGGACTGGGCACCGGTAGAGCGGACCGCTCCGACACTGGAGCGAAGCAGACGACCGGCCCCGGACTGGGAACCGGTGGAGCGGACCGCTCCGACACTGGAGCGAAGCAGACGACCGGCCCCGGCCACCTTCGCTGGAGTTTCAGGGCGGCTGACCTTCGCTGGAGGCTCCGGGCGGCTGCCCTTCGCTGGAGGCTCCGGGCGACTGCCCTTCGCTGGAGGCTCCCGACTGCTGCCCTTCGCTGGAGGCTCCCGGCTGCTGCCCTTCGCTGGAGGCTCCCGGCTGCTGCCCTTCGCTGGAGGCTCCCGGCTGCTGCCCTTCGCTGGAGGCTCCCGGCTGCTGCCCTTCGCTGGAGGCTCCCGGCTGCTGCCCTTCGCTGGAGGCTCCCGGCTGCTGCCCTTCGCTGGAGGCTCCGGGCTGCTGACCTTCGCTGGAGGCTCCGGGCTGCTGACCTTCGCTGGAGGTTCCGTGTTGCTGACCTTCGCTGGAGGTTCCGTGTTGCTGACCTTCCCTGGAGGTTCCGTGTTGCTGACCTTCCCTGGAGGTTCCGTGTTGCTGACCTTCACTGGAGGTTCCGTGTTGCTGATCTTCACTGTAGGCTCACGGTTACTGACCTTCACTGTAGGCTCACGGTTACTGACCTTCACTGTAGGCTCACGGTTACTGACCTTCACTGTAGGCTCACGGTTACTGACCTTCACTGTAGGCTCACGGTTACTGACCTTCACTGTAGGCTCACGGTTACTGACCTTCACTGTAGGCTCACGGTTACTGACCTTC
This sequence comes from Thymallus thymallus, assembly GCA_023634145.1. Classification (NCBI taxonomy): domain Eukaryota; kingdom Metazoa; phylum Chordata; class Actinopteri; order Salmoniformes; family Salmonidae; genus Thymallus; species Thymallus thymallus. Next base: position 13,664,309 of record CM042403.1, on the reverse strand, counting down.
ACTGTAGGTTTTGGGTTGCTGTCCTTCACTGGAGGTTCCGTGTTACTGACCTTCACTGTTCCTCCTTTGACTCCTCATAGAACCCCTCAGGTTTCTCACGATTGTAGATCGTGGGCATACAAAGAGGTATGCGATCTTCCTCATTACGCCTCTCCGGGCTCTGGCTGCGCACCGATGGTGTGGTGCGCGAAGTCGGCACGGACCGTGCCGGGCTGTGGGCCGACGCTGGGGGCTCCGGGTTGGGGACTGGCGTTGGAGGGCTGCGACTGCCCCGATCTTCTTCTCTCCATCGCCAATCCCCTTCCTGTGAGGACTCCATCGGGAGCCCCCACGAGTGAGGGAACAAAGGCACATAGTCGTCGTCTTCCTCCGACTCCTCTCCGTACCTCTGCTCCCATGGCTGTAGGGGCTCCTCCTGGATCCCCCACGAGTGCAGTGGCCGGGGCTCTTCACCATTGATCCCCGACCACCCCCATAGCCCCCCCCAAAAAAATTGCTTGGGGTTTCTTCTGGGCTCCAGGCTGGTCCTTCGCCTTTCTAGCCCGTCGTCCCTTTCCTTTACGACGGCGCCTCTGCTCCGGACACAAGCTCTCTCCCGTCGAACGCTCATGGGAGAATTCCTCCTCGGGAGTTCTCCCCTTTCTGAGGAGGATATTTCCCACAGTTGTTATCCGCTGTGTCCCAGGGGGGTGGATCATTCTGTCACATTGCATAATAATGGGATGAAGAGCGGAGCGTTCTGGTAGAGACATTCCTTTTATTATATTGAATTCTCTTACTATTAACTATGAAAGAGCAAAACAATAATCAAAAGGAGAGCAAAGCAAAATGACTTACGTGCTGCAACACTGCAGTCATAACACGAAACAATGATCTACAACGCAGGTGGATTGTGGAGCGTTTGTATAGCATCCCCAATTAGAGACAACTCTGGACAGCTGTCTCCAATTGGGGATCACCAACAACCAACTCCTGATGTGATGACCCAACTGTGGCACTTCCACTCCCTCTTGTAGGATTCTGGGGCCTGGCCTCAGTCAGATCATCACAATATATTGAAGCAACATCTCAAGAAATCAGTCAGGAAGTTAAAGATTGGTCGCAAATGGGTCTTTCAATTGGATAATGACCCCAAGCATACTTCCAAATTTGTTGCAAAAAAAAAGGACAACAATTTCAAGGTATTGGAGTGGCCATCACAAAGCCCTGACCTCAATCCTATAGTGGGCAGAACTGAAAAAGTGTGTGCGAGCAAGGAGGCCTACAAACCTGACTCAGTTACACCAGTTCTGTAAGGAGGAATGGGCCAAAATTCACTCAATTTATTGTGGGAAGATTGTGGAAGGCTACCCGAAACGTTTGACCCAAGTTAAACAATTTAAAGGCAATGCTACCAAATACTAATTGAGTGTATGTAAACTTCTTACCCACTGGGAAAGTCATGAAAGAAATAAAATCTGAAATAAATAATTCTCTCTACTATTATTCTGACATTTCACATTCTTAAAATAAAGTGGTGATCCTAACTGATCTAAGACAGGGAATTTCTACTAGGATTAAATGTCAGAAATTGAAAAACTGAGTTTAAATGTATTTGGCTAAGGTGTATGTAAACTTCTGACTTCAACTGTATATTTTATATTTTCATTTAGGATACCATCAACTCCACAGGCCTTTTTGGGTTGAAGAGTTTGTATTTTGTCCTGTAGTTCATTCAATGTAATTGGACAACCCAGTGGGTTCTGGTAGTCTTTAATATCTGATTCTAAGATTTGTCATTGATCATGTATATGTTTTTGCTCTTTGTTATAGAGACAAAAATATTGGATAAGCGGTTTATCCATACATCTCCATTTTGGATAGATACCTCTTTGCGTTGTTGTTTGTTTAGTGTTTTCCAATTTTCACAGAAGTGGTTAGAGTCTATGGATTCTTCAATTACATTGAGCTTGTTTCTGGCATGCTGTTCCTTCTTTTTCTGTAGTGTATTTCTGTACTGTTTTAGTGAATCACCATAGTGAAGGCATAGGCTGGTTTTCTGCGGTTCTGTCACGACTTCGGCCGGAGTTGCTCCCTTCCCTGGGGTGGGTGGCCGGAGAAGGTCGACGTCACCCGAGTACTACCACCACCGATCCATTACACAGTTTCCGTTTGTCCCGTTAGATTCACACCTGGTTCCCATTTCACAAATTGTATGTTCGTCTTATTCCCTCTGCTCCCCCCTGGTTCTTGTCGGTGATTGTTTTTGTGTTGGATGTAGTGTTGTTCGTGCCACTTGTCTCGGCTGAGAAATAAAATAAATCGAATTGTTGAAAGAAACGTATCCTGCCTCCCTGCGCCTGCTTCCACCACTCCCGATACGCACACCATTCACAGTGTCATGTTTTTGGTTGGATTGGTCTCTCAATTTCTTTCTTAGGTTTTTGCATTCTTGTTGTTAATTTTCTTAGGTTGTCTGCTTGAAAATGTTTGATTTGATAGGGAAGCTGAAATGTAAAATATACTGTTTAGACTTTCGACGGCCAAGTTTAAACCTTCACTATTACAGTGAAATTTGTCCAGGAAGTTGTCTAAAATGGATTGAATTTGTTGTTTGCTAGTTATTTTTTGGTAGGTTTCTACACAACTTTCCTTCCATCTAAAGCATTTCTTAATATTGTGTAGTTCCTTTGGCTTTGATGCCTCATGATTTAGTATTTCTCAGTTCAAGTAGACTGTGATTTTGCTGTGATCTGATAGGGGTGTCAGTGGGCTGACTGTGAACGCTCTGAGAGACTCTGGGTTGAGGTCAGTGATAAAGTAGTCTACAGTACTACTACCAAGGGATGAGCTATATGTGTACCTACCATAGAAGTCTCCTCGAAGCCTACAATTAACTAAGTACAGACCCAGTGTGGGCGACAGAGCTGCAGGAGTTGTGACTTGTTTTTGTTGGTTGTTTTCTCATTGTTGTTTCTAGGGGGGCATATTTGGGAGGGAATACTGTCACCTGGCATTTAGGTCGCCACAGACTAGTACATGTTCCTGGCCCTGACTATGGTTGATCTCTGTCATCGTTAAAGTATGGGGTTTCTGTTGGGGGGGGGGTGTACTGTAGGTAGCACACATGAGGACATCTTTCTCTCTTGAGATCATTTCCTTATTAATTTCTAGCCAGATGTAAAATGCTCCTGTTTTTACTAATTTAATAGAATGGGTTATGTCTGCTCTGTACCAAATTAGCTCTTCCCTGTTTCACACCTGGTAGTTTGGTGGTTGAGACTACCAGCTCTCTGTAACCTAGAGGGCAGCCCAGTGGGTCCGTCTCCTCTATACAATGTTTCTTGCAGGATGACAATGTCTGTATTTCCAATGTATTTGAGGAAGTCTTGGTTCCTGCTCTTTAGGCCAAAGGTAGATTACCTCAGACCTTGTATATTCCACATTCTCTCTCTGATTATTCTCCTCTGTATCTCCTCTCATGGCCGGGCTGTGCTGGATCTGAGGCCTCAGACAAACATGGTTCCCCGGAGAGCTAACGAGACAGAATAAACCCCTGCCTCCAAACTCTTTGTCAGTCCTCTGTCTCCCTCTGTCTCCCTCAACTTCCATATAGATGTTCAAACTAACAACCTTGCAATTCAGAAGATGACATTTAAACAGGCTTTCGGGGAAACTGGCACCGTCTGGTTTCTCTGTCTGGCCTCTCACGCAGCCTCTTTGTTGACAAATAGGAAGAAATGAGTCGCAATGCACTAGGTAGTCTAATAGGTATTCTAATAAGGTGGAAGTATTTTCATCAGAGTGTCTGTTGTGGGTTCTCTAATTTTATAAATTTTTAAGAACAAATTCTCATTTACAGTGACGGCCTACCAGTGAACAGTGGGTTAACTGCCTTGGGGGCAGAACACTTCAGTGAGCAGGCCTTTCTAATCGATCTGGCCCAGGTATCCTGGAAGGATATTGACCTCATCGCATCAGTAGAGGATGCCTGGTTGTTCTTTAAAAGTGCTTTCCTCACCATCTTAAATAAGCATGCCCCATTCAAAAAATGTAGAACTAAGAACAGATATAGCCCTTGGTTCACTCCAGACTTGACTGCCCTTGACGAGCACAAAAACATCCTGTGGCGCACTGCATTAGCATCGAACAGCCCCCGCGATATGCAACTTTTCAGGGAAGTCAGGAACCAATACACAGTCAATTAGTAAAGTAATTTATTTCTTTCTAAAATTATCCGTCGAAATTGTTGCAATCCTATTACTAGCCTGTTCAACCTCTCTTTCGTATCGTCTGAGATCCCTAGAGATTGGAAAGCTGCTGCGGTCATCCCCCTCTTTAAAGGGGGAGACACTCTAGATCCAAACTGTTACAGAACTACATCCATTCTGCCCTGCCTTTCTAAAGTCTTCGAAAGCCAAGTTAAGAAACAGATCAACAACCATTTTGAATCCCACCCTACCTTCTCTGCTATGCAATCTGGTTTCCGAGCTGGTCATGGGTGCACCTTAGCCACGCTCAAGGTACTGAACGATATCATGCGCACTAAGGACTGTATTTTAAGGGGATTACTATTATTACCCCAATTATATCATACACACATTTAGCTATTTAAGTATCTCTTCCTGTCATTTACCTGTACAGTTTATGTAACCATGCAAGTATTCACTTACCTGTAAATATAACTGTATATTTACCTGTACAGCTAATTTAACCATGCAAAATATTCACTTACCTGTTCATTTAACCAGTCTGTCTATTAAGTAAACTATTATTACCCTCACTCATATCATATGTATTTTTAGCTATTGAAGTATTTCTCTGCCATCGACCTGTATAGTATAGTTAACCATCCAACATCCACCAATGTATAGTGTACATATTCAGCCAACCACCCATACTATGCAATGTCTTTTAATAGCTTTTTTGCACTCCAGACATCTTGTATTTCTATACTTTTTCATACTGCCGCTCTATGTATCATGTATTGTGTATCTGTCTTTTGTGTATTTTCGTTCTGGCATTTTGCACCTGCCCTATGTTTTGTTGTAGCTGCTTGACAAAGAAATTTCCCCCCTGGGGGATCAATAAAGTACCAATTTATCTATCCATCTATCCATCTATCTATCAATCATAACCGCCATTGATAAAAGACAGTACTGTGCAGCCGTCTTCATTCTTATTGGCAGACTCAACAGCCTTGGTTTCTCAAATGACTGCCTTGCCTGGTTCTCCAACTACTCCTCTTTGAACACAGTGTTAACAAACCTCCAAACAAGCTTCAATGCCATACAACATTCTTTCCGTGGCCTCCAACTGCTCTTAAATGCTAGTAAAACTAAATGCATGCTCTTCAATCGAACGCTGCCCTCACCCGCCCACCGGACTATCATCACTACTCTCAACTGGTCTGACTTAGAATAGGTGAACACCTACAAATACCTAGGTGTCTGGTTAGACTGTAAACTCTCCTTCCAGACTCACACTAAGCGTCTCCAATCCAAAATTAAATCTAGAATCGGGATTCCTATTTTGCAACAAAGCCTCATTCACTCATGCTGCCAAACATGCCCTCGTAAACTGACTATCCTACCGATCCTTGACTCCAACACTCTACTCAGCAAATTGGATGTAGTCTATCACAGTGCCATCCGTTTTGTTACCAAAGCCCCATACACTACCCACCACTGCGACCTGTACACTCTCGTTGGCTAGCCCTCACTACATATTCGTTGCCAAACCCACTGGCTCCAGGTCATCTACAAGTCTTTACTAGGTAAATCCCAGCCTTATCTCAGCTCGCTGGTCACCATAGAAACACCCACCCATAGCATGCACTCCAGCAGGTATATTTCACTGGTCATCCCCAAAGCCAACACCTCCTTTGGCCGCCATTCCTTCCTGTTCTCTGCTGCCAATGACTGGAACGAATTGCTAAAATCTTTTAAGCTGGAGACTACCATCTCCCTCAATGACTTTAAGCATCAGCTGTCAGAGCAGCTTTCCGATCACTGCACCTGTATACAGCCCATCTGTAAATAGCGTACCCTACTACCTCATCCCCATATTTATTATTATTATTTATTTTTTTTATTTCACCTTTATTTAACCAGGTAGGTCAGTTGAGAACAAGTTCTCATTTGCAACTGCGACCTGGCCAAGACAAAGCAAAGCAGTGTGACAAATAACACAGAGTTACACATTAAACAAACAGTCAAAATTTATAATTTTTTGCTCATTTGCACTCCAGTATCTCTATTTGCACATCATCATCTGCACAGCTGCACATCATTCCAGTGTTAATGCTGATTTGTAATTATTTCACCACTAAGGCCTATTTATTTCCCTGCCTTCCTAATCCTACACAATTGCATACACTGTTCTATTGTGTTATTGACTGGACGTTTGTTTAACCCGTGTGTAACTCTGTGTTGTTGTTTTTGTCACACTGCTTTACTTTATCTTGGCCAGGTTGCAGTTGTAAATTATATCTTGTTCTCAACTGGCCTACCTGGTTAAATAACAGTGAAATACAATTTAAAAAATAGAACAATGGATTTTTACCTTTTCAGATAGGGGATTTGATCCAGCAACCTTTGGATTACTGTCCCAACACCCTAACCACTAGGCTACCTGCCACCCCAATGTGAAATTCCTTGAGACTTACCCCAAAACCAGTGTGTCACCAGTGTTTTATGTTAATGTAAGCTATAGTGTTATTGTGTTTGCATCAGCAGTGTGACACCAGAGACTTGTGGCGAGCAGAATCAACAACCTCTGCGTCATTCAAGATTGTTGCTTTGTGAGAAGGTGTTAAAGTTCACGGTTAACAATTGTTATGTAAATTCAAGCTGAAAAGTACCCAGGGCCTCGCCTTGGCTCCAAGTCAGAGCAGGTCTGCCGGAGCCATGGCCCAGTGAGACACGGATGCCGGCCCCCGTAGATAGAACAGAAAAGTCTGAGCGTTTTGGGTAAACACTGGGGTGAATCCTCAGTTGATATGCACCATGACTGATGCAAAGTGACAGATACTCTGTGTGATGGTGGCCTTTATTAGACGGATTTCAATGGCTTCACTTTCTCTCTCGCGCGCGCTCTCTCTCGCTCTCTCCTTTCTTTATTTTTTCCTTCCTTTCTTTCTTTCTTTCTTTCTTTTTTCTTTCTTTCTCTGTGTCTATCATCGCTCTCTATTTTCTTCCCTTGTTTCCTTCTTTCTCTCCACAACCTCCAAAGGGCTCCTTATGTATGGCTGTGACATTTAGGCATGCAAAACCACGGTAAATTATTCAGCAGTTTGGCCCCGCACAAATGTCACGGCGTCTGTAACACCATGTGTGACCTAAAAATGAGGAATGAGCCGTACGCTGTTTGAAAAGAAACAAGAAAGAAAGCCAGCTTTGAAGTTGGTCTGGTTTTATGTCTGGATTACATTATACCATTTGAGAACCCTCAGTCCTAAACAGAATAATTTACAATCAATCAAACGTTTTTTTGCATGTGTGAAATATATCTGAACATTTGATTGCCAACCATTCAAGTTAACACCGAGGGGATAAAAACTTTTAAAAGGAGGGGAGAATGTGTGTCTGGCTTGAAGCTACAGGCCATGGAGATATTTAACCAGATAAGTCAATTAACAACACACAATACCACAAAAACACACTATACAGAGGACAGGTATGAATTCATCAAATATACAACAATAAGAAATATTCATACTGGGTTTGAATATAAAAGTCCACAGTAGACTTAATGATCAGCAGGTACATTGATCAGATAGCAGATAGCAGCGCTACGTGCTACAGATCAGCATGAGATTCACCCCTGCCACATACTGTACACTATTATAATGAACCAAAATATAAACGCAACATGATACAATTTCAAAAACCTTACTGAGATATAGTTCATGTAAGGAAATCAGTCAATTCACGGCTGGGAGTACAGATATTTTTTTTATTTTATCTTTATTTTACCAGGCAAGTCAGTTAAGAACAAATTCTTATTTTCAATGACGGCCTAGGAACACTGGGTTAACTGCCTTGTTCAGGGGCAGTACGACAGATTTTACCTTCTCAGCTCGGGGATTCGATCCAGCAACCGTTCAGTTACGGGCCTAACACTCTAACCACTGGGCTACCAGCTACCTGCCGCCCCAGGTAGCCCACTGTCGGTCACAGAAACCTTTAAAACAAAGTAGGGGTGTTGATCAGAAAACCAGTCAGTATCTGGTGTGACAACCATTTGCCTTATGCAGCGTGGCACATCTACTTCGCACAGAGTTGATCAGGCTGTTGATTGTGGCCTGTGGAATGTTGTCCCACTCCTCTTCAATGGTTATGCGAAGTTGCTCGATATTGGCGGGACCTCAAACATTCTGTTGTGCACGTCAATCCAGAGCATCCCATGGGTGATACGTCTGTGAGTATGGAGGCCATGGAAGAGCTGGGACATTTTCAGCTTCCAGGGACTGTGTAGATGCTTGCTACATGGGGCCGTGCATTATCATGCTGAAACATGAGGTGATGGCTGCGGATGAATAGCATGCCAATGAGCCTCAGGATCTCATCTTGGTATCTTTGTACATTCAAATTGACATTGACCACATGCAATTGTGTTTGTTGTTCGTAGCTTATGCCTGCCCATACCATAACCCCCACCGCCACCATGGGGCACTCTGTTCACAACGTTGACATCAGCAAACTGCTCGCACACACGACGCCATACACATGGTCTACGGTTGTGAGGCCGATTGGATGTACTTCCAAATTATCTGAAACGACCTTGGAGGTGGCTTATGGTAGAGAAATTAGCATTACATTCTCTGGCAACAGCTCTGGTGGACATTCCATCAGTCAGCATGCCAATTGCACGCTACCTCAAAATGTCAGACATCTGTGGCATTGTGTTGTGTGACAAAACTGGGTGCTTTTTTTATTTTACTAGGCAAGAAAGTTTAGAACAAATTATTATGTACAATGGCAGCCTACCTACAGGGCCAGCCCGTGGAGCACATTAGGGTCAAGAACACATTGACAGTTTTTTCACCTTGTCGACTTGGGTATTCGAACCAGCAACCTTTCCGTTACTGGCCCAACACTCTAAACGCTAGGCTACCTGCCGCACATTTTTGAGCGGCCTTTTATTTTCCCAAGCACAAGGTGCACCTGTGTAATGATTATGCTCTTTAATCAGCTTCTTAATTTGCCACACCTATCAGGTGTTGGCAAAGGATAAATGTGACCGACCGCCTTGATTCGATGTAGCAAACTTTGAAATGTTTTACATTGAATAAAAGCAGAGACACAGAGCTACAAAATTGTATATCATACACTGCATTTAAGGGAACAATGGGAAAATAATTCTGCTTTGAAAGTTGATAAACTAATCCCACTTTTGAGAAAATGTCATTTGAATGTTTTGGCATCATTCAGCATCGTTCACACCCTCTAAGGTTTTAGCCCCACCCATCTCGTTTTGCTCTCAGAGAGTTCAAAGCACACACTTGACGGTCTGGCTGATGAGTAGGGTTGATCCAAGCATTCTGACCTCACAACGGCAGTCAAGCACCCAAGCTAACTGGTTAACATTTGCTAGCTACTTCCAGACACAAAATTGGGATTATGGTTCATTGTTTACCTCTGGATAACATGAAAGCAGCCTAACCAGGACTGCTAGGGTGAGTAAAATGGTCAGTGGAGTGTTCTCTCTTTAAATGAGAGAACACCCACTGACAACTAAATGAGAGAACACCCCACTGACCACTTTTCTCGACCTAGCAGAGCTGTGGCTTCCAAAAGAATAAAGACATATTTAACCCCTCCTCCCCCTGCTCTCTCTATCACCTCCCCTAGCCCCCTCCCCTCCTCTCTATCTCCCCTCCCCTAGCCCCCTCCCCTCCTCTCTCTATCCCCTCCCAGAGCCCCCTCCCCTCCTCTCTCTATCCCCTCCCAGAACCCCCTCCCCTCCTCTCTCTATCCCCTCCCAGAACCCCCTCCCCTCCTCTCTCTATCCCCTCCCCTAGCCCCCTCCCCTCCTCTCTCTATCCCCTCCCAGAGCCCCCTCCCCTCCTCTCTCTATCCCCTCCCAGAACCCCCTCCCCTCCTCTCTCTATCCCCTCCCCTAGCCCCTCCCCTCCTCTCTCTATCGCCTCCCCTAGCCCCCTCCCCTCCTCTCTCTATCCCCTCCCCTAGCCCCCTCTTCTCTTCTCTCTATCCCCTCCCCTAGCCCCCTCCCCTCCTCTCTCTATCCCCTCCCCTAGCCCCCTCCCCTCCTCTCTCTATCCCCTCCCCTAGCACCCTCTTCTCTTCTCTCTATCCCCTCCCCTAGCCCCTCCCCTCCTCTCTCTATCCCCTCCCCTAGCCCCCTCTTCTCTTCTCTCTATCCCCTCCCCTAGCCCCCTCCCCTCCTCTCTCTATCCCCTACCCTAGCACCCTCTTCTCTTCTCTCTATCCCCTCCCCTAGCCCCCTCTTCTCTTCTCTCTATCCCCTCCCCTAGCCCCCTCCCCTCCTCTCTCTATCCCCTACCCTAGCCCCCTCCCCTACCCTCTCTCTATCCCCTCCCCTAGCACCCTCTTCTCTTCTCTCTATCCCCTCCCCTAGCCCCCTCTTCTCTTCTCTTCTCTCTATCCCTTGCCCTAGTCCCCCAGACAGCACATCTGCAGCTGATTCTATACTAGGCTAGCAGCACATCTGGGTTTAATAGAGCCATAGCGACATAAGCATCAAACGGCCCTGGAGCAGATGGAGGCAGGCAGCCCCTCTCTACCCCAAGACCTCTCACTCCAACTGGGACCTGATTCTATCATCCAGTCACTGAGACTGGTGCTGGCATGCATAAAAAAACACATTCCTCTTCATCCTCCTAAAAGGCCATTAGTATTCCAGAGAGCTACGGACACAATCAAACCCAACCGAGACCTAACCGATCGCTCAGGAAAAATAAAGAAATGTTTGTTTGATAAGTTCAATTTGAAATCATGAAATTAATCATATGTATTTGGAACAAGTTTGCACGTTGTAATTGTGGAGCGGCTGCTTGTCTGGCACTGCTTGAATAAACCGGCTGCTAGAAACGAGATAATGGGTTCAGATATGGAGCCAGTTTCTATTAGTCCATCCAAGCCTTACGTTCTCTGGCTCTCTGACTACTAGACTGGTGTGTGTGTGTGTGTGTGTGTGTTTTTGTGTGTATGTGTGTGTGTGTTTGTGTGCATGCATGCGTGAGTGTGTGCTGCATTTATATTCATCCCTATTTCCTACAACACCAAAATGCCCCCCCCCCCCCCCCCCCCCCCAGGTCTTCCTCAAAGGGGGTTCTTGGAAACTGAGTTTGGCCGGGTAAATAAACTGAAAGATTTAGAGGATGGGGTGAAGGACGGGGGGGATCAGAGAGAGGAGGAGAGAAAGCAGCTGTACTGTACGTATATAAACAGGATGCTGGTATAATCTCATAAACAACATTAAACCCCAAAACATGACTTACTTTTCATTTCATCACCGTTTTTCACCAAGATCCCAAACGCCATCTAACTAGACATTGTATTTGATTGAGATATACACTGTTCTGTTCCTAGCGTCTGGAAGACTTCATGAAAGCAAAGTACAAGAGTACTACACTCAGGCATTTTGTCTGTGTGCCTTTGACTAAGACGGGGAAATGTACTTGGTCTACTTACGTATTTCCATAAGTGTTTTCTGTGAGTGGCTTTTTCAATGGAGTACAATTAGGCTTAACGTGTAGAGAACACTGCATGTAGATAGAGAGGTACTGTTAGATGGGTGAGGCAGAGGTAGGGATTCAGGTTGGCTGTGGAGAGAGATGGAGGGTGGGGGTGCAGAGAGGCACTGAAGGAAAGGAGCTAGGATGCGGGAAGGAGGATGAGGGAGGGAGGGAGGGAGGGAGGGAGAAGGGAAGGCAGGGATGAGCACAGCAAGGGTCTGCAGTATGTTTGTGATGAAGGGGCTCCACTCCTGAGAAGTCTGCAGCTGTTTGTCTCACAAACAGAAATATGGCTGACTTCTGGAGAGGGGAGGGGGAGGAGAGGGGGAGAAGAGGGGAGGGTATGGGGGGGAGGACGTGGGGAGTAGAGGAGGGTGGGGGATGGGATGGGGAGAGTAGAGAAGGGGAGGGGGGGTAGACGGGGAGGAGAGGAGGGCGGGGGGATGTGGAGAGGAGAGGAGAGGAGAGGAGAGGAGCATAGTCTGGTGGAACATAGCAGTGCAGAGTAGAGCTGGGTAGATGAGAGTAGAGCTGGGTAGAGCAAAGTAGAGCTGGGTAGAGCAGAATAGAGCTGGGTAGAGCAGAATAGAGCTGGGTAGAGCAGAGTAGAGCTGGGTAGAGCAGAGTAGAGCTGGGTAGAGCAGAGTAGAGCTGGGTAGAGCTGGGTAGAGCAGAGTAGAGCTGGGTAGATCAGAGTAGAGCAGAGTAGAACTGGGTAGATCAGAGTAGAGCTGGGTAGAGCAGAGTAGAGCTGGGTAGAGCAGAGTAGAGCTGGGTAGAGCAGAGTAGAGCTGGGTAGAGCAGAATAGATCTGGGTAGAGCAGAGTAGAACTGGGTAGATCAGAGTAGAGAATGGGTAGAGCAGAGTAGAGCTGTGTAGAGCAGAGTAGATCTGGGTAGAACACAGTAGAGCACAGTAGAGCACAGTAGAGCTGGGTAGATCAGAGTAGAGCTGGGTAGAGCTGGGTGGATCAGAGTAGATCTGGGTAGAACAGAGTAGAACTGGGTAGATCAGAGTACAGCTGGGTAGAGCAGAGTAGAGCTGGGTAGAGCAGAGTAGATCTGGGTAGAGCAGAGTAGAGCTGGGTAGAGCAGAGTAGAGCTGGGTAGATCAAAGCTGGGCTGAGCTAGGCTGCCTCTCCAGATTCTTATTTCAATTCAATAGTGGAGGGGAAGTTCATTGTAAATTAGCTCCAGTACATGCTGAACCAAGATTTTACATGAATGTAATGAAGCAATGATGTTGAAGATGATGATGGTGAGGATGGTGATGGTGAGGATGAGGAGGATGATGATAATGATGATTATTATTATTATGATTATGATGATTAATAACTTTGGCAATGGTGAGTGTAAATTGATCTTAAAATAAACAGCAACAGCTGAGGTAATTGGTATCAGAGCAGAACAGGCCCTGTTTACAGAAGAAGCAGTGAACTAAAAGCAATAGTAACACTAGTCCAGTCCCGTGCAGGAAGGGCCTCAGTAACTGAACGGTGCTCAGTCATCTTCACAGTCAGTACTGTCTGTCAGCACATTGTGACCATTAAGTCTAGCATGGCTCATTTGACATAGACACAGACGCAGAATCAGTACTTAGTGCGATTCAATAACCCTTAACTCTTTGTGTTATGATGAACAATCACTATGTTTTATTAAGTAGCCTATTATAATGAATGACTGGTATTACATGCTTGGATGTCAAGCATTAGTATTAGCCACCTCAGTGAAGACCTAATATGCTGTGGCCCAAACGGCACCCTATTCCCTATGTAATGCACAACTTTTGACCAGAGCCCTTTTGACCAGAGCCCTTTTGACCAGATCCCTTTTGACCAGATCCCTTTTGAACAGATCCCTTTTGACCAGAGCCTACTGAATGGTTGAGTAATTTATTGAGCTAAATGTAAAAACTATGTTGATTTCACAGGGTTTTTTTTTTTGGGTTTGAACCGGATCATAACTTTATTATGCTAGTCAGAACTGTGGATCGGAACAAAATAGTGTTTATTCTTCCAACAATGTTTCTCCAACGCTAATATCCCAGCGAATAGTTTATTTTCTATATTTAAAGGCAGAGAGAAAAACATTTTCTACATTGTAGAATAATAGTGAAGACATCAAAACTATGAAATAACACATATGGAATCATGTTAACCAAAAAAGTGTTAAACAATTCAAAATATATTTTAGATTTTAGATTCTTCAAAGTAGACACGCTTTGACTTGATGACAGCTTTGCACACTCTTGGCATTCTCTCAACCAGCTTCATGAGGAATGCTTTTCCAACAGTCTTGAAGGAGTTCCCACATATGCTGAGTACTTGTTGGCTGCTTTTCCTTCACTCTGTGGTCTAACTCATCCCAAACCATCTCAATTGGATTGAGGTCAGGTGATTGTGGAGGCCTGGTCATCTGATGCAGCACTCCATCAGTCTCCTTCTTGGTCAAATAGCCCTTATACAACCTGTAGGTGTGTTTTGGGTCATTGTCCTGTTGATTAAAAAAATTATAGTCCCCTAAGCGCAAACCAGATGGGATGGAGAATCGCTGCAGAATGCTGTGGTAGCCATGCTGGTTAAGTGTGCATTGAATTCTAATTAAATCATAGACAATAAACCCCAGCATAGCACCCCCCATACAATCACACCTCCTCCTCCATGCTTCACGGTGGGAACCACACATGCAGAGATCATCCGTTCACCTACTCTGTGTCTCACAAAGACACGGTGGTTGGAACCAGAAATAAATTTTTTTGACTCATCAGACCAAAGGACATATTTCCACCAGTCTAATGTCCATTGCTCGTGTTTCTTGGCCCAAGCAAGTCTCTTCTTCTAGTTGGTCTCCTTTAATAGTGGTTTCTTTGCAGCAATTCGACCAAGAAGGCCTGGTTCACGCAGTCTCCTCTGAACAGTTGATGTTGAGATGTATTTGTTACTTAAACTCTGTGAAGTATTTTTTTATATGCAATCTGAGGTGCAGTTAACTCTAATGAACTTATCCTCTGCAGCAGAGGTAACTCTGGGTCTTCCTTTCCTGTGGCGGTCCTCATGAGAGCCCGCTTCATCACAATGTAGAAAATAGTAGAAATAAAGAAAAACCCCTTGAATGAGTAGCTGTGTCCAAACTTTTGACTGATACTGTATATTGGATGTGTACAGTGTATTCCCACGATTTCAGACCATGCGATTAATTGTGATTACAAAAAGTTAACTAGAGTAAAATTATTATGTAAAGAGCTGAAGCTACATATGCATTTAACAGTCTGTTTTTGGGACATAATAAATATGATTATCTCGTTCACTTGGGGGAAATTAGTTTACTTCTTGAAAGTCTTTCAGTCTGAAATCAGCTCTTGTATTTCCCAAAGCAATTACAGGCATGGTGAATTTAGACCAGTTCTTTCTGCTCGTTCGCTCTCTTTGCAGTGGAGGACTGGGTTTCAGTATTGAGTGTTTCCTCTAATTCTTTTCTCGTTCTACTGTGGCTGTGTGAAGAGCTACAGTATGGAGGCTGGTTAGAGACACAGTGACACGCCGCACTCTACTGGTGGCTAGGGAAGCTACACTCACTGTGGCCTGGATCTGTCAGAGGACAAAATCGATACAGCATCCATCCTCCTTGGTGTGTGCGCGCGCGTGTGTGTGTGTGTGTGTGTGTGTGTGTGTGTGTGTGTGTGTGTGTGTGTGTGTGTGTGTGTGTGTGTGTGCGTGTGCGTGTGCGTGAAAAAGCTTGGGTACCTTAAAATTGTATTGAATGGTTGCTGTTTTTCCACTAACTAGCACCACCAGCCTTAGTCATTCATCTGTGTCAGCTACTGGGAGCCGGTATGATGTTCCTGTCAGACACACTTTACATATCTATCTACATGTGTGTGAGTTGTAACTGCCTCCCCTCCTCTCTCTACTCCAGGTGTGTGTGTGTGTGCCGACTTCACCACAGGACCGGCCTGCGAGCACTGTCTGGACGGTTACTATGGCAACGCGTTGATTGGCACGCCCAATGACTGCCGACCTTGCCCCTGCCCGGACCGTACCAGCTGTGCTGAAATGACGGCGACAGGGGAGGTGGTCTGTACCAACTGCCCTTCGGGACAGAGGGGTGAGCTGAGATAATGTTACATTCTTCCATTATTAGCAGACCAGGGTTAACCAGTTACATACAGTATATAGTGCTTTTGACCAGGTCAAAAGTAGTGTACTATGTAGGGAATAGGGTGCCTTTTAGGACACCGACTTAAGTTCATTGCTTGCTCAGTGAAGCAGATTTCCACAAATTAGCTGACAGTTTTTTTTACAAAACCTTTACTGGGGTCCTCACTGTCTTGATATAATGAGTCATGATGCTATCATATAGAGCACAGTGTTTGAATTGAAATGCCCATATTCCTTTGTCAGGTTTGTCTGACAGATATTGATTTAGGTTGAAATGAAAATGGCCCCCAAACCCTCCAGCCCAACATCATCCATAACTTACCTATCAAAAAACCTGTCACCCCCTCCCACACAAACAAACAAACACACACTCACACACACACACACACACACACACACACACACACACACACACACACACACACACACACACACACACACACACACACACACACACACACACACACACACACACACACACACACACACACACACACACACACACACACACCATCTCTCCACAGGCACCAGATGTGAGATGTGCGAGGACGGATTCCACGGCGACCCGCTGGGCCGGTCAGGGCTGGTTCGAGCGTGTGAGCGGTGCGACTGTAACGGTAATGTGGACCCCAACGCACTGGGCGTGTGTGATCACATGACGGGCCGTTGCCTGAAGTGCCTGGGACACACCGAGGGAGACCATTGCCAACGCTGCCGACAAGGTTACTATGGGGACGCCCTGGCCCGCACTGTGGCCCAGAAGTGCAAACGTGAGTGCGGAAACTTGGGAAGGGTGTATATAGGGTTGGGTTAGGGTTAAAGGATTTTTAATTAGTGAATAGAAAATGTAACCTCTTAAATGTAGATAAATATAATCAAAAATCTAATCTACATAATCCTCAAAAGTAATTATTTATCATGAGAGGGCCATAAACAATACTCCAAGAACGGTTAAAATCTCACCTTTCTGGTAAAAATAGTTATATATTGCTGAGGTGTAGTCACTGCATATTTTCTAAAGGTCTCTCTGGATGAAAATGTATTTCCCCATTGCTGTCTTACAGAGCTCTAGCTTAGCTTCCTGAACTCGTTAGGAACACGCCTTTCATCCCATATTAATCCTGTCCATCTATGACAAACAGAAAGTATTTTTGGTTTAAAATCTATGAATTATTTTAGATTACTGGTTATAAATTGTTATCTGAATGTGCTACATTGACGAAACCACTCTCTCCTGCTGTGTTACGATGTAAGGATTCCAGTGGCTGTGATGTAGGGTTCAACCAGGAGTTGATGGACAGTCGGAAGAGTGAATTAAATGGTAGGAGGAACATCCCTCCTGTGTCCGTGAGAATCAGGGCTACCGCTCATTGCAAGCCATTTCCATCTACAGTGTCCACAGATCGATTTATAAGCTAAAATGTTGGTTGGAACAGGTACCAGAACCACGCAGGTCCACTAAACATGGGACTTTATATTGAAGAATGTATTGACACTGATTGCATTTGAATAGAAATATGGTGACACATTTCTGACGGATGGAATGGTCAGTAAAATAATAATTAGTAAAAGAGTCTTCTTTGTTTTTTACATTTTTTTCAAACAATATTAAACATACATAAACAAAAGACAAACAGACACACACATTTCTACAAACATCAATGACATCACACCTGTTCAGACCCACATGTTCGCATCACAACCATACACATCATGTATATCTCACAAACACACTCCCACTCATCCCTGTAACTTTCCAGTGCTTGTAGCACTCTATGCCATATGGTGTCAAATTGACAGCCAGCTTTCTAACTCTCCCAGAAGGCATGAAATATTGAGCCCTTGTTAGTTTTACACTTAAGACATGACTCTGCCATTGTGCTGTAATAACTTCTATACGTTAGTTTATAACTTATGTCCAGTACTCCCTCCATCTTGTGCCAATAATCAGTTATTTTTAATTCTTGATTCAAAGAGCTTCTATTTTTTTTCTAAGAGATTACCAGTTGGATAGTCTTTCTATCATGTGTGTATCCTTTTCTGAGTCAAATTGGATTCCCTCAACATTGCTTTGATGTCCAAAAGATTTCAGGTCGACTAAAAGATTTCAGGTTGAGTAAAAGAGTCTTCCTTAGAGTTACGTGGTTAAACGTGTAATTAGGAACTCCACAGGGACTGAAGTGGCATTGGAGTGGTTGTAAAGTGGGAGAGCATTTAGTTTTACAGGCTCTCTCTCTCTCAGAGTGAATAGAAGTCATAGACCAACAGCTAATGTATCTTAATTCATCTGTATAAGGTAATGGTGTCAGTTAAAAGGGGTTCTGGGAAAGATGCAGAGAGCAGTCTGCCCTGATGAGCTGATATTCTTACTACAGTACTTTGTTAGTAGAAAGAGTACATTTTCTTACCAGCAAGTTTTTGAGCCTTGGAGGATTAGGATACTGTAGGGTTATGAGAGCCAGACATAGAGAAAGAAAGAGAGAGGTACAGAGTGAGACAGAAAGAAAGAAGAATAGTGAAAAATAGAGACACAGAAGTACAAGGAGAAAGAGGAAGAGAAGGGACATATACATTGGGGAGAACAAGTATTTGATACACTGCCGATTTTGCAGGTTTTCCTACTTACAAAGCATGTAGAGGTCTGTAATTTTTATCATAGGTACACTTCAACTGTGAGAGACGGAATCTAAAACAAAAATCCAGAAAATCACATTGTATGATTTTTAAATAATTAATTGCATGACATAAGTATTTGATCACCTACCAACCAGTAAGAATTCCGGATCTCACAGACCTGTTAGTTTTTCTTTAAGAAGCCCTCCTGTTCTCCACTCATTACCTGTATTAACTGCACCTGTTTGAACTCGTTACCTGTATAAAAGACACCTGTCCACACACTCAATCAAACAGACTCTAACCTCTCCTCAATGGCCAAGACCAGAGAGCTGTGTAAGGACATCAGGGATACAATTGTAGACCTGCACAAGGCTGGGATGGGCTACAGGACAATAGGCAAGCATCTTGGTGAGAAGGCAACAACTGTTGCCGCAATTATTAGAAAATGGAAGAAGTTCAAGATGACGGTCAATCTCCCTCGGTCTGGGGCACCATGCAAGATCTCACCTCGTGGGGCATCAATGATCATGAGGAAGGTGAGGGATCAGCCCAGAACTACACGGCAGGACCTGGTCAATGACCTGAAGAGAGCTGGGACCACAGTCGCAAAGAAAACCATTAGTAACACACTACGCCGTCATGGATTAAAATCCTGCAGCGCACGCAAGGTCCCCCTGCTCAAGCCAGCGCATGTCCAGGCCGTCTGAAGTTTGCCAATGACCATCTGGATGATCCAGAGGAGGAATGGGAGAAGGTCATGTGGTCTGATGAGACAAAAATAGAGCTTTTTGGTCTAAACTCCACTCGCCGTGTTTGGAGGAAGAAGAAGGATGAATACAACCCCAAGAACACCATCCCAACCGTGAAGCATGGAGGTGGAAACATCATTCTTTGGGGATGCTTTTCTGCAAAGGGGACAGGACGACTGCACCGTATTGAGGGGAGGATGGATGGGGCCATGTATCGCGAGATCTTGGCCAACAACCTCCTTCCCTCAGTAAGAGCATTGAAGATGGGTCGTGGCTGGGTCTTCCAGCATGACAACGACCCGAAACACACAGCCAGGGCAACTAAGGAGTGGCTCCGTAAGAAGCATCTCAAGGTCCTGGAGTGGCCTAGCCAGTCTCCAGACCTGAACCCAATAGAAAATCTTTGGAGGGAGCTGAAAGTCTGTATTGCACAGCGACAGCCCCGAAACCTGAAGGATCTGGATGGAGGAGTGGGCCAAAATCCCTGCTGCAGTGTGTGCAAACCTGGTCAAGAACTACAGGAAACGTTTGATCTCTGTAATTGCAAACAAAGGTTTCTGTACCAAATATTAAGTTCTGCTTTTCTGATGTATCAAATACTTATGTCATGCAATAAAATGCAAATTCATTACTTAAAAATCATACAATGTGATTTTCTGGATTTTTATTTTAGATTCCGTCACTCACAGTTGAAGAGTACCTATGATAAAAATTACAGACTTCTACATGCTTTGTAAGTGGGAAACTCTGCAAAATCGGCAGTGTATCAAATACTTGTTCTCCCCACTGTATACATGTATTGTTGACGTGTGGTCGTTTCTTCTCCCAGCCTGTGGCTGCAGTCCTGCAGGGGCTTCTGGGTCGTTGGAGGACTGTGACCCCCAGACAGGAAGTTGTCTGTGCCTTAGTCATGTGACCGGGCGAGACTGTGGTCATTGTGATGTGGGCTTCTTCAACCTGCAGCCTGGAGTAGGCTGTGAGAGGTACAGGGAGTCCTCAAGGGATTCTGTAATCTTCTATATGGTTGTATTGTAATGCATTCTGACTCTAGAATGGGTTCTGACCATAGTTATTATTTATTAGAATAGTAATTATTATATTTCTATGGTTCTGACTCCATACTTAGAAATACAGTGGTTCTGTTTCCTTTCATTAGTAAGTGTTTTGTGAATCACTTTCTACATCGTCTGTTTCTTAGGTGCAACTGTAACCCCATTGGCTCATCTTCCAAGGCTTGCCACAAATTCACAGGCCAGTGTGTGTGTCAGCTGGGAGTGGAGGGGCGTCTGTGCAGCACCTGTCGTATGGGCTTCTTTGGTTTCTCCTCACGTGGCTGCAGAGGTGACTACAGTAGCCTATACTGTGATCAGGGCTCGAAGTTCTTGTGTGTCAAACACTAAGACAGATCAAAATATGTGCTAAAACAAGTAATTCTGATAATAATCAGAAGTTTTGCAACACGCGAACATGCAATGTCTAATTCTTCAACAACAACAACAAAAAATCTATGTCTCTCTATGCCATTCATGCCCCTTTCCACTGTCCCCATTTCTCCCTTTCCCCTGTCTCCTGTCCCCATTTCTCCCTTTCCCCTGTCTCCTGTCCCCACTTCTCCCTTTTCCCTGTCTCCTGTCTCCTGTTCCTACTTTTCCCATTCCCCTGTCTTTTTTCCCCACTTCTCCCTTTCTCCTGTCTCCTGTCCCCACTTCTCACTTTCTCCTGTCTCCTGTCCCCACTTCTCCCTTTCTCCTGTCTCCTGTCTCCTGTCCCCACTTCTCCCTTTCTCCTGTCTCCTGTGCCCATTTCTCCCTTTCCCCTGTCTCCTGTCCCCACTTCTTCCTTTCCACTGTCTCCTGTCTCCAAATCTCACTGTCTCCTCTCCCACTTCTCCCTTTCCCCTGTCCCCACTTCTCCCTTTCCCCTGTCCACACTTCTCCCTGTCTCCTGATCCCCCTGCCTCCTTGTCCTCTGTCCTCCCCCTGTCCCTCTCTCCACCCCTGCCTCCCCCTGTCCCTCTCAGCCTGTAACTGCGACCCCATGGGTTCCAGCTCCATGCAGTGCCACACCAACGGCACCTGTCCCTGCCGCCAGGGCTTTGTGGGGTACAAGTGTGACCAATGTGAGCTCAACTACTTCCACAACAGAGGCACACACCAGTGTGAGGAGTGCCCTGTCTGCTATGGGCTAATCAAGGAGCAGGTAAGAGTGTGTGCTTGAATGCAATGCATTGCCTCTCTCTCTCTCTCTCTCTCTCTCTCTCTCTCTCTCTCATCCATCCATTTTCTTTTTGGCCAGACAGCATCAGATACTTGTTTTGAGAATGACACAAGTATTGGTCTCCACAAAGTTTGCTGCCTCAGTGTTGATAATGTCAACTTCCATATGTCAACTCCAGAATGTCATTTGTTGGTTCAATTGTTGTGAAGAAGGCGTCAGGGCACCCAAGAAAGTCCAGCAAGCGCCAGGACCATCTCCTAAAGTTGATTCAGCTGCAGGATCGGGGCACCTCCAGTGCAGAGCTTGCTCAGGAATGGCAGCAGGCAGGTGTGAGTGCATCTGCACGCACAGCCTCACTGTGCGTGCAGATGCACTCACACCTGCCTGCTGCCAGACTTTTGGAGGATGGCCTGGTGTCAAGAAGGGCAGCAAAGAAGCCACTTCTCTCCAGGAAAAACATCAGGGACAGACTGATATTCTGCAAAAGGTACAGGGATTGGACTGCTGAGGACTGGGGTAGAGTCATTTTCTCTGATGAATCCCCTTTCCGATTGTTTGGGCCATCCAGAAAACACCTTGTCCGGAGAAGACAAGGTGAGCGCTACCATCAGTCTGTCAGGCTCTGGCCATAGAGAAGCTTTGCTTCTCTATATTTCTATGGTCAGAGTCTGGCAGATCTATTATTTCTACGTCTGTGTGGTGTTGTGTGTGGCAGCTGCTAGGCATTACCTCTAATTAGGGATCTTACTTATATGTCTGTGTTCCACTCCGTTGGCGTGGTTCATTGTTGTATGTTGTCTCGTGTTCGTGCTACGTGTGTTATCATTATTATTAGTTGTTATATTTTGTATGGTTCGTCATTCAGTTAAATAAATATGTCGAACTATCGATACGCTGCGCCTTGGTCTCTCTACACACCCGAACGTGACAGAATGAACCACCACCCGACCAAGCAGCGTTATACTGGAGCTAAGGAGAAGAGAGGGAAAAGGCGTAATCGTGGAAACGGAGCCCGTAGTCAACCCCAGGAAAATTTCGGGGGGGGGCTATGGGGGTGGTCTGGCAAAGAAGAGGACGCGCCAGTACCACTTTCCATGTGGAATATGATGATGCCGAAATACAAGTGGGGGGCGCAAAGCAAGATGGAAGAGAAGGATTTAGAGGCATATTATGGAGGCATATTAGAGGAGATGAGGCAAAAGGAGGAATATTTGGAGAAATATTTTGGAGAAGTTCTGGAGGAAATGTGGGAGATAACAGAGGAGGTTGAAGAGGAAATGTCGGAATGGAATAGTCCGTGTCCAGTCACCTACTCCACTCCCGTGACAGAGCAGTCCGCTTTACCGGTGCCCAGTCGGGGTCCGGCCGTCTGCTCTACTTCAGTGCCAGAACAGTTCGCTCCACCGGTGCCCAGTCTGGGTCCGGCCGTCTGCTACACTCCAGTGCCAGAGCAGTCCGCTCCACCGGTGCCCAGTCTGGGTCCGGCCGTCTGCTCTACTCCAGTGCCAGAGCAGTCCGCTCCACCGGTGCCCAGTCTGGGTCCGGCCGTCTGCTATACTCCAGTGCGCCTCTCCAGTCCGGTACGTCATGTGCCTGTTCCCCGCACTAGCCCTGAGGTGCGTGTTATTAGTCCTGTGCCACATGTGCCGACTCCACGCACCAGGCTTCCAGTGCGCGTCTCCAGTCAGGTACGTCCTGTGCCTGTTCCCCGCACTAGCCCTGAGGTGCGTGTTATTAGTCCTGTGCCACATGTGCCGACTCCACGCACCAGGCTTCCAGTGCGCGTCTCCAGTCAGGTACGTCCTGTGCCTGTTCCCCGCACTAGCCCTGAGGTGCGTGTTATTAGTCCTGTGCCACATGTGCCGACTCCACGCAGACCGTCGGTGCGCCTCATCAGCCCGGAGACTCCCGTGATAGTCGACAGCCCGGAGACTCCTGTGATGATCGACAGCCCGGAGACTCCTGTGATGATCGACAGCCCGGAGCCTCTCGTGATGGTCGACAGCCCGGAGCCTCCCGTGATGGTCGACAGCCCGGAGCCTCCCGTGATGGTCGACAGCCCGGAGCCTCCCGTGATGCTCGACAGCCCGGAGCCTCTTGTGATGCTCGACAGCCCGGAGCCTCTCGTGATGTTCGACAGCCCGGAGCCTCCCGTGATGGTCGACAGCCCGGAGCCTCTCGTGATGGTCGACAGCCCGGAGCCTCCCGTGACGCTCGACAGCCCGGAGCCTCCCGTGACGCTCGACAGCCCGGAGCCTCCCGTGACGCTCGACAGCCCGGAGCCTCCAGTGACGCTCGACAGCCCGGAGCCTCCCGTGACGCTCGACAGCCCGGAGCCTCCCGTGACGCTCGACAGCCCGGAGCCTCCCGTGATAATTTTATGGCCGGAGTCGCCTGCCACACCGGTGCTCAGTCCTGGCCCGGTTATTTGCCCCGCTCCATGGCCTGAACCTTTTCCCCCACCATTGTTGTTTCCAGGACCGGTGGGTTGCCCCTTTATATGGCCGGAGTCGCCTGCCACACCGGTGCTCAGTCCTGGCCCGGTTATTTGCCCCGCTCCATGGCCTGAGGTTTTTCCCCACCATTATTGTTTCCAGGACCGGTGGGTTGCCCCTTTAAATGGCCTGAATCGCCAGCCACACGGGGGCCCAGTCCGGGCCCAGTAGAAATAAGGAGGAGGACATCCACTTCGCCAGGGCCGGAACCGCCACCGGCGATGGTTTATGTTTGATGTTTTTCCCTCCCTGACCCTTCCCTCATGTTTTTGTGTTTGTTTTTCTTGCGGCCGGGAGTCCGCGCGTTTGGGGGGGGGTACTGTCAGGCTCTGGCCATAGAGAAGCTTTGCTTCTCTATATTTCTATGGTCAGAGTCTGGCAGATCTATTATTTCTATGTCTGTGTGGTGTTGTGTGTGGGATCCCTAATTAGAGGCAGCTGCTAGGCATTACCTCTAATTAGGGATCTTACTTATATGTCTGTGTTCCACTCCGTTGGCGTGGTTCATTGTTGTATGTTGTCTCGTGTTCGTGCTACGTGTGTTATCATTATTATTAGTTGTTATATTTTGTATGGTTCATCATTCAGTTAAATAAATATGTCGAACTATCGATACGCTGCGCCTTGGTCTCTCTACACACCCGAACGTGACACAGTCCTGTGTCATGCCATCAGTAAAGCATCCTCAGACCATTCATGTGTGGGGTTGCTTCTCAGCCAAGGGAGTGGGCTCACTCACAATTTTGTCTAAGAACACAGCCATGAATAAAGAATGGTACCAACACATCCTCCGAGAGCAACTTGTCCCAACCATCCAAGAACAGTTTGGTGACGACCAATACCTTTTCCAGCATGATGGAGCACCTTGCCATAAGGCAAAAGTGATAACTAAGTGTCTCGGGGAACAAAACATCAACATTTTGGGTCCATGGCCAGGAAACTCCCCAGACCTTAATCCCATTGAGAACTTGTGGTCGATCATCAAGAGGCGGGTGGACAAACAAAAACCCTCAACTTCTGACAAACTCCAAGCATTGATTATGCAAGAATGGCCTGCCATCAGTCAGGATGTAGCCCAGAAGTTAATTGACAGCATGCCAGGGCGGATTGCAGAGGTCTTGAAAAAGAAGGGTCAACACTGCAAATATTGACTCTTTGCATAAACTGAATGTCATTGTCAATTAAAGCCTTTGACACTTATGGAATACTTGTAATTATACTTCAGTGTACTTCACCATAGTAACTACTGACATAAAGATCTAAGAACACTGAAGCAGCAAACTTTGTGGAGACCAATACTTGTGTCATTCTCAAAACCTTTGGCCACGACTGTATACTAAGACAGAGGGGTTCTGTTTGGCCCACTCTGATGCTTTCTGCGGTAAGATAGTTACAGTGCACTGTTTGGCTGCGGGAATTATTTTGGATGAACGTACGAAGGTAACTTACTTTTTCAAGTGATTTGTTTGACAATCAGAGGACTGGTTGTGTTCATGCCACATTAAAAGTTGTTACAGTTATGTTGCATGGGTAAATAGTCACAAACACTGAATTGCCAAATCATTAGTATTTATTAGCTAAAATAAATAGTAAGATAAGGGCTAAGCTCAGCACATAATGTTTTGGTTTCATAGAACTAGTATAAGACATATGAGGCTATAAGCTACCAGAGGGTGCTACTAAGACACGGCACGAGGCTATAAGCTACCAGAGGGTGCTACTAGGATAAGACACATGAGGCTTTAAGCCACTAGGAGGCCATATCATCATACAGGAATATATCTCAATCAATACTGGAAATAAATTAAAACCGTGATAGGACCTGTGTCTCTGAATGCATGCCGCCCTGTTCATCTGGCCGCCTCTCATCAAACCTGCCACTCAAGCATAGTAGTCTAACTCCCTCCGAGAACACCGGTTCTCCTTCCGGCCATTTCCCCCACACTAGCTGCAGGTGCTAACTGGACCTCTCTGTGGGATGCAGGCTTCAAGTTTTGATCTCACGTGCACAAGTACAGTGAAATGCCTTTATTGTAACACGAGAAAGTAAGACGCTATATACAGGGTCAGTTCCAATACCATATTTACAATGTGCAGTGATACTGGAGTGATGGAGGTAGATACAGTATGTATAGGGGTATCGTGACAAGCCATCAGAATTGATGATGAACAGAGTAGCAGCAGGGTCAATTTAGATTGTATGTGAGTGTGTGTGCGTGTGTGTAGTCAGTTTAAATGTCCGCATGTTATGTGTGTGTTGGAGTGTCAGTGTGCGTGAGTGTGTAAAGTCATGTAAGGGTGCATGGAGACTTAAAAATAAATAGGGTTAACTCAGATAGTCAGTGTAGCCATTTTGTTAGCTGTTTAGCAGTCTTATGGCTTGGGGATAGAAGCTGTTCAGGAGCCTGTTGTTGTCAGACTTGATGCTCCGGTACCACTTGTCATGATGAACTGGGCTGTCCGCACCACCCTCTGTAGCGCCATGTGATCGAGGGTGGTGCTGTTGCCATTTCTATTCTGAAACCAATTGAATCACTCTACAAGCAAACACTTAAGATTTTTCATAACAAACCAAACCATTCAAATCAAATCAAATTCAAATCAAATGTCATTAGTCACACAAATATTTAACAGATGTTATTGCGGATGTAGCGAAATGCTTGTGTTGCTAGCTCCTACAGTGCAGTAATATCTAACAATTCACAACAATACACACAAATCTAAAAGTAAAATAATGGAATTAAGGAATATATAAATACCAGGATGAGCAATGTCGGAGTGGCATTGACTAAAATACAGTAGAATAGAATACAGTATATACATATGAAATGAGTAAAGCCATATGTAAACATTATTAAAGTGACTAGTGTTCCATTATTATAGTGACCAGTGATTCCATGACTGTGAACATACAGTAGGGCAGTAGCCTCTAAGGTGCAGGGTTGAGTAACCGGGTGGTAGCCTGCTAGTGATGGCTATTTAACAGTCTGATGGCCTTGAGATAGAAGCTGTTTTTCAGTCTCTCGGTCCCAGCTTTAATGCACCTGTACTGACCTCGCCTTCCAGATGGTAGCAGGGTGAACAGGCCGTGGTTCGCGTGGTTGATGTCCTTGATGATCTTTTTGGCCTTCTTTTGACATCGGGTGCTGGAGGTGTCCTGGAAGGCAGGCAGTGTGCCCGTGGTGATGCTGTTGGTAATCAGGCCCTACTACATCATTCAGAAACATAATGTATTCATTAAGCAGTATGTAGATGACAGCCTTGTCTTTAAGATCCTGCATGGTCTTGCCCCTCCCCCTCTAATCCGACATATCACGCTCAAGGAAAGCACCCGGCAGGATAACAAGGGCGGTAACTAGAGGGGATTGTGTTGTCCCTTTTCGACACAGTACATTCGATGGAATCGGCCTTCCCTGTTAGAGCTACAATATACTGGAATACAATGCCCATGGACTTGAAGTGCTGCATTGATTATTGTACTTTTAAATTACTGTATATGTCTTTACTATAAAACCTATAAAAACATTTCACACATACGAGGTCCCGTTTTTTTTGTGTGTTTTTTTCTATGGATATTAAAATGCCCCTCCAGCTGATTATTTCTGGCGCGGTCATTGAGGTAAATCTTCATAGGTGATAGCTGCTGTTATTGACCCATCACCATTGCATAATGCAATGTGCTCCAAAACAACAGTTAGTAAGTTTATTCAAACTCCTACACAAGGATGTGTTTGCAGTCTAACAGTGGTGGCTATCTGGCCTCTTTTCAAAAACCAAGATAAATAATCAATCCGACTGAAGCCAAAGTCACTGATACAGAAACCGAAGTAGACGCTGGCTGCATCCCAAATGGCACCCTATTCCCTATATAGTGCCCTTATGGGCCCTGGTCAAAAGTAGTGCACTGCACAATATAGGGAACAGGGATGCCATTTGGTATGCAGACAGTTGCTTTAATGATCCAGTTTCTCTCATGTCTCCAGAAATTAGCACCAAATACAGTCCCATACAGTATGTCCTAAACTCTATACAGTGGCTCCTGTCTCCTGTCCCCACTTCTCCCTGTCTCCTCTCTCCTGTCCCCAGAGCGACAGTAAAGAAACAGGAATAAATCGTTTTCTCGCTTGTGCTGTATGCTCCTTTGTTAATGGAAGGGGAATTTAAAACACAAGATACACTTTTGTCTTGTATTGTGAGTAGCCTAATTATGGTACTTTGCCTAATATAATAACTGTGATTTTAACTCCGGTTGGGCTGCAGTGAAAAAATTAAAGGGTTTTTAAAGGGGAGGTGGGAGAGTTGACTTACACCAAGGGGAGTAAAGGGGGAGGGGTATTATAAATGCCATCTCCACCGACCTGCTCACCTGCTAGCGACACACACACACACACACACCGGTTGAGCCTGCTAATTGCCTACTCTGAGAATGTTTGGCTCCCCAGCCAGTAATGTGCTTTAATCACAGAGGCCTGGATTTATATTTATTTTTTATCATTGACAATCTCTCCAACAAATCCTCCATTGTCTGGTATTCTGGTGTTTTCCTATGCAGGCAGGAAGACTGAAGGCTCGGTTGCAGGATTTGGAGAATCTCCTAGCACGCTTCGACTGCCGGAGTGGCTACGGGTACCAGCATCACGTGCGCGAGTATCACGTGCGACAGCTTCACGAACGACAGCATCACGAGCGTGGGCATCAGGGGGAGGACAGCCTGCCCAATGCACTGGAGGACTTCCTGGCTATCCAAGGTAACTAATCATCATCCACCCACTCATTCCACACGACCAATCAGAAAACATTCTGACAGTCCTTTTCATTCAACCAGTCAGGACATATCAGCAGAAACCTGACCACCAATGCTGTTTACCACAGTGCTCCTATTTGGCCATTATACCCGACACATGGCCTAGCTCACACTGTAGATAAAAATGCCATCATGCTATCCCGTACTAGACTGTCAAGTATATCTAGAACAGTGGACACAGAGCTGTTAAAGATGTAACACAACAATATAATGATAAAACCCAACATAATGGGACGGAAAGAGACGGAATCAGCCTGAATCAGGAGTCAACCAGCCTTACAATCTTCAACAATGTAATGATAAAACCCAACATAATGGGACGGAAAGAGACGGAATCAGACTGAATCAGGAGTCAACCAGCCTTACAATCTTCAACAATGTAATGATAAAACCCAACATAATGGGACGGAAAGAGACGGAATCAGACTGAATCAGGAGTCAACCAGCCTTACAATCTTCAACAATGTAATGATAAAACCCAACATAATGGGACGGAAAGAGACGGAATCAGACTGAATCAGGAGTCAACCAGCTTTACAATCTTTTCTCCACTCTTGCTGACTTTCTCATTATCTTATGAGCCGAGGGTCGAAAGTACCATAAAAGGCTCATTGACATAGACGAAATGGAGGCTGAATCCCAACAATACAGAACAAGGCAGTGTGTGACCGTCTTAATCCCTGTTTGTATGACAGACATGCAGCTAGCACATTTTTAATCCCTCTACCTCATTATGATTAGAACTCTAATCAGGATTATGCCTGTCCAACCGCTGCCCACTCCACACTGGTACACCGCGGCATTGCTAAAAAGGCTACTCTGCTCTGTTTGGTCCAATAGCGCTAGGCTAGGAGAGGCAATCTGTGTTGATGCACTGAGGCAGAACAGTATAAACACACAGACAAATGCACGCACGCACGCGCGCACACACACACACACAGAGACAGACACACATACACAGAGAGCCAGACAGACATACACAGTATAACATCCCACAGAGAAGGGAACAGTACAGTATACACCCTCCTCTCACAGATCGAGCCAGACGGCCACACCAGCGAGGCACACTGCGATAAACAACCTAACAATAAACCTACAACAATAACCAAAGGCAACTGGACATACAGAGAGCATTTTTAGCACAAACGGTGAATTCAGTCAGAGAATTTACAATTGCCCTCATGCAATCCATGATCAAACGCAACAGTCCCACTACAAAGTCCTACTATAAAGGGGTTGTCAGTAATTGTGTATTGAAATTGAATCAAACATTTGTTTTTCTGTTTCTCTGCAGAGGCAAAGGAAGCCTTGGTTAAACAGTTTGCTCTCCTGGAGACGTCTACACACATTCTCTCAGCCCAGCTGCACACTGTTACCCCAGCTATGAACTGTAGTGCCAGCATAGAGGAAGAGCAGGAGGAGGAGGAGGAGAGAAAGGAGGAAGGGCGGAGAACATTGTGCAGGACCCTTGCTGACTCTGTATCAGTGGTCAGAAGTGCACAGACACAGCTGAAGCAGGCAACACTGGACCTGGACAACATGGTCAGTGGGACATTTACTCTCACTTTGGCTATGTCCTAATTACATATGTCGGATCTTCATTTGAAGATGAAGATCCGACACACGTCTGAATTTTCTAAGTGGAAATTAAAAGCTTTTCAAACCTCAAATATACTACAAGTTTAAAATGTCCTGAATTGCAGGAAAGTTCTCCTGAAATAGGGCTCCCAAGTGGCGCAGTGGTCTAAGACACTGCATCTCAGTGCTAGAGGTGTCACTACAGACAACCTGGTCCGAATCTGGACTGTATCACTACCGGCCGTGATTGGGGGTCCCATAGGGTGGCGCACAATTGGCCCAGCGTCTTCAGAGTTTGGCCGGTGTAGGCCGTCATTGTAAATAAGAATTTGTTCTTAACTGACTTGCCTAGTTAAATAAAGGTTAAATAAAAAATGTAAACAGAATGATCAAATTAGATCATACATCTGTATTTCTTGTTCCTCCCAAAGTGTGCACTTGTTCACTTCCCTTCACAGATTTAAAAGTAAATGACTGGGATAAGAAATATGGTGGAAACTCCCAGTAGTCCATGCCTCCACCAATCCACTGCTTTTATGTTTGAGGGAAGTAGTGAATTGCCTAGTTAAATAAAGGTTAAATAAAATATTTAAAAATAAATTCACATATACAGTAGAGCTCTCACAATATACGCTGATGGAGGTCTATAGTAATTTATCCATTTTAAAGTATTTTGGCATTTTTTTATTCTGAGAAGGATACTGATGATTTAGTAGAGGTGTAATGTATTGCTCCGCAGTGATGGCTAAAGTGCAGTATTTCTCCCTCTGAAGCTCCATATCCCTACAATGGAGAGAGAGCAGAGAGAGAGCGCACAGTTTCTCTGACTGATGCTCAAATTAAATTAACAATTTGTTCTGCACCCACAGCTCAAGCTTTTCCCTGTCGCTCCACGCTCGCTAGCGGCAGCTTGGAATCTATTATGAATATGGCTGCCATGTTATGTGGTTTTGGGGAAATGAGAGCGCTTGTTTTGGCTCTGTGTGTGTGTGTGTGCATTTTCCTGTGCAGGTGTGTGTGTGTGTGTGTGTGTGTGTGTGTGTGTGTGTGTGTGTGTGTGTGTGTGTGTGTGTGTGTGTGTGTGTGTGTGTGTGTGTGTGTGTGTGTGTGTGTGTGTGTTTGTGTGTGTGTGTGGTTGTGTGTGTGTGTGTGCAAGCCTGGAGCCAGAGCGATGCAATTCCACAATAACAAGCAGAACGGCACTGAAATATTAAGAGAACGTCTTTGCGTGTCATATACTGTGATTCAATTTCCTCTATTTTATTAGCACTTTCTCAAAATGAATGTCACGCAGTGAAATAGTCAACGTCATGTACTAGTACTACAACAAAAAACTTTGCCGCTGGGTAAACGGAAACATTGCCTCTTTATACGTTGGTGAGTGGATATGTGCTATAGTTTGAGCCTTCAGTATGACTTCCTGAAATGACTTTATTGAACACTAGTGCTGGGGCCATGTTAGGTTAGCTGATAATTGTGCATGGTCACGATTCAGGTTTTAAATCAACTGACGTCACATCCCATACAGAGCATGGGTAGCACCTTGTCCTCAGACAGTTTTATTTTGTCTGCTAGCCTGCCACCTCTGCACTCTTTCATTTCATCCCTCTTTCCTCTGCTTTTCCAAAGGTCATTCCTTTCGAGGTGCCACCAGTGCCCAACCGATGGAACTCGGCGGTGAACCAATCAGAGGTTCTTATGAAAAGGTAAGTCAGTGGAGTTCAATAGACTTTAAGTGGCCAATTATGGCACACAAAGGTCATCTCCCCTAATGTAGGCTCTGCCTCTTCCATCTGTCAGTCGCACAATGGCTGGCCTTCCACAGACACCCTCTGTGGAAGACCAGCCATTGGCTTGCATTTTTGGTTCTATTCAGTTCCATTGCGGCAGACAAGATCAACCAAAATGAAGAAAAACAAAAACTATTTGACCCCAAGTGTGGTAGTCAGACCCATATACCTGAGGTCTAATACCCTGTCCGTTTTTCTCTCTATCTCTCAGTCACACAGAGATGTCTGGTCGTATAGAGTCTATAGCTACCAAGGCGTTCATGGCCTCCAACCAGACCTACTCTCTACTGATGGACCTACTGGAGGAGAACTCTACAGAAGAATACATCAGCAACCTCACGGAGCAGTGAGTAACTACACGCATCAAACACACACACACACGTATGCAGGTATGTGGAAACACACACACGTATGCAGGCATGTGGAAACACACACGAATGCAGGCATGTGGAAACACACACACACACACACACACACACAGGCACAGACACACATCATGAAGTGCTTCGAGAGGCTAGTCAAAGACCATATCACCTCCTCCCTCCACGACACACTCGACCCTCTCCAATTCGCCTACCGCCCTGACAGATCCATGGACAATCGCCATTGTACTGCACACTGCCCTCACCCATCTGGACCAGAGGAATGCATATGTGAGGATGCTGTTCTTTGACTACAGCTCGGCCTTCAATACCATAGTGCCCTATAAGTTAATTACAAAGCTCACGACCCTGGGTCTGAACTCCGGGCCACCCCTAAGTGGTGAAGGTAGGCAACATTACCTTATCTAAACTGATTCTCAACACGGTGGCCCCACTAGGGTTCGTACTCAGTCCCCTCCTGTACTCCCTGTATATCCAAGACTGCGTGGCCTCACACAGTTCCAACTCCATCATCAAGTTCGCTGACGACACAACAGTGGTAGGCCTGATTACCAACAACAACGAGACGGCGATAGGCACTCTGACAGCGTGGTGCCAGGTAAACAAACTCTCCCTCAACGTTAGCAAAACAAAAGGAGCTGATTGTGGACTTCAGGAGGAACCAGGCTGGGCATGCCCACATCCTCAACAACAGGGCTGCTGTGGAGGCAGTCAAAAACTTCACGTTCCTCGGCGTACACATCTCAGAGGAGCTGAAATGGTCAAACCAACACGGAAACCGTGGTGAAGAATTCACGACAGCGACTTTTCAACCTCAGGATGATGAAGAAATACGGCCTGTCCCCGAGGGCCCTCACAGTGTTCTACAGGGGCACCATTGAGAGAATACTGTCGGGCTGCATCACAGCCTGGTATGGCAACTCCACCGCAAGGCGCTCCAGAGGGTGGTACGCTTAGCCCATTGGGTGCACACTGCCTGCCCTCCATGGACACCTACAACACCAGGTGTCACAGGAAGGCCAAGAAGATCAACAGGGACCTCAGCCACCCAAACCACAGCCTGTTCCACCAGCTTCTATCACTCAGACTCTGTCATCACTCAGACACTTACACTGTACCCGGTAACACATCTGCAACCCTGTACATGTGACTATTAAACTCTCTGACATACATACACACCTACACAGTACACACGCAAATACACACACAGTCTCTCTCGCTCTCTTTCTCGCTCTCTCTAAATCTTGCCGCACCATCCCTCCAACACAACCTCCTTTTAAAGGCTCCACATAAGGTGGATCCCATAAATCTGCATGGATAAAAACAGACATGCCCTAAGAGATGCTCCTTGTCCCTTGAAGCAGTATCTCAACACAGTACTTCGTTTACACAATGTAGTTGCTCCTCTCCTTTACCCCTCTGTATATTTCTCCCAAATAGGACCCAGGAGTTGTGTTAGCTGTAGTGGTGCCCCACAAAACAAGGTTATGAATCCTGCTCTTTACAGCAGCTGTTTAGAGCACACTGGAGTTAGCCTGGGTACCAGTCTCTTTAGCTTACGTTCCACTCCTTGCCACTCCTTGTCGTTGCCAAAGAGACTGGCCTTTCGGCAATCTCAATGTTCAATATGCAGCTGGATTTACGGTAGTTGCTGATTAGCAGTCGGAAACAACATTCATATTTTCCATAGAAATGTTTCTGAATGGACATAGAGAGAATTAGCGAACTCACACACACACCCTAAAAAGACCCATCAATCAAAGCCACCAGCACACCTCAGACACACACAAATCACATTTCTCCTTTCCTAAAAACGTATTAAAAGCCTACGTAGTCCATCAGAAAGTAGGTTGAGGCTACATTGTAGCATAGCCCAACGCTAACATAATGTTGATTATAAAATGAATTATCAAGGGAAGTTTGAAGGGGGAGAGAGAGACAGCTATAGTATTACTAGAGACGTTGGTTATGTAATTATTATACAAGCATGTACAGTGGGGAGAACAAGTATTTGATACACTGCCGATTTTGCAGGCTTTCCCACTTACAAAGCTTGTAGAAGTTTGTAATTTTTATCATAGGTACTCTTCAACTGTGAGTGACGGAATCTAAAACAAAATTCCAGAAAATCACATTGTATGATTTTTAAGTAATTAATGTGCATTTTATTGCATGACATAAGTATTTGATACATCAGAGAAGCAGAACTTAATATTTGGTACAGAAACCTTTGTTTGCAATTACAGAGATCATACGTTTCCTGTAGTTCTTGACCAGGTTTGCACACACTGTAGCAGGGATTTTGGCCCACTCCTCCATACAGACCTACTCCAGATCCTTCAGGTTTCGGGGCTGTCGCTGGGCAATACAGACTTTCAGCTCCCTCCAAAGATTTTCTATTGGGTTCAGGTCTGGAGACTGGCTAGGCCACTCCAGGACCTTGAGATGCTTCTTGCGGAGCCACTCCTTAGTTGCCCTGGCTGTGTGTTTCGGGTCGTTGTCATGCTGGAAGACCCGGCCACGACCCATCTTCAATGCTCTTACTGAGGGAAGGAGGTTGTTGACCAAGATCTCGCGATACATGGCCCCATCCATCCTCCCCTCAATACGGTGCAGTCGTCCTGTCCCCTTTGCAGAAAAGCATCCCCAAAGAATGATGTTTCCACCTCCATGCTTCACGGTTGGGATGGTGTTCTTGGGGTTGTACTCATCCTTCTTCTTCCTCCAAACACGGCGAGTGGAGTTTAGACCAAAAAGCTCTATTTTTGTCTCATCAGACCACATGACCTTCTCCCATTCCTCCTCTGGATCATCCAGATGGTCATTGGCAAACTTCAGACGGGCCTGGACATGCGCTGGCTTGAGCAGGGGGACCTTGCGTGCGCTGCAGGATTTTAATCCATGACGGCGTAGTGTGTTACTAATGGTTTTCTTTGCGACTGTGGTCCCAGCTCTTTTCAGGTCATTGACCAGGTCCAACCGTGTAGTTCTGGGCTGATCCCTCACCTTCCTCATGATCATTGATGCCCCACGAGGTGAGATCTTGCATGGTGCCCCAGACCGAGGGAGATTGACCGTCATCTTGAACTTCTTCCATTTTCTAATAATTGCGCCAACAGTTGTTGCCTTCTCACCAAGCTGCTTGCCTATTGTCCTGTAGCCCATCCCAGCCTTGTGCAGGTCTACAATTTTATCCCTGATGCCCTTACACAGCCCTCTGGACTTGGCCATTGTGGAGAGGTTGGAGTCTGTTTGATTGAGTGTGTGGACAGGTGTCTTTTATACAGGTAACGAGTTCAAACAGGTGCAGTTAATACAGGTAATGAGTGGAGAACAGGAGGGCTTCTTAAAGGAAAACTAACAGGTCTGTGAGAACCGGAATTCTTACTGGTTGGTAGGTGATCAAATACTTATGTCATGCAATAAAATGCAAATTAATTATTTAAAAATCATACAATGTGATTTTCTGGATTTTCATTTTAGATTCCGTCTCTCACAGTTGAAGTGTACCTATGATAAAAATTACAGACCTCTACATGCTTTGTAAGTAGGCAAAGCGGAGGAGGTTCAAGTACAAGCCGGCTATACCATCTATTATTATGGGCAATGTGAGGTCACTACATAACAAGATGGATGAGTTGGAGGGACTTGTCCGTGGACAAAGGATTTATCGGGAAAACGAGCTTAATGCTTTTTACTGAGACTTGGCTGAACGATAACATCCCCATACAGAACGTCACTATCGACGGTTTCCAGACCATCAGAGCGGACAGGGATCGCGTCTCTTCCGGTAATAGTAAGGGTGGTGGGCTGGCTTTATTAGTTAACAACAGATGGTGTCATCCGAACCATATTACTCTTAAGGAAAAGTTTTGTAGCCCGGACATTGAACTGTTAGCCGTTAGCCTGAGACCATACTATTTGCCGAGGGAATTCACGGCGGCCATTGCTGTTATTGTTTACATCCCGCCCTCCGCTGTCGCAAACACAGCGTGTGACGTCATCCACTCTGTTATCGCGAGGTTACAGACAGCGCATCCCAGTGCTTTCTTTGCCATTTCGGGGGATTTTAACCATGCATCTCTCTCTTCAACGCTGCCCACGTTCAAACAGTTTGTGAAGTGCCCAACCAGGAATAATAAAACTCTGGACTTGTTATATGCTAATGTGAAGGACGCATACAACTCCACTGCACTCCCTCCCCTCGGTAGATCGGATCACAACCTTGTCCTCCTCACCCCACTCTACAGGCCTTTGGTCCAACAGCAGCCTGCAACCACCAGGACCATTAGGAGATGGTCCCCGGAGGCGAATGAGGCCCTACAGGACTGCTTTGAAACAACAGACTGGGATGTGCTCTGTGAGGCTCATGGGGAGGACATCGATGGACTCACTGACTGCATAACAGACTATATTAATTTTTGTGTAAAAAGTCAAACAGTGGGCAGACGGAGGGGACCCAGGACAGAGCCAATGTGCTGAACTAATTTTTTAACAGGTTTGATACTGGCCCTGTCCACCTCCCCTCCAGCTCCCCAGACCACACACCCTCACGGCTGTCCCACCCCCACTTTGCTCACAACACCTCTGCTGAGACAATCAGTGACCCCAACTACAGAGCTGTGTGTCAGAATGGGCAGTTAGCAACACAGGGGCCCCCCAGGGAACGGTCCTGTCCCCCTTCCTGTTCACCCTCTACACCTCAGACTTCAGATATAACTCTGAAACATGCCACCTACAGAAGTTCTCGGATGACTCTGCTATTGTAGGGTGCATCAGGGGTGGGCAGGAGGAGGAGAACAGGAGCACAATCAGTGACTTTGTGTTGTGGTGTGAGCAGAACCA
The DNA here is from genome assembly GCA_023634145.1 of Thymallus thymallus. Lineage (NCBI taxonomy): Eukaryota > Metazoa > Chordata > Actinopteri > Salmoniformes > Salmonidae > Thymallus > Thymallus thymallus. The sequence goes on along the minus strand of CM042403.1, from coordinate 13,626,974 downwards.
CCTTCAGCTCAACATCAGCAAAACAAAGGAGATGGTGGTGGACCTCAGGAGAACCAAGGCACAACTGACTGCAGTCCCTATACAGGGGATGGATGTGGAAATGGTTGGGTCATACAAGTTCCTGGGAGTCCATATGGACAACAGGCTGGAATGGGCTGGTAATACCGGGGCCCTGTACAAAAAGGGCCAGAGCCGACTCTACTTTCTGAGGAGGCTCAGGTCCTTCAACGTGTGCAGTAAACTACTGCATACCTTCTACCAGTTTGTGGTGGCCAGTGCCATCTTTTTTGCAGTGGTGTGCTGGGGAGCAAACATCAAAGCCGGTGATGCTTCTCGGGTAAATAAGCTGATCAGGAAGGCTAGCTCTGTCCTGGGGATGAGCCTTGACACTCTAGAGAAGGTGGCGGAGAGACGGATCCTGGCCAAACTGCTGGCCATCATGGACAACGTCACCCACCCTCTGCACGCTATGGTTATGACGCAGAGGAGCACTTTCAGTCACAGACTGATCCCACCACGGTGCTACAGGAGGTCCTTCCTGCCGGCGGCTATTTAGACTATATAATGCCTCACCGGGGTGCCGTGCCGTCGGCAACATAGATCTGGAACTGTTGGGGTGCTAGGACCTAGTTTAACAATTATGCATCCATCCGTGAGTAACTCGTCAGCACTCGTCAGCACTCATTCATTCAGGACCTATTTATTCATACAGATCTGTAAATACAGTGGGGAGAACAAGTATTTGATACACTGCCGATTTTGCAGTTTTTCCCACTTACAAAGCATGTAGAAGTCTGTAATTTTTATCATAGGTACTCTTCAACTGTGAGTGACGGAATCTAAAACAAAAATCCAGAAAATCACATTGTATGATTTTTAAGTAATTAATTTGCATTTTATTGCATGACATAAGTATTTGATACATCAGAAAAGCAGAACTTAATATTTGGTACAGAAACCTTTGTTTGCAATTACAGAGATCATACGTTTCCTGTAGTTCTTGACCAGGTTTGCACACACTGCAGCAGGGATTTTGGCCCACTCCTCCATACAGATCCTTCAGGTTTCGGGGCTGTCGCTGGGCAATACGGACTTTCAGCTCCCTGCAAAGATTTTCTATTGGGTTCAGGTCTGGAGACTGGCTAGGCCACTCCAGGACCTTGAGATGCTTCTTACGGAGCCACTCCTTAGTTGCCCTGGCTGTGTGTTTCGGGTCGTTGTCATGCTGGAAGACCCAGCCACGACCCATCTTCAATGCTCTTACTGAGGGAAGGAGGTTGTTGGCCAAGATCTCGCGATACATGGCCCCATCCATCCTCCCCTCAATACGGTGCAGTCGTCCTGTCCCCTTTGCAGAAAAGCATCCCCAAAGAATGATGTTTCCACCTCCATGCTTCACGGTTGGGATGGTGTTCTTGGGGTTGTACTCATCCTCCAAACACGGTGAGTGGAGTTTAGACCAAAAAGCTCTATTTTTGTCTCATCAGACCACATGACCTTCTCCCATTCCTCCTCTGGATCATCCAGATGGTCATTGGCATACTTCAGACTGGCCTGGACATGCGCTGGCTTGAGCAGGGGGACCTTGCGTGCGCTGCAGGATTTTAATCCATGACGGCATGGTGTGTTACTAATGGCTTTCTTTGAGACTGTGGTCCCAGCTCTCTTCAGGTCATTGACCAGGTCCTGCCGTGTAGTTCTAGGCTGATCCCTCACCTTCCTCATGATCATTGATGCCCCACAAGGTGAGATCTTGCATGGTGCCCCAGACCGAGGGAGATTGACCGTCATCTTGAACTTCTTCCATTTTCTAATAATTGCGACAACAGTTGTTGCCTTCTCACCAAGCTGCTTGCCTATTGTCCTGTAGCCCATCCCAGCCTTGTGCAGGTCTACAATTTTATCCCTGATGTCCTTACACAGCTCTCTGGTCTTGGCCATTGTGGAGAGGTTGGAGTCTGTTTGATTGAGTGTGTGGACAGGTGTCTTTTATACAGGTAACGAGTTCAAACAGGTGCAGTTAATACAGGTAATGAGTGGAGAACAGGAGGGCTTCTTAAAGAAAAACTAACAGGTCTGTGAGAGCCGGAATTCTTACTGGTTGGTAGGTGATCAAATACTTATGTCATGCAATAAAATGCAAATTAATTATTTAAAAATCATACAATGTGATTTTCTGGATTTTTGTTTTAGATTCCGTCTCTCACAGTTGAAGTGTACCTATGATAAAAATTACAGACCTCTACATGCTTTGTAAGTAGGAAAACCTGCAAAATCGGCAGTGTATCAAATACTTGTTCTCCCCACTGTACATACTCATGTACAGTTGTTATATCATATCACGTGCAATATTGCTAGTAATTCTTGGACCTAACTTACGTAGGCATTCACTCAGGAATGCATATTAGTATCCTGTCAATTGCACCTTTTCTCATTGCTTTTAGTATATCGAATGTGCAATACGTGCAGTTGTCTGTAATTAAACCCTGCGCACTAAGGACTGTATTTTAAGGGAATTACTATTATTACCCCAAATGATATCATACACACATTTAGCTATTAAAGTATCTCTTCCTGTCATTTACCTGTACAGTTTGTGTAACCATGCAAGTATTCACTTATCTGTAAATATAACTGTATACTTAACTGTACAGCTAATTTAACCATGCAACATTTTCTATTAAGTAAACTATTATTACCCTCGCTCATATCATACGCATTTTTAGCTACTGAAGTATTTCTCTGCCATCGACCTGTATAGTATAGTTAACCATCCAACATCCACCAATGTATAGTGTACATATTCAGCCAACCACCCATACTATGCTATGTCTTTTTTATAGCTTTTATTTTTTTGCACTCCAGATATCTTGTATTTCTATACTTTTTCATACTGCCGCTCTATGTATCATGTACCGTGTATCTGTCTTTTGTGTACTTTCGTTGTGGCATTTTGCACCTGCCCTGTGTTTTGTTGTAGCTGCTTGACAATGAAATTTCCCCCCCGGGGGATCAATAAAGTACCTATCTATCTATCTATCTATCTATCTATCTATCTATCTATCTATCTATCTATCTATCTATCTAAAATCGGCAGTGTATCAAATACTTGTTCTCCCCACTGTACCTTGTTCCAGAGGCAGATTTGCACAGGATTCATTTTTCTAAACTGACCCATGTAATTTTATATTTTTTTCTTTCAATTGAGTCTATGACGATGGGAGCCTGGTAGTTTTTATTCAAGGCGTGAATATATTTCAACATCTAGATGATAAATGGCTACAATTATCACTCGTACTTGGCTGCCAAATGCAGGCTGGTGTCCCCATAGGTCTAATATTTAAATTGAGGACATTTTTATAATTATTTGAGCTATCCACGGTAGACGTCCCATCCTGCTGATGTGAGCTGCTGGGAAGCTTACTTACACTTGATATGCGAAAATGGATGAAAAAGTGAACTTGGAATGGGGGATTCCCTGCTTTGCGATCTGTTGCCTATGTCAACAGCCAGGGTTTCTTTAATAAATAGGCAGAGGCACTACACTTTTGTATTGCACATTTAATTTAACTGATGCATTAGGCGATGTTCACCTTCAATTAATAGGCACAAAACGTGCTTCTGACAAAAATATTGTTTTGTCTCTGGCTTGCATAGCACAGGTGGTTGTCGCCTAAATTTACTGTAGTAGGCTAGGCCTAATATACTCAGTGATTTCGGAAATTATTCAGACTCCTTTTTCCTCATCAGTCTACACACAATACCCCTTAACGACAGAGCGAAACAGAGGTCTCTCCAGAGATGTTCGATCAGGTTCAAGTCTGGGTTGTCTTGGCTTTGTACTTAGGGTCGTTGTCTTGTTGGAAGGTGAATCTTCACCCCAGTCTGAGGTCCTGAGCGATATGGAGCAGATTTTCATCAAGGATCTCTCTGTACTTTGCTCCGTTCATCTTTCCCTCAATCCTGACTAGTCTCCCAGTCCCTGCCGCTGAAAAACATCCCCACAGCGTGATGCTGCCACCACCATGCTTCACCGTAGGGAGGGTGCCAGGTTTCCTCCAGACGTGACGCTTGGCATTCAGGCCAAAGAGTTCAATCTTGGTTCCATCAGACCAGAGAATCTTGTTTCTCATGGTCTGAGAGTCTTTAGGTGCCTTTTGGAAACACCAAGCGGGGTGTCATGTGCCTTTTACTGAGGAGTGGCTTCTGTCTAGCCACTCTACCATAAAGACCTGATTGGTGGAGGGCTGCAGAGATGGTTGTCATTTTGGAAGGTTCTCCCATCTCCACAGAGGAACTCCAGAGCTCTGTCAGAGTGACCATCAGGCTCTTGGTCACCTCCCTGACCAAGGCCCTTCTCCCCCGATTGCTCAGTTTGGCTGGGCGGCCAGCTCTAGGAAGAGTCTTGGTGGTTCCAAACTTCTTCCATTTAAGGCGACTGTGTTCTTGGGGAACTTCAATGCTGCAGATTTATTTTAGTACCCTTCCCCAGATCTGTGCCTCGACACAATCCTGTCTCTGAGCTCTACGGACAATTCTTTCTTGGCTTGGTTTTTGCTCTGACATGCACTGTCAACTGTGGGACCTTATATAAACAGTGTGTGCCTTTCCAAATCATGTCCAATCAATTTAATTTACCACAGTTGGACTCCAATCAAGTTGTAGAAACACAGCAAAGGCTCTAAATACTTATACACCTGTTTTAGCTTTGTCATTATGGGGTGTTGTGTGTAGATTGCTGAGTATTTTTTTATCAATATTCTCCCCACGTCCAATGTTTATGTTTACAAAGAAATTTATTACATCAGAATGCCCAATGTTAGAATGTTTCCAATCAAATTCATGAATTAAGTTAGAAAACCTACTATCAGCCTAATTTGTGATTGGATAAATTAGGCTGTGATCCCTGTGATTGGATAATAGCTGTGAGGGTTATCGAATCAGGATCAAATCCTCTGATCTCCTCAAGCTCATTAATGGTAGAAAATTCATATTTGAAGATTGCAGAAAGCAAGTCTCTTTTGCAATGACAAGAAGTGGAAAAGAGTGGAATGTTAGCTAAAGAGACTGGTACTTAGGCTACACTGGAGTTGAGAAAGTGAGACATTTAACCACAGGGGAACAGCTCTCTTCCCTCCTCTTTAAGCCAATTGCGTTCTGGGGATGCTTTCATGGAGAGAGCAGCATCTCCTAGCGTGAGATTGCTCTGAGGATTACCCCCAACGCTCAACGGAGCCATGCAAAAATCTCTGGTGGCCACGCCACACCGTGATGGGAACGGGCGGGAGCCAAGAAATTGATTCCCCTTATACCAACACTAGTCTGCTTGCTTCTGGGGAATTATCATCATCTTTCAGAGTCAATTTGGTGGGTGCATGGGTGGAAGGGTGTGTGTAGGAGTGTGTGTGTGTGTGTGTGCACACAAGTGTGTCAAGAATCAGAACACTTATCTAATACCCTCTCTCTCTCTCTCTCTCTCTCTCTCTCTCTCTTTCTTTCTTTCTTTTTTTCTCTCTCCTTTCTTCCTCTCTTTCTCTCTCTCTCTCTCTCTCTCTCTCTATATATATATATATATTTATCTCTATCAGACTGGCAGACATGAAGCAGATAAAGGAGAATCTGACTGTCCAAGTTAATAGGACTCTAGCCAATCAACTGTCTCTGGAGGAGGAGTCTACTGATGTCTTGGTTGCCCTAGGTAACCTCACCTCCTCCCTATTGGAGCTGTCCCAGAGGAGGCCCAAATCCACATCAGGAATCAACCAATCAGATCCCAGACCAACACAGGGTTACAACCAATCAGACCCCAGCCTCGCACTGGCTGCCAATCAATCAGAGGTCAGTGGCTACCAGGGTCTGGGGTAATAACAATTAATTGTACTCTCAAGTCGACGGACTGACTGATTTATTGACTGACTGACTGAGTTACTGACTGAATGTCTGAATGATTGGTTGTGTTGTGGTTAATTGATTAATGAATGAATGACTGCTGTTTTCCCCTTTCCTCAGGATGTTGAACTAAGCAGCAGGATAGCTGAGCTGGCATTTCATGTCGAGTCTAAAGAGGCGCTGGTCAGTAAGATCAGAGAGGAGATGGAGCCTCGCATACAGACCGCTCACAGCAACATGGCTGCTGTAGAGGATATTCACAAGGTAGAGGCGGGTTTTATCTGCACACTGGTGAAATGGTGCTGACAGTAATTAACAGAATATACTGAGGGGAGAGGGGCATTTTTCTTACCAAACCACATGACCTTTGTTTTGGAGGTGTTCAGAACAAGGTTAAGGGCAGAGAAAGCTTTTGGACACTAAGAAAGCTTTGTAGTAGAGTGTTTAACACAAAAAAAAAACTATCCGGAGAGGGGCCAGCTGACTGACCTAAGACAGGGAATTTTTACTAGCATTAAATGTCATGGATTGTGAAAAACTGAGTTTAAATGTATTTGGCTAAGGTGTATGTAAACTTCCGACTTCAACTGTAAATGGATGAGAGCTTCCTACTGCCTGAGCTATGTTGTTTATGTAAATTTTGAAGAGAGTGGGGCCTAGGATCGAGCCTTGGGGTACACCCTTGGTGACAGGCAGTGGCTGAGACAGAAGATGTTCTGACTTTATACACTGCACTCTTTGAGAGAGGTAGTTAGCAAACCAGGCCAAAGACCCCTCAGAGACACCAATACTCCTTAGCCGGTGTCTATCGTATCAAAAGCTTTGGCCAAGTCAATAAAAATAGCAGCACAACATTGCTTAAAATCAAGGGCAATGGTGACATCATTGAGGACCTTTAAGGTTGCAGTGACACATCCATAACCTGAGCGGAAACCAGATTGCCTACTAGAGAGAATATTATAGACATCAAGAAAGCCAGTCAGTTGATTATTGACTAGTTTTTCCAACACTTTTGATAAACAGGGCCAAATAGAAATAGGCCTATAACAGTTAGGATCAGCTTGATCTCCCCCTTTAAATAAAGGACGAACCGTGGCTGCCTTCCAAGCAATGGGAACCTCCCCAGAGTGGAGAGACAGGTTAAAAAAGTCAGAGATAGGCTTGGCGATGATAGGGGCAGCAACCTTAAAGAAGAAAGGGTCTAAACCATCTGACCCAGATGTTTTTTTTAAGGAGCTCCTCTAGCACCTCGGACTCAGTGACCACCTGCAGGGAGAACCTGTGTTGGGGGGCTGGGGAAAAGAGGGATTATAATAGTACATTTATCATCTTTCTGTAAAATATAAATTCCTTGATTACTTATTTCAATTGTTTTATTGGAACTACAGTAGATGGTAGATGCTTCTGCGTCAAATCAGTCAGTGACCACATGGCCTGTTTGCTGTGCTTTCTGATGTGTACCGCTTGATGTTCTGTAAGGTTCACTCCCTGCTACTCTCTCTACCCTCTGCAGCTGACAGTGCAAGCCCAGGGGTCAAAGGTCACGGCCCTGTCATCGGTGGTGACAGGGAAAGAAGTGGAGTCAGAGGCCATCGCCCTGCGGAGAGAACTGGAAGGTGACGTTTGCAGCCATGTTCTATTTCTGTTCCTTTTTCTGTTGTTTTACATTTCAGACTTTTTGCTTAGTTTTCTTATTCCCGTCACTGCAAAAGCAGCCCACAGAGTTCACTAATCAAAATATCAAAATGCTTATAAAAACAAATGTAACACAGACATTTGTTTCCCCCCGTTACGCTCCACTTGTCATTTTGTGAGGGGAGGAAGAGCAGCTGTGATTGTGGGAAATAATAACAACGTCTCAAATACACTCAGAGTTTCACAGCCTCCTTCATTTTAACAATATGTTCACTGTTTAGAAAAATAAATAAAAAGTGCCACGTCATATTTGTTGTTGGAAATCTCATCTGGGTAGTCTGAATAGAAACCCTTACAAAATAAACAACATATTTTCACATGTTAATACCTCCTTTTCACACGTGAGAAGAAAAACATGTTTTCACCTCACGTGAATTGCAGTTGCACATTTGCGGTTTCACATGTTACAAACGTTCACGTGAAAATCGGATATGCAGTTTCACATGTGAAATACGTTCTTATTTCAAGATCTCACGTTCACATTCAGAATTGCAATTTCACGTGTGAAAACCATTCACATGTGAAAATCTAATTTGCAGTTTCACATGTAAGAAACATTCAAATGTGAAAATTGCTTTCACATGGTGAATTGCAAGTTCACATGTGGTGGTGAAATAGTGTTATTCTTCTCACATGTGTGAAAAGGTAGTGTTAACATGTTGCAGTAATTTGAAATGGCAAATTCTGTAATGTCATTCTGTAAAAAGGTAACTTAGCCTACCTGACTATAATAATTCAAGTAAAAAAAAATATATATATATATATTTCTGAGCCAACCATTTGGAGTGTTACTGCTGCAGGTGCATGCCTCTCTTCTTCATACGTTGGTCGGCGACCATTGTTAGAAGCAAATTGAAAAGAACAGAGAAGCTAGCGTTCCACGTCTCCTATTTTCTTTTCTTTTAACGTGTTAAAATTAGCGCTGTCAGAGTTAATCAGTTAACTCCCAAGTGGCGCAGGGGTCTAAGACACTGCATCTCAGGGCTAGAGGTTTCACTACAGACAACCTGGTTCAAAGCCAGACTGTATCACAACCGGCTGTGATTGGGAGTCCCATAGGGTGCCGCACAATTGGCCGAGCATCGTCCGAGTTTGGCCGGTGTAGGCCGTCATTGGAAATAAGAATTTGTTCTTAACTGACTTGCCTAGTTAAATAAATGTCAGGCAGGACAATGTTGAATTACTGTTTAATGGATTCCCGGCCTCACTTTTCTCCAAACCTAAAAATAAAATAAAAATATTCAGATGTTATTTTTTGGGCAATATATGCGATGCTTTGTTTATAATGCACTGTCCACTCTCCCTTGAGGCTTTCTCAAGTTGATGCCCAAACAGCCTCAAATCACACGCTCAGATCATGTCCGAGCCTTGGATTTGACAATGAAACACACACACTCGCACTTGCAGGCGACGTGAAGATGTTTCATTTATCTCTCATGCCGTCACGGCTAAAGCCAGCGCAAATTCCTACTATTTATATGTCCAGGTTAAACACGGGATGTCCCTCATTATAAACAAACAGTCGGTTAACTTCATGGTTATTGCATCATTTTCAGGTCTATTAGAAGCAATTAATAGATGAAACAACGTCATTGAACCAGAGATCGAGGCATTCATCAGCAAAGATGCAGTGCAAGCTGATAGTATTTTGGACAACCAAATTGAAGTCAAAATAATTGATGAAATCGAAGTGTGTCAGCTGTATGGTGATTTACGATTCATAACTTTTACCGGTACTATCAGTAGTAGTAGGCCAACCGATAACACCACGATGGAATGCGTTTGAAGTGATGATGCGAGAACAGCTCGCATGTCCAGCAAAGTACATCGTCAGTGGCACGCACACACTTTGCAGCTCCACAATGATTGACTGTCTCTAAGATGGGGGCTTTTCGTGGCAGCCAGTCGAGACAATCGAATGAGGATGCGGTGAGCAAAGTTACTGGGCTCGAATGTAGTCACGCTTGCTCTATATAGATTGATGCTTCTAATTGTGTGTGTTATAAACACATTTTTTTTATTTTGATGATGATCTGATATACTCTAGGGCTGGATGTATGTATTTTTTCCAACGCTACTTTAATTTGGCAGACCTAACTTGATTGACCTTCTTTCTACAAGGCCTAGTCTATGAGAGGCCTAATCATATTTGTATGAATATTTTGTTAAAGTCATCAGGCTATAGAGATGCATTCAGGTAATGAACTCATTATTATGCATCAACATTTTAATTTGATTACAATTATTTATTGTCAATCATTCTTGAATGTGTTAGGATATACAATTAAGTAGATTAATGAACTGATAATACATTCATACATTACTTTTTTTCTCAATAAATTTTGAATATGATATAATATTGCATTCTGTTATACATCCTATGTGAATAATGTTCATTCATGTTAATTTGTGTATTAATAATAATCATCTGAAATTGAATATTTATCCTATTGTTCATGTCCATATAGCCTAGTAAAGTACTGTTATTCCTTTTTTTCTTTCTTTTTTTTTTCAGCTCACTCGCCTCACTTTTCTGGGGGGAAAGTCTTAAATAAAAAAACAAAAAAATAATAAATAAAACTCAAGTTAACTTTTTGTAATTGTTGTGCACATAGGTAGCCTAGCGGTTAGAGTGTTGGGCCAGTAATTGAAAAGTCACTGGTTCGAATACCCAAGCCGACAAGGTGAAAGACCTGTCGATGTGTCCTTTACTCCAGTGGCTAACCATGTAGGTAAGCCGTCATTGTAAATAAGAATTTGTTCTTAACTGACTTGCCTAGTTAAATAAAGCTTAAATAAAACAATGTAATTGTCTGAAAGCATTCAAAATACACTGTATCAAAAATACATAATCTACGCAGCTAAAAACAACAACGTGATTTCAAAGCAGTTTATCAGATGTTATAGTGGGTGCAGCAAAATGCTTATGTTACTAACTCTTAACAATGCAGTAAAATGTCACACACAAACGTCAAACAAATAATCAACACACTTTTTTTTTCTCTAAATCAATAACTGTCTGAAACAATCCATTTAACAACCCAAATAGCACTGTAACAGTAATCCAAATGCAATCTATACGTATGTACTGTACACTGGATGAATTTACATAATTTACATAAGATATACAGCAGTAATCTATTAGAGTGAGCTATGTCAAGAATCACGTATACAGTGCTTCCGGAAAGTATTCAGACCCCTTGACTTTTTCCAAATGTTGTTACGTTACAGCCTTATTCTAAAATTGATTAAATAAAAAAATGTCCTCATCAATCTACACACAATACCCCATAATGACAAAGCAAAAATAGGTTTTTAGAATTTTTTTGCAAATGTATTAAAGATATTTACATAAGTATTCAGACCCTTTGCTATGAGACTCGAAATTGAGCTCAGGTGCATCCTGTTTTCATTGATCATCCTTGAGATGTTTCTACTTGATTGGAGTCCACCTGTGGTAAATTCAATTGATTGGACATTATTTGGAAAGGCACACACCTGTCTATATAAGGTCCCACAGTTGACAGTGCATGTCAGAGCAAAAACCAAGCCATGAGGTCAAAATAATTATCCGTAGAGCTCCGAGATACGATTGTGTTGAGGCACAGATCTGAAGAAGGGTACCAAAAAATGTCTGCAGCATTGAACTAGAACTATTATTTTCTCATTACTTTGCTACTAGTATATGGATTGTGAAATATAATAGGATAGGATAGGATAGGATAGGATAGTATAGGACAGGATAAACTACTTATTGTCGCTATCATACTTCCTTAACCATGTCAGTGGCCAACCTGCCTTGCCCCTGTCCATTCCCACCCTAGACATGCAGAGAGAATGGCCTCAAAGGCAGGCCCAGACCAAGGCTGCTCTGAAGAAGGAGACGCTGCTGAGGGAGAAGGTTCTGGAAGACATCAATAAGAAGGTGAACCAGACAGAGAGAGTCCTGAGGCCTGCTCTGGACAACGCTACCCTCTCCAACGCTACTGCAGAACAGGCAGAACACACTGCACACAACCTGTCTAAAGTGAGTATGGGGGGGGGGGGCAAATGTGTGTGTGTGTGTGTCCCACCCATAACTCACCTAACACCCCTCTGAACTCTTCATTTGTCTCCTTCATTTTTTCTTCTTATTCATTTGTCTGTGTTTTTCTCTGAACCCAGGAGGCCAAGGCCACCCTGACCAAGGCCAAGCACGCGAGGACAGCGTCTGCCCACCTCAGCTCCTCTGTGGACACAGCCCTGCAGCAGCTGGCTGAGCTGGAGAACCACAATGCCCAGGCACAAGCCCAACTCAATGTAGAGGTAACCACAACACAACCAATAATAAACCACACTGCCCAGGCACAAGACCCACTCAACTTTAAATTGTATAACTGCCTTAATTTTGCCGGACTCCAGGAAGATGGGGATCCATAATAAATACAAATACAACTCATAAGTAACCACAAAACAAACAATAATCTTGGACCTGAAAGACTATTTAGTACATCCTGTTCAATGCTTTCTCCAATCACTTAGGGTTGAATACTAGCTTGATGTTTGCATGGGCAAATTCTCACCCAAATATACAACTGACATGGCTCCATGAATCATTGAAAGTAAGCATTTGTAAGCATTTCATGGTACCGTTACGCCCGCTGTATTCTGTGGAAGTGACAAATACACTTGATTGATTTGAAAATTATGAGGAGTTGCACATGTAGATCTGATGTTAGGATTGTATGCTATAGTGTTACCATCTGTCCCTCTATCTATTTACAGTACCAGTCAGAAGATTGGACAAACCTACTCATTCAAGGGTTTTTCTTTTGTTTTTGCTATTTTCTACATTGTAGAACAAAAGTGAAGACATCACACCTATGAAATAACACATATGGAATCATGTAGTAAACAAATATATAACATATATTTTATATTTGAGATTCTTCAAAGTAGTTACCCTTTGCCTTTGTAACGAATGAGGGTTCCGCACCACCTCTCTCACACCACCAGAGGGAGACATCACCCGAATACTAACTGGTTACCTTTTGGACTTCATCTCCCATAGGCCCTCATTCCTGGGACTAATTACACACACCTGCAGTTCATTACACACACTACTTAAGCACTCCATTTACACAGTATCAGTGCGAAGTCTTGTTTTGCTCCGGTGAACTTTTCTGAGCGTTTATTCCTTTTGCTAGTATTTTTCCCGTGTTTTGACTTGGACTGTTTCTCATACCCTTGGATTTGTTTGCTGCCTGCCCTGACCTTTGCCTGCCCTTGGACTCTGTTTGTTTTCTGCCTGCCCTGATCTTTGCCTACCTTTTGGACTCTGTAAGTTTGCTACCTGCCCAGACCTTGCCTGCCTTTTGGACTCTGTTAGTTTGCTGCCTCCCCAGAACTCTGCCTGTCTTTGGAATTTTTGCATGTTTGCTGCCTACCCTGACCTCTGCCTGTTCCAGCTTACGCTGTCTCTATTGCATCTGTTACTGCTTGTGAGTCTGACTTGCAATAAACTGCAGATGGATCCTCACTCCGCTGACGCTTCATTACAGCCTTGATGACAGCTTTTCACACTCTTGGCAGTCTCTCAACCAGCTTCACCTGGAATGCTTTTCCAACAGTCTTGAAGGGGTTCCCACATACGCTGAGCACTTGTTGGCTGCTTTTCCTTCACTCTGTGGTCCAACTCATCCAAAACCATATCAATTGGGTTGAGGTTGGGTGATTGTGGAGGCCTGGTCATCTGATGCAACACTCCATCACTCTCCTTCTTGGTCAAATAGCCCTTACACAGCCTGGAGGAGTGTTGGGTCATTGTCCTGTTGAAAAACAAATGATAGTCCCATGAAGTGCAAACCAGAATGGGTTGGCGTATCACTGCAGAAAGCTGTGGTAGCCATGCTGGATAAGTGTACCTTCAATTCGAAATCACAGACAGTGTCACTAGCAAAGCACCCCCACACCATCACACCTCCTCCTCAATGCTTCACGGTGGGAACCATACATGCGGAGATCATCAATTCACCAACTCTGCGTCTCACAACTCTGCGTCTCTCAAATTTGGACTCATCAGACCAAAGGACAGATTTCCACCGGTCTAATGTCCATTGCTCGTGTTTCTTGGCCCAAGCAAGTCTCTTCTTATTATTGGTGTCCTTTAGTAGTGGTTTCCTTGCAGTAATGCAACCATGAAGGCCTGATTCATGCAGTCTCCTCTGATGTTGAGATGTGTCTGTTACTTGAACTCTGTGAAGCATGTATTTGTGCTGCAATTTCTGAGGCTGGTAACTCTAATGAACTTATCCTCTGCAGAAGAGGTAACTCAGGGTGTTCTTTTCCTGTGGCGGTCCTAACGAGAGCCAGTTTAATCATAGTGCTTGATGGTTTTTGTGACTGTCGTTTCTCTTTGCTTATTTGAGCTGTTCTTGCCATAATATGGACTTGTTCTTTTACCAAATATGTTCTGTATTCCACCCCTACCTTGTCACAACACAACTGATAGGCTCAAACGCATTAAGAAGGAAAGACATTCCACAAATTAACTTTAAACAAGGCACAACTGTTAATTTCATTCCAGGTGACTTCCTCATGAAGCTGGTTGAGATAATGCCAAGAGTCTGCAAAGCTGTCATCAAGGCAAAGGGTGGCTACTTTGAAGAATCTCAAATATAAAATATATTGTGTATTTGCTTAACACTTTTTTGGTTACTACATGATTCCATATGTGTTATTTCATAGTGTTGATGTCTTATATTATTCTACAATACAGAAAATAGTAAAAATAAAGAAACCCTTGAATGAGTAGGTGTGTCCAAACTTTCGACTGGTACTGTCTATATAGTATATACAGTGCTTATGTCCCTGTCTATTTCTCCCTCTGTGATCTCCAGCCTGTTGAGTCTCTGACCAGTGTGAAGGGGAACATTCAGTCAGCTAAGCTTCAGCTGGAGGCCTATTCACTCACACTCACACAGCTCATCAGTAACTTGGGTAAGTTCAAACCTGCTGATGTTTACAGGTCTGTCCCAAATGGCACCCTACTTTCCCTATATAGTGCACTACTATTAGCCTGGGCACATAGAGAATAGGGTACGAATTTGGACTACATTTCATGCAGTACACTCCATCACTCTCCTTCTTGGTCAAATAGCCCTTACACAGCCTGGAGGAGTGTTGGGTCATTGTCCTGTTGAAAAACAAATGATAGTCCCATGAAGTGCAAACCAGAATGGGTTGGCGTATCACTGCAGAAAGCTGTGGTAGCCATGCTGGTTAAGTGTACCTTCAATTCGAAATCACAGACAGTGTCACTAGCAAAGCACCCCCACACCTTGGGTAAGTTCAAACCTGCTGATGTTTACAGGTCTGTCCCAAATGGCACCCTACTCTTCCTATATAGTGCACTACTATTAGCCTGGGCACATAGGGAATAGGGTACGAATTTGGACTACATTTCATGCAGTAGGAGTAGGTGTAGACGTTCACCTCAACCAGAAACGTCTACACCTACACCTTCCGTCCGATCAGTCCTATGTCAGAATGGTCATTAGTAAAATGGTCCAGATGGATTTCTCAGATGAAGGAGGAATGTCGATGACCCACCTCTCTAGGAATTATATAAATGCTGATATACTGTTTACCAGTAAAATTAGTCAAATCAAACCAGATATACTGTTACAAAATGTTTAATTGCAACAGTTGTATTGATTAAAGACATACACCAGCTGTAAAGGTGATTACATGTTTTCCCACAGTTCCTGTCTGTCCCTGTCAATGAGTCACATAGTGAATAAGTCAGTTGTAGCTGGCAGGGTATGGGGCACCATACTGATGGAGAAATGTCAACCCATTATGCTGTTGGGGTGTGGGCACCATCCTGATGAAAAAACATCCACCCATTATACTGGCGGGGTGTGGTGTGGGGCACCATCCTGATGGAGAAACGTCCACCCATTATGCTGGCTAATTCCATCGTTGGGTTTCACATAGACCTCACAGTGACCACACAAGACAAGAGCCTTGCTGATGGCAAGAGTTTAATACTAGGTCTGTTCAACACTCATAGCTTTAAAGTACTCATTTATCCCCCTTTCTATCTCTTACACTATACTTTTTCACAATAACTGGAACCCTGAAAGACGGTACAATGTAGTATCTCAAATACTGATGTTTTCTGTCGTTCAGATGGGAGCATGGCGCTGGAGAAGTTTGACCGTATCCTGAGTGAGACGGCGGTGCGGTTGGGTGTTCTGCGTAGCAGCGTGGAGAGCCCTGCCCTGAGTGTGAAGATCCAGACCCTATGGTCAGCTGCCCAGGACCAGAAGAGCCAACTGACCCACCTGGAACAGGACCTGCAGGAGATCAGACAGGAGAGAGACAGTCTGAAGGACATCGCCCTGCACCTGCCCCAGACTTGCCCCCAGGCCTCGGGGATAGAGGGACACTAGGACGGGAGCTCCAGGAGGACACTAGAGCCCTATTCCACTATACCCCCTCCCTGAAGTGCACACACTCGTTCACTCAACCTCAATGCTTTAAAAGAGGGTCTACCATGTTTTTTACACCAGGAAAATTGGAATTGGGCATAGGAAGGCTGAGAGGACTCTAGAAGGTCACAGATGTTGGGTAGGACTCAGATATTTGAATGCTTTAGGGGAGATACAGTCTGCGTCCCAAATGGCACCCTGTTCCCTATAGTGCACTACTTTTGACCAGTGCCCATAAGGCTTTGGTCAAAAGTAGTGCACTATGTAGGGAATTTGGTTCCATTTGGGACACAGGCATAGAGGAGAAGTGTAGGTGGCATCCTTCTCACTTTGTTCTTGGTGGTTGTGGATCCCCCTCTACTGCAGTGCACAGTCACACAGTTCTAGCACTTTGTCTCAGTACTTTTCAACCTCTCCACTATACCTGTCTGACCTGGCTGATACCACTTCAGTACTACTATCCAGTCATAGGCAATTTTCCATGCCCTTGCCCTCTTTCAACTTCCACCATCATCATCATGCTTTTTCATTTAGTGCTACACCCCCCCCCCCCTCCCCCTTTTGGGCTTCACTTCTCTTTCCGCTCCTCATCCCCCCCTCTCTCCATCCCTCTTCCACAGCATCCGCAGTGTAATTAATCTGTGAATAATAACAGTCAGCTATAGCTTGCCTGTTCCACAGCACACAGTGTGTTCTGTCAAGTTTAAAATAATGCTGATTTTCCACTTTGGGGGTAGAAGGTGTGTCTGAACTGCGGTGCTTCTCCACTGTGACACATTCATTTACACTTGAACAATTTTCATCAGCCTACCATAATTAACAATTAGTTATCTTGCCCTCCATAGGGTTCAACTGCACACACACACACACACACACCCACACACCACACCACACACACAAACATCACACACACATCACACACCACACACACACCACACACACACACCACACACCACACACACACACACACCACACCACACACACACACTCACACTCACACACTCCCATCAGTTTGGGATTCTGTGTGTGCCTCTCTTTTTCCCTCAGTGTCCTTCTTTCTATTTTCTTTATGTCTCTCTGAGCAAATTATCTGTTGTCTGTCAAATGGAAAAGGACAAAAACAACCAACCTGTTGGTTTTCTCCATGTGGGTAACTGTGACAGGAATACCTACTGAATTATGGAAAGTATAGAAATCTGTCACTAGAAATATGACCTTTCTATTTCAGCAGGTGATGGAATTTTGTCAGACCACAAATAGGATATGATTGGTTTTAGATGAAATTTTAATAAACGTGTGTGTGTGTGTGTGTGTGTGTGTGTGTGTGTGTGTGTGTGTGTGTGTGTGCCCGCAAAATCGTGTAATTTTGTTAAACAGCAACTCCTTGCAATAACTCCATCTGGCCACATGATGGTGCTGTTGACTATTTTTGAAGAAACCAGCACAGCTATTGACAAAGCCATAGATAAGACTATAAAGCACACAATAAATATATACTGGGTCAAATACTGATGATGAAAAGCAATGATAGAAGTGCCTAATATCAATATAACATGTATTACTTTCAGAACTCCAGTCTTATGGACTATATTTCTGTTAAATGTTGTATCATTTGTTGGAAATTAAACAGACATGAAACATCCCTGCGGTTCTTTAATTTACCACACGGTGGTGACCGAGTCACTAGTGCTCCTGGCAAACCAGAGAGCATTGCTTGCTGTGAGTTAGTTGACCCACAGTGGGGAAATCATACAGGACTCTGGGACCTCCACACTATTTTATATACGTGTACTGCACACAGTCCAAACCCCCACACTACTTTATACTGTATTATGTAATGCAGAAAGCTCAGCATGATCTCTCAGAAAACTCACACATTCTTCATGCTAACACTCACAGGATTGTGACAGTACCTGGTTGCTCAGACCAACCAGAAATTCAAGTCTGTTCGTCACTGCCTGAGGGGAAAACACTGGCCAGGCTAGCATCTAACTATCTGAGGGCCCTTCTGGGAACATCTTTAAGACATGCCCTGTAGATAAGTGGATGCTAGCACAGGCACCCCAATTCTGATCTTGTTCCCACTAATTGGTCTTCTGACCAATCAGATCAGCTCTTTTGCCAATATTTGGGCAAAATATCAGAATTGGGCTGCCTGTATAACACAGCTTAAATTATTGTATAAGAATCAGGTTTGTTTAGGTAAGATGCCTGAAGTGCTGGGGGCGAGACTATTTCCTACAAGCACTGACTTTACTGTAAGCTACTTTATTGAGGGAAAATGTACTTGCTACGACTGTGTCACCCAGCTATCTTAGCTGTATATGGATATAAGAGCATTTGCTAAAGAACTCAAATGTAAAATGTCTGTCACAAACCTAGTATACACACAGTCACTGCCTGAGGGTCGCCAGTGTAGTCACTCTACCACACCAAACCTATAATTAAAATGATCTGAGGCACATACAGTATCCAAGGAGGCACAGCAGGTTTCAGATAATGCAGATCTGTTTATTAATAAATGTTTGATTTAACTAGGCAAGTCAGTTAAGAACAGATTCTTATTTACAATGATGGCCTACCCCGACCTACCCTAACAACACTTGGCCTATTGTACGCTGCCCTATGGGGCTCCTGATCACAGCCAGTTGTTATACAGCCTGGGATCAAACCAGGATCTGTAGTGATGCCTCTATCACTGAAATGCAGTGCCTTAGACCCCTGCGCCACTTGGGAGGTCTTAATGACCTCACCACAGCCGACGGACACTATAGTGTGGGTACTGTATGCTGTTTGCACGTTTCCTGACAACCATCTGTGCAGGAAATTAGCTTCCCAAATGAAATCAAATAACATTTGTGGTTTCGTGCTTTCGTGCTGCGTGTATTGTGCACTTGTGATTAGGGGTCTCGTCCAGTGTATTATTGTACACTTGTTATTTCGGGTCTCGTCCCATTTAGTTATTACGGGTCTCGTCCCGTGTATTTATTAGAGGTTTACCTCGCTCTTTTGTTGGGGTTACATCCCTGTGTTTTTATATACGTGTTTGTTTTGGGCTTCGTCCCCATGCCTTTACATGGCATGTTGTATTTGTTGCGTGGAGTATTAAAAACCCCTATTACGTATTCCTGCGCCTGTCTCCCGATCATTATACAAAGTGACAAATTCTTGTAATCTAACTGCAGTGTCCAATTTACAGTATCTATTACAGCTCGATAATACCCTGCTATTGTTTGAGGATAGTGCACAACAACAAAACACTTATCACGGCAACTGGTTTGGTACATTCACCTCTGAAGGTAAATAATGTACTTACATTCAGTTAACTTGCTCTGATTTGTCATCCTGAGGGTCCCAGAGATAAAATGTTGTTTTGTCTGCTGTCTCTGGCTCCACACCCACCCCGCCCTGCCATCCAGATGTGTGAAGGTTAGTGTCTTTTCTGTTGGGAAGCTAATGATCCACCATGTACAATGGCAAGAAACAGTATGTGAACCCTTTAGAATTACCTGGATTTATGCATAAATTGGTCATAAAATTGTATCTGATCTTCCAAAGCATAAATATTACACCTTGATGAAAAAGAAAGCAAAAACAATGTCAACAAAACTAAACCATACAAAACAAGACTATACTGAGGTCCAAGGGAGTGACACACAATAGACAAACACAGTCTGCTTAAACTAATAACACAAACAATCATGACTTTATTGAACACACCGTATAAACATTTACAGTGCAGGGTGGGAAAAGTATGTGAACCCTTGTTGGCAGCAATAATCTCAACCACATGTTTTCTGTAGTTGCGGATCATACCTGCACAACGGTCAGGAGGAAGATGGATCATTTGTGAGGATCGACGCAGGAGATGAGAAGCAGTTACAGGGAGTGAAGATTTAATGAAAGACGGACATGAAACATAACAGGAACAGTGTCTGGACACGAACACATAACAACAATTAATGCTACCACAGGGAACAACACAGAGGACAGACATGTATACAGCGGCAATCAACAAAGTGAGGGAGTCCAGGTGAGTCCAATGAGCGCTGCTGTGCGTAATGATGGTGACAGGTGCGTGTAATGAAGGGTAACCTGGCGCTCGAGGGGGAGCGGGCGCAGGCATGACACCATTCCTCTTTACAAAACTGTTTTACAATATTCTTGGGATGTCTGGTGTGAACCGCTCTTTTGAGGTCATGCCACAGCATCTCAATCGGGTTGAGGTCAGGACTCTGACTGGGCCACTCCAGAAGGCGTATTTTCTTCTGTTGAAGCCATTCTCTTGATTTACTTCTGTGTTTTGAGTTGTTGTCCTGTTGCATCACCCAACTTCTGTTGAGCTTCATTTGGCGGACAGATAGCCTTACATTCTCCTGCAAAATGTCTTGATAAACTTGGGACTTTTTCCATCGATGATAGCAAGCTGTCCAGGCCCTGAGGCAGCAAAGCAGCCCCAAACCATGATGCTCCCTCCACCATAATTTACAGTTGGGATGAGGATTTCCACACATAGAGTTATGTGTTCCTTCCAAACAATTCAAATTTAGTTTCATCTGTCCACAGAATATTTTGCCAGTAGCGCTGTGGAACATCCAGGTGCTCTTTTGCGAACTTCAGACGTGCAGCAATGTTTTTTTCTGGACAGCAGTGGCTTCTTCCGTGGTGTCCTCCCATGAACACCATTCTTGTTTAGTGTTTAATGTATCGTAGACTCGTCAACAGAGATGTTAGCATGTTCCAGAGATTTCTGTAAGTCTTTAGCTGACACTCTAGGATTCTTCTTAACCTCATTGCAGTCATCTTTGCAGGATGCCCACTCCTAGGGAGAGTAGCAAAAGTGCTGAACTTTCTTCATTTATAGACAATTTGTTTTACTTGGACTGATGAAAATCAAGACTTTTAGAGATACTTTTGTGGAAGTCAACAATTCTTAATCTTATGTCTTCTTAGATCTCTTTTGTTCGAGGCATGGTTCACATCAGGCAATGCTTCTTGTGAATAGCAAACTCAAATTTTGCGAGTGTTTGTTATAGGGCAGGGCAGCTCTAACCAACATCTCCAATCTCGTCTCATTGCTTGGACTCCAGTTTAGCTGGCTTCTGACTCCAATTAGCTTTTGGAGAAGTCATTAGCGTAGAGGTTCACAATCTACACTGTGATTTTTTAAATTATGTATTTAATATAGACAAGAAAAATACAATAATTTGTGTGTTATTAGTTTAAGCACACTGTGTTTATCTATTGTTGTGACTTAGATGAAAATCAGATTACATTTTATGACCAATTTATGCAGATATCCAGGTAATCCACACTGCTGCCATCTGGTGGACAACATCTACATTACACCTAGAATCCTACATCACTGTCTGGCCTTGCATTTCAAAGATGATGCAACAACAAAACAAATATAAATTGCATGTTTTTTGGTTTGTATTATCTTTTACCAGATCTAATGTGTTATATCCTCCTAGATTGATTTCAAATTTCCACAAACGTCAAAGTGTTTCATTTCAAATGATATCAATAATATGCATATCCTTGCTTCAGGTCCTGAGCTACAGGCAGTTAGATTTGGGTGTCATTTTAGGCGACAATTTTTAAAAAGGGTGCAATCCTTAAGAGTTTAATTTATAGACAGCGCTGTAAATGCAAGTACTGACAGACAATCCATGATATTGACTTGAAAGTTAGGCAAGGATTCAAACCGATCAGCGGTAGAGCCGCATTACAACACGCTTTACATTGAAAGGTATTTTGGTATACAGCTGATGGATGGAGCTAGTGAAATGTAACACAATAAATTGCAGCATTTTTACCACAAAAATGGAAGAGGCAAGTGGAAGTGGGAAAAAGTAAGTAACTTGTCTGCATTAAAGACCAAAATTGGTTGAAGAAAATTGTGATAAATAAAAATATATAAGCAGTTCCATTTAAGCACCAGCTGTGCCATATAACTTGTAAAATAGTTGGGAAGAGATTTTCGATGTACCAATTCCATGGCACATGGTTTATGAATTAACACGCAAAACGATGCCGGATTCAAAACTTAGAATGTTTCAATTTAAATTATTATACAAAATTCTTGCAACCAATAGAATGTTATATATATGGGGGATACAATCTTCCCAGCTCTGAAGATTTTGCTGCGAGGAGGCAGGGTCATTAGATCATTCATTTTGGTATTGTCCATATGTAGCTAGTTTTTTGGTCACAGGTCCAGGAATGGCTGAAGAATTGCAACATTTACCTAGAGTTAACGCTGCAGATAGCAATACTGGGTGACTTGAAAAGTCATAGTCAAACGATCAATAATATAATAATTATTTTAGCAAAAATGTTTCTCTTTAATTTAATTGGTGGAAACTATCAGAATAGAAAGGTTCCGTACTTTTGTGAAGCATCAAAGCACAGTTGAAAAATACATGGCAATTAGAAATCCAATATGGATGGTGTTAAGAGATAGATGGGAGGGGTTGAATGGAGCTGAAGGGTGGGACTAATAACAAGATAAAAAATGTAAAACATACGAGGTCTGTAGAATGTATATAGGTTCAGAGCTTTTGTGAAATAGCAGTTACAAATATATGGAAAATACAAATCAAACTAGATGGACAATAGAAATAGAGGAAGGCCAGGACTAAAAATAAACAAATACAGTATAACTATTGTAAAAATAGATTGTGTCTGTAAAATGTGTATAGCATTTTTAAGATGGAAGCAGAAGCTAAAATGTTATTGTTTATTTGTTTACTCCAATTGGGCAAGCGGTGGTAGGGTTTGCAGGGGATAATAAAGGAAGGTATATTAAAGGAAAGTATGTATGTATGTATGTATGTATGTATGTATGTATGTATGTATGTATGTATGTATGTATGTATGTATGTATGTATGTATGTATGTATGTATGTATGTATGTATATATACTGTATGTGGCTATGTGTATTTATGTATGCATATGGATATATATATTTACCAAAAAAAGATATGGGGGATTGGAAATGATGCAGACAATTACATTCATGTAAGCAACAATCTATCTGCAATATTAAAGCTGATCCATCCCTTTAAATAAAAAGAAAATCGTAATAAATTCATAGCCAGCATTCTAGATGCAGTCCATTATATATTTTTTATTTAACTAGGCAAGTCAGTAAAGAACAAATTCTTATTTACAATGGTGGCCTACCTACAGGGTCAGCCCCTGGAGCAAATTAGGGTTAAGTGCCTTGCTCAAGGACACATTGACAAGTTTTTCACATTTTGGTAATTGACCCAACGCTCTAACCGCTAGGCTATCATGTCATGATAGTTATACAATAAGCTATAGGCTACTGTAGGCTACATTGTTTGTTTACGTTCCCATTGTTTGTAAACAATAATCAAATGTATTAATTAAAGCAAACGTAAGCTCATGAAGCATATATTTGTTATATTCCTCAAGAATTAAGGAATAAATATCAAGAATGGAAATTACCATTGAACAGACCCTTGATTTCTTTGAAATTGTACAAATGCAGTACAAATTTTAAGGGGTGTCCACTTACCTTTGTAGACAAAGTGTTTATAAAAGCACACCAATAAATGTATAGAGTCAAATAAAGACAAAGAGCAATATTAGGAGTGTTATTAAATATCAATACTACAGTACGGCGGCAGGTAGCCTCGCGGTTAGAGCGTTGGGACAATAACCAAAAGGTTGTTGGTTCAAATACCCGAGACCACAAAGTGAAAAAGATGTCGATATGTCCTTGAGCAAGGCACTTAACCCTAATTTTCTCTAGGGGCTGACCCTGTAGGTAGGCTGTCATTATAACTAAGAATTTAATTCTGTTGACCATCAGTTGTTTGAGAGAAACTCACTTGAAATCTCACACACTCACAATGAGGCCTAGGTCTACCTTAGGGTTTTTGTTTCAAATCTTTTGTTGTAGTATTTGTGAAAAGAGATGGTGTAACCTTTGCAGTTATTCAATTTACCACACGAGGGTGACCAAGTGTCACTAACATTCTTGGCGAACCAGAGAGCATCGCTTGCTGTGAAGATGACCAACGCCAGTATGGAATCGACTGACCCACTGTGCCACAGCCATACCCCGCGAAGGGAAGAGGACGAGCGAGCTGCTGTCTGCTGATTTCTCCTTCTTTATCTGTCTCACCGTATCAAACTAAGTCCACAATGCCTGTGAATCAGACATTTCAAGGTAATTACAAACGCTTATTGTCGACTAGTTTAGTATTTTATTAGAATGGAACGCTAGTAGCCACTCTTCGATGGAGCGTGCAAGAGTGCTAGCTAATAGTAGTTCGCTAGTAACGTCACTGATTACTGGCCACATGATGAAATTAGGCTAACGCGCTATTCTCTTGCAGGAGGGAAAGCTTTTGGATTATTAAAAGCTCAACAAAGGGAGAGATGCGAGGAAATAAACAAGGTAAATCGGGTGATCTTTCTAATGAAGACGTTTTGTGTATTTTCTTGTCAATGTATTGAGGATGTGTTTTCGACTGAATTAAAATACACTTGGCTTTGAACCTGATTTGGAATTATAACTCGTTAATGCATATGTTATAGTTAAGCAATACGGCCCGAGGGGGAGGGTGTGTTCTATGTCCAATATACCAAGGCTACGGGCTGTTCTTAAACTGGATACAGCCCTTAGCCGTGGTATATTGGCCATATACCGCAAACCCCCGAGCTGCCTTATTGCTATTATAAACGGATTACCAACGTAATTAGATCAGTAAAATAAATGTGTTCTCATACCCATAGTAGATGGTATAACATCCCACTGCTGCCAGCCAATCAGCATTCAGGGCTTGAACCAACCAGTTTATAATGTGGTTTTAGCCAGGTAGGTAACGTTAGTAGGTAGCAGCAGTCTTGCTAGCCACGTTATGTGAACACTAGTACCACCCACATGATGATCTGCCTGTACTTACATTTGCATGTGATAAAATCTGTCATTCATTTTGCAAATTCTTATCGACCCAGTGACCTGTTATCTTGCTGGCGATCATAAACCATGCTTGTGCCCGCCCCTGTGTTGTGAGAGCAACGGACACTTGTTGCATGGCATGCCTGTCAGTTGGGGAGTATCCCTCTCACCAGACCAGATCGATCCTTGTCACCCTAAGTATTGCTTACTATTTATCAAATTCCCTATTCCCCATCGTGATGCCCAACTTGGATCAGAAAAGGGCAGGCCCTTTGATGCCCTGTGGCTGATCTCCCTTGGCTCCTGGAGCCAGGCAGTTATCACCCTGCGTTTAGAGAGGAAACAGGTGCCTGGGCGGAAGGCTGAATGAGCCCTTTGTGTCTGGGTGGCCGTCTGGAAGAGGGCTTGAACAGGCACACGGCATTGAGTAGCAGCCTCGGCGGCTGTTCCCACATCTCTTCATCCCACATTCACTACATTGCCAAAAGTATGGGGACACCCCTTCAAATTAGTGGATTTGGCTATTTCAGCCACAGCCATTGCTGACAGGTGTATCAAATCGACCACACAGCCATGCACTCTCCATAGACAAACATTGGCAGTAGAATGGCCCATACTGAGAGCTCAGTGACATTTAACGTGGCACCGTCATAGGATGTCACCTTTCCAGCATGCCAAGCATCGACTGGAGTGGTGTAAAGCTCGCTGTCGTTAGACTCTGGAGCAGTGGAAAAGCGTTCTCTGGAGTGATGAATCCCGCTTCACCATCTGGCAGTCAGACGGGCAAATCTGGGTTTGGCTGATGCCAGGAGAACGCTACTACCCCAATGCATAGAGCCAACTGTCAAGTTAGATGGAAAAAGACTAATGGTCTGGGGATGTTTTTCATGGTCTTGGGCTAGGCCCCTTAGTTCCAGTGAAGGGGAAATCTTAACGCTACAGCATACAATGACATTCTAGACGATTATGTACTTCCAACTTTGTGGCAACAGTTTGGGGAAGGCCCTTTCCTGTTTTAGCATGACAATGCCCCCGTGCACAAAGCAAGGTCTGTACAGAAATGGTTTATCGAGATTGGTGTGGAAGGACTGGCCTGCACAGATCCCTGACCTCAACCCCATCAAACACCTTTGGGATGAATTGGAACGCCGACTGAGAGCCAGGCCTAATCCCCCAACATCAGTGCCCAACCTCACTAATGCTCTTTTGGCTGAATGGAAGCAAGTCCCTTCAGCAATGTTCCAACATCTAGTGGAAAGCCTTCCCAGAAGAGTGGAGGCTGTTATATCAGCAAAGGAGGGACCAACTCCATATTAATGAGATGTTTGACGAGCAGGTGTCCAAATACTTTTGGCCCTGTAGTGTATCTCTTTATCTCAATCTCTCTCTCTCTCTCGCTCAGGCTGGCAGCCTGTCGAGCGCTCTGGGCACATGGAAACAAACCTAGACGTGAGGAGAGAGAATCAGGTCACAAATTGAGGGCATCACTGATATTTTGGGCCATTTGACAAAATTATAATCCCCATTTCTGCAATAACATCAGTAAACATGTAGACCCATATGAGTAAACTGATGACATCGGCCATACACGCAGAAGGATAAATGTGGACTATTTTAAACAGGGCATAAAATGAACATTTTGGTCCACCAGGCTCTAGATTTAGAATCTACCCACACATTTTTTACCATTCAAAATTACACCAACAAAACACAACTTTCTAAAACAATAAATGTATTAGTATTAAGAAGTAACTGTCGTATATTGTTTCATTTAATTTTGTGACCTGAGTCTTTTTTTTAAATATCACAGGAGACAAATGTTCACTCTTTAAGGGCGGGAGGGTTAACGTGATACTCGACTCGACTCATGTTTGTGCCTGTATGATTGAGTCTGACTAGTAGAAGCTTTGTCTTCTCTTCCTTAGCAGTTGAAACGGCCAGGCCGTGTTGCAGCGCGAGGTGGAAAAGGCTATTTAGGATTCGCAGTTCTTTGACTCTTAGGCGCTGATTGTAAACCAAAGCTGTGTTCGAATACTCATACTAACCATACTATTTCTGACGTAAATTGAGTATGTAGTATGCTTATTGGTCATAGTATGGATATAGTTAGTATGCCAAAAGTTCCCTATAGTTAGCATGCCAAAAGTTCCCGGATATAGTACTAAATTCGCCAAACTACAGTAGTATACAAGCAGTGGACACTATTTCCGTACTTTTAGGGCTTCAAATATGCAGCCGAAGTCTGACGAGAGTGTATACAAATTCATTGATTTAACTAATTATGACAAATGTTGAGCAATATAATAAAGTAATAACTTTACAAATAAGTTATGTTACACGTTATATTGGCTGACAATTTGTTTGCTACGATATCCTTATGAACCGCATAGCATTACAGCAGTATGTACCGGTATGTTAGCGTTAGTTGGCTACTAATACATCGAAATTGCCAGGCAGTATATTTACCATAATCTAACTACCCAACGTTTATTGATTGTTCACGTCATTCTAAGCTAAGTGGTATAGTTGTTGTGAGTTCTCAATGGACATTGTTAATTCTGGCTATCTACTCCGATTTCAGAGCACTCTCGTCTGTGTGCCAGAGCGCAGAATAACTGATGAATTTACGAACGCTCAACATGGCCAGTGTCAGTAAATGTCTGGAGAAAGAAAACCTGTAATTAAATTGTTGCCAGCAGCACAGTTAGTCACCAACGCTCTGGATAACATGAAAACAGCCTAACCAGCTTTCCTAGGCGAGTAAAATGGTCAGAATGAGGTGTTCTCTCGTTTGTGTCTGGAAATGGCTAGCAAGTCAGCCAACGTTAGCCAGTTAGCTTGCGTGCTTGACTGCCATTGTGAGGTCAGTCATTAAGTATGTAGTATACAGTATGTTAGTATGGGTTTTCGAGCACAGCTAGTGTTTCTCATCAATGAATGCAGTGATATTCAGGAGATTACAATAACACTTAGATTCAGCCACTCCATATCCATAATAATAATAATAATACAACCTTGTATCTGACCTCCACGATGAGACCTGCTTTTTATAGGCTGTTAATACCGTAGATTGCTAGTAATACCCTCTGGGGGGAGGGGGTGGGAGACGTGTCGCAGTGATGAGTCAGACCCAATGAATCGTGCCGCTGTAGTTGAGATTGGCTGTAACGCTGATTCTCATATTAATCTGCAACTCAATTCCTCACACTCTGTACTAACTCACTCCCGCTCAATCTCTCTCTCTTCTCTCTCACTCAATTTGTATTTTTTTTAACCTTTATTTAACTAGACACCAGAGCGGGGTCCACACTTCTGTTTTTCAGGGGAAACGGAAGTTAGGTTGAAATACTGTGTCACTGAAACCCAGAAACATCAAATCAAAGTTTATTGGTCACATACACAGATTTGTAGATCTTATCGCAGGTGCAGTGAAATGCTTGTCTTTCTAGTTCTAACAGTGCAGTAATAATACCTAGCAATACCTATACAAAACAATACGCACAATTAAGAAATTAAGAAATATCAGAGAGCAATGTCCAGCCCTTGCCCTCAGAACAGCATAAGTTTGTCGGGTATGGACTCTACAAGGTCTCAAAAGTGTTCCACAGGGATGCTGGCCTATGTCGACTCCAATGCTTCCCACAGTCGTGTCAAGTTGGCTGGATGTCCTCTGAGTGGTGGACCATTCTTGATACACATAGGAAACTGTTGAGTGTGAAAAACCCAGCAGTATTGCAGTTCTTGACACACTCAAACCGGTGTGCCTGGCACCTACTACCATACCCCGTTCAAAGGCACTTAAATATTCTGTATTGCCCATTCACCCTCTGAATGGCACACATACACAATCCATGTACTCAAGGTTTAGAAATCCTTCTTTTACCTGTCTCCACTCGATCATCAACACTGATTGAAGTGGATTTAACAAGTGAAATCAATAAGGGATCACAGATTAACCTGGTCAGTATGTCATGGAAAGAGCAGGTGTTCCTAATGTTTTTTACATTCATTTTGTGTTGATATACAGTACCAGCCAAAAGTTTGTACACTTACTCATTCAAGGGTTTTTCTTTATTTTTACTATTGTCTACATTGTAGAATAATAGTGAAGACATCAAAACTACGAAATAACACATATGGAATCATGTAGTAACCCAAAAAGTTTTAAACAAATCAAAATATATTTTATATTTCAAAGTAGCCACCCTTTGCCTTGATGACAGCTTTGCACACTCTTCGCATTCTCTCAACCTATTTGAAGAATCTCAAATATAAAATATATTTTGATTTGTTTAACACTTTTTTGGGGTTACTACATGATTCCATATGTGTTATTTCGTAGTTTTGATGTCTTCACTATTATTCTACAATGTAGAAAATAGTAAAAATTAAGAAAAACCCTTGAATGAGTAGGTGTCCAAACTTTTGACTTGTATGTATGTATGTATATAACAATTTCAAAGATTTTACTGAGTTACAGTTTATATAAGGAAATCAGTCAATGAGGGGAATACAGATATGCATCTGTTGGTCACAGATACCTTAAAAAAAAAAAAAAGTAGGGGGGCTCCTGAGTGGCGCAGCGTTCTAAGGCACTGCATCGCACTGTATCACAATCGGCTGTGATCGGGAGTCCCATAGGGCGGCGCACAATTGGCCCAGGGTCGTCCGGGTTAGGGGAGGTTTTGGCTGGTGGGGCTTTACTTGGCTCATCCCGCTCTAGTGACTCCTTGTGGTGGGACGGGCGCCTGCAGGCTGACCTCGGTCGTCAGGTGAACGATGTTTCCTTCGACACATTGGTGCGGCTGGCTTAAGTGGGTAGGTGTTAAGAAGCGCGGTTTGGCTGGTTATGTTTCGGAGGATGCATGACACAACCTTCACCTCACGAGCCCGACAAGATCGGCATTTGAGAGAAAAAGGTAGGGCCATGGATCAGAACCAGTCTGTATCTGGTTTGACCCCGATTTGCCTCATCCAGTGCGACACATCTCCTTTGCATAGAGTTGATCATGCTGTTGATTGTGGAATATTGTCCCACTCCTCTTCAATGACTGTGCTGTTGCTGGATATTGACGTAGATCCAGAACATCCCAAACATGCTGAGTGAGTATGCAGGCCATAGAAGAACTGGGACATTTTCAGCTTCCAGGAATTGTGTACAGATCCTTGTGACATGGTAATTAATTCGGGAAACATGAGGTGATGGTGGCGGATGAATGGCACGACAATGGACCTCAGGATCTCATCACGGTATCGCTGTGCATTCAAATTCCCATCAATAAAATGCAATGACAAAACTGCACATTTTAGAGTGGCCTTTTATTGTCCACAGCACAAGGTGCACCTGTGTCATTATCATGCTGTTGGTCACTCTGACAGAGCTCTGGAGTTCCTCTGTGGAGATGGGAGAACCTTCCAGAAGATCAACCATCTCTGCAGCACTCCACCAATCAGGCCTTTATGGGAGAGTGGCCAGACAGAAGCCACTCTTCAGTAAAAGGTACTACAGCCCGCTTGGAGTTTTCTAAAAGGCACCTAAAGACTCTGACCATCCCATGGTGTTGGCAGCATTATACTGTGGGAACGTTTTTCAGTGGCAGGGACTGGGAGATTAGTCAGGATCGAGGAAAAGATGAACGGTGCAAAGTACATAGCGCTCAGGACCTTAGACTGGGGTGAAGGTTCACCTTCCAACAGGACAACGACCCTAAACACACAGCCAAGACAACGCAGGAGTGGCTTCGGAACAAGTCTCTGAATGTCCTTGAGTGGCCCAGCCAGAGCCCGGACTTGAACCCAATTGATCATCTCTGGAGAGACCTGAAAATAGCTGTGCAGCGACACTCCTCATCCAACCTGACAGAGCTTGAGAGGATCTTCAGAGAAGAATGGGAGAAACTCCCCAAATACAGGTGTGCCAAGCTTGTAGCATCATATCCAAGAAGAGTCGATGCTGTAATCGCTGCCATAGGTGCTTCAACAAAGTACTGAGTAAAGGGTCTGAATACTTATGTCAATTTCATTTTTTTATTTTATCATTATGTGTGTGTGTATTGAGGGAGAAAAACTGTGGGAAAAGCCAAGGGGTCTGAATACTTTCCGAAGGCACTGTATATGAACAAATTTAAAAGCAAACTGTAAAGTGAAAAAACTAATGGAGCAATCTGCCGTGTGAGACAGATTCCCCATGTCATGTTTCCAGGGTGTGTGTGTATGTGGTATGGACAGTGTGTGAATAGAAAATGTGTCTACAGCAGTAGTTATATAGGATGAGCCATGACTAGAATACACTATATAAACTATTACTACCCTCACTTATACACACTTATCTATTTAAGTATCTTTCTCTGCCGTGGACCTGTATAGTATAGTATAGTATAGTATTGTTAACCATGCAAATATTTATTTATTTATATCAACTTGCTATATTTGTATAATTTTTTCACTTAACACTCAGCCATTCACCCATACTATGTAATACCCTTTTACAGCTTTTTGCACTCCAGACTTCTTGTATTTTTATACTTTTTCATACTGCTGCACTATGTATCATGTATCGTGGATGTCTTTTTGTGTATTTCGTTCTGGCATTTTGCTCCTGCCCTGTGTTTTTTTTGTAGCTGCATGACTAAGTAATTTCCTCTCGGGGATCAATAAAGTATACAGTATATCCATCCATCCATATAAAGTAGGTTAAACGGTATGTAAGCATTGTTAACGTGACCCAGTGTTCAATGACAAATCATTCTCTAAGGTGCAGGGTACCTGGCTAGTAACAGTAACTATGGTTCAGGCAGGGTACTGTTTAACAGTCTGATGGTCCGGTCCCAGCTTTGATGCACCTGTACTGTCTCCTCCTAGATGGTAGTGGGGTGAACAGGTCATGATGATCTTTTTGGCCTTCCTGTGACATTGCGTGCTGTAGATGTCCTGGAGGGCAGGCAGTGTGCCCCTGATGATGCATTTGGCTGACCGCACCACCTTCTGGAGAGACCTGCGGCTGTGGACGGTGATATTGCCATACCAGGTGGTGATACAGCCCAACAGGATGCTGTCAATGGTGCATCTGTAGAAGGTTGTGGGTCTTAGGAACCAAGCTTAATTTCTTCAGCCTCTTGCCAGTGCATTCTTCACCACACTCTGTGGAGGGACCATTTCAGGTCGTCAGTGATGTGCACTCTGAGGAACCTCAAGCTTTTGACCCTCTCGTTGTGGCTGGGGGCGTGCTCTCTTTTGTTGACGTTGAGAGAGTGTTTTTTTTTTTCTGGCACCACTCCGCCAGAGCTTGGGTTTGGCCCGCCAGGAAGTCCAGGACCCAGTTGCACAGGAAGGGGTTCAGACCCAGGGCCCTGCGCTTAGTGATGAGCTTGGAGGGCACTATGGTGTTGGAAGGCTGAGCTGTAGTTGATGAACAGCATTATTACATCAGTATTTCTCTTATCCAGGTGGGATAGGGCAGTGCAATGGCGATTGCATCGTCCGTGGATCTGTTGGGCGGTATGCGAATTGTAGTGGGTCTAGGTTGTCGGGTAAGGTTTCTTCTTTCTGTCGATTCCACGGAGAGTGCATTATTACCACTCACACACGTACTGTACTAACATAGCTTCAGACATTCAACGTTATCTTCATCTCCTGACAACACCTGAACAGTCAGTCAGTCTACCTTTCTTTCAGGTATCAGAATTGTTTAATGAGCCCTATAGGAACATACTCTGTGGGTGTCTGTGTCCTAAAGTGCACTAAATAGGGAATATGGTTCCATTTGGGAAGCAGCCTGTGTCTTTACAGCCCCTGTAGACTTGGCATGTGGAATCTCTCACCCGGCAGATTGCTCCATTAGATTTTCATTGACTTCCCTGGACGTTTCTGGCTTCTTTCACCCTTGTGGGGTGTTCCATTTTACCAAGACAAAAGAACTCTGAGGAGGACATCTTTGAGGTTGAAAATATTTCATTGTCCTCTGCTGTAGTTAAGCTAATTAGCTCAAGTTTCTGACACATTGAAACCTCTTTCAGAAACATTGAAACCTGTTTCAGCGCGGCCCCAATAATATCTCCTCTCCCCTGAAGTGTACACTCGTTAATTTCTTCCCACCAATTGAAAATGCATTGGATTGGTGGAGGCATTTCTTATCCCTGTCATTTTCCTAATAAACCAGTGAAGGGAAGTGAACAAGTGCACACTTTGTGCGGAACAAGAGATATTTGGGAGGTAGCCATGACGGTAACATTTTGTGAATCTGATACCATGTTAGACCCGTTACTGTATTTTAAGGGAATTACTATTATTACCCCAAATGATATCATACACACATTTAGCTATTAAAGTATCTCTTCCTGTCATTTACCTGTACAGTTTGTGTAAACATGCAAGTATTCACTTATCTGTAAATATAACTGTATACCTAACTGTACAGCTAATTTAACCATGCAAAATGTTCACTTACCTGTTCATTTACCCAGTCTGTCTATTAAGTAAACTATTATTACCCTCGCTCATATCATACGCATTTTTAGCTACTGAAGTATTTCTCTGCCATCGACCTGTATAGTATAGTTAACCATCCAACATCCACCAATGTATAGTGTACATATTCAGCCAACCACCCATACTATGCAATGTCCTTTTATAGCTTTTTTTTTGCACTCCAGATATCTTATATACTTTTTCATACTGCAGCTCTATGTATCATGTACCGTGTATCTGTCTTTTGTGTACTTTCGTTGTGGCATTTTGCACCTGCCCTGTGTTTTGTTGTAGCTGCTTGACAATGAAATTTCCCCCCCCGGGGGATCAATAAAGTATCTATCTATCTATCTATCTATCTATCTATCTATCTATCTATCTATCTATCTATCTATCTATCTATCTATCTATCTATCTATCTATCTATCTATCTATCTATCTATCTATCTATCATCTTGCAGGGTTCTAAGATCTAGTTCTCCCCTCTTCCTCTCTCCTTAGGAATACATGGAAGACCAGAAATACCGGGATGAGGAGGACCTCCCGGAAAAACTGGATTCTTTTAAAAGTAAGGAATTCTGCCAGGAACGACCTACCCGGCCTGGAATATCTGATGTATCACTGTCCTATTTCAGTGTTTAATCACAGAGGAGTGGGAGTGAGTTGCCTTTGGGGGTGTGTGTGCCATATGTCAATGTGTTTGTGCTGCCATCTCATTACTGTGTATGTGTTGTTACGTGTGGGATTGTGTTCCATGGTCTACTTGGACAGGCAAACTAACAGCATGATAATGTAGTTGGTTATTGCTGGTCTTTTCCTTTTGTGTCTTGTTTTTTTTGTGTTTTGTTTGTTCTGTACTGATTTCTAAGTGTGTTGTGAGGCCTGATGGGTCCCCAGCAGGAATGTGGCTGCTCCTCTCCTCTGGTTGTTGTAATATCCAGGGCTCTGGGGAACATGTGGTTGAAGGGAGTAGAATAACAGTGAAACCAGATTAATTACCATACCACAGCATTGAGACCAGGGCTTACCTCGAAGACTCCCAGATTCCTGCCATATTACTGTCTACAGTAACTCTGTGTGTTGGCGTGCGTGTGTCATCGTTCACGGACAGGTCTGAGAGTAAGAGTTGCCAGTCAGTGTTCTGTCTGTGTGTTATACTTGTAAGTCCTAAGATTATAAACATGGGAGACCAGACCAAGATGGAGCCCCAATGCTGAATGGGTTTCTCATACTCCTCAGTACAGTGCAGGAAATGGTGTATAAACATACAGGGTCCCAGGCAGGTCCTGCGAGGATGGATGTCTCTCTGCTTCTCTCCACGCTACAATTCTAGTCTCTGTGGTATCTCACTGACCCCTGACTTCCTGACCTTTTGACCCCCCTCTGGTTTCCTGTCTTACTTTAGATCTTGCGCTTCTAGATCAGAGCTCTCTCAGCCTCTAAGATATGGTTAGTAACACAGGAATAATATAGAGCTATCAAAAGCTGTTACAGCAATTTGTTTGGAGGTATTGTTCTTGTTTGAGAGAGTGAGAATGAACAAAGAACAAGAGCACAATACATTATTGTTTTGAAAAAGAATAACAGGAGGCATTCCATATAGCATCCCACTGTCTCAGCTGAGGCTACAAACCAACCACCCATCCCCCACACTCCAGAGGCTTCAGGGGTTGATGGCTCTCCCACACAAATATGTCTGTCAGAACAAACTCCTGACCATGGAGAGAAGAGCGAGGGAGGGAAAGAGAGAGAAAGGGGTGGGGAAGGGAAGAAAGCGAGACTGTGTGATTGTCAGTCCTTGCCCTTATGCACACAGCGAAGCCCGAAGAGGGAAATGTGAGGGCACAGGGGGGAAGGGGGAGGATCCAAGGCCTCCGAGATAAGATACTTCACCCACCTTTGCAACGTGAGAACATTGAGGAATGTAGGAGAAGAGGAAGAAGATACTTGTGTTGTTGAGATGGATGGATGATTGACAGAGAGCTTTAGGACAAGAGGCCTACCCACAGAACAGTGTTTAGGTGATAGGTGGAAACTCATTGCCAAAATGCCCCATAGTATCCCTTTAAGCTAGCTAGGCTAATTAAGGCTGCATGGACTTTCTCGTCCTACACACTTACGAACAACAACTCCATTCAGAATATAAGGTAGCAGCCTACCTGTTGGCTCTTGGTCGTTGTAGCCTATCCTTCTGCTTTAACTTTGAATTCCATCATTTTAATTCCATCGTCCTCTGTTGAATAGATGTCTCCTAGCTTTTGCCCCATACGGAGGCGTTGGCTGTAGCCTGTTGCTTCTTTAATGACTTGTGATTGGCTAACAACAAGCTACACGTGCCACTCTCGTGAAAAGCAAAGCGCAGCAGTATAAATTGTAAACTTTTTCTCTCTGCTGCAGCAGTCGTGTTTGGAGCTGTATGGTTCCTTCCGGACAAGTCAGTTAAAATTACACATACCCGTGACATTATTTTGAATTCTCGAGCCGAATCCCGGTTCCTGTCGCGTCATGCTGATGGCAGAGTCAGAATTTGGCGTAAGTCCGTGGACCATCCTGCCTGGTACAGGCTGGTGACAGTGTTGTACTGGTGTGGGGAATGGCACACATTTCCTGGCACACATTAGGTCCATTGATAACAATTGAGCAACGAATGTTTCCGACACCTTGTAGAATCCAGTCCCTTGCAGAATTCAGGCTGTTCTGGAGGCAAAGAGGGGTCCGACCCTGTACCTAATAGTCTGTCCGGTGAGTGGATATCATAACAATATCGTAACTCAAAAATTGCCCAAACTCAAGGCCAGGCCAAATGGGAGGGTCTGTTCATTGTTGGAAGGCCAGCATCATGGACCTACTGTTCAAATGAAATTTTATTGGTCACATGCGCCGAATAGAACAGGTGTAGGCTACAATGCTTACTTACGAGCCCATCCCAACAATGCAGACTTAAAAAGTAAGAAAAATATTTGCTAAATAAAAACTATAACAAGGCTATATACAAGGAGTACCAGTACAGAGGCAATGTGCAGGGGTACGAGGTAGTTGACGTAATATAGTACGTGGGTAGGGGTAAAAGTTGCCCAGGTGACCTGTCAATCAAAATTGACTGGTTGCTATAGCTGCAGACAACTCAGTGCTTACTCAGTGTCTCTTGGCCATTCTTGTGGGCTCCTATATCCCTCCTCTAGTCTGTCTCTCTCTCTCTCTCTCCTCCACTCTCTCTCTCTCTCTCTCTCTCTCCCTCCTCCAGTCTCTCTCGCTCATAGAAGGAAATCAGTACATTTTTGTGTGTGTGTGTGTGTGTGTGTGTGTGTGTGTGTGTGTGTGTGTGTGTGTGTGTGTGTGTGTGTGTGTGTGTGTGTGTGTGTGTGTGTGTGTGTGTGTGTGTGTGTGTATATATATATATACACTGTGTATATATTAGATGTGTTTATGAGAATGTTGTGGTGTGTGTTGTCTGATGTAGGAGTGTTGTTTGTGTCCAAGTCTCTCTGGGGAAGTATGAGGGGGGTGTTAAATTGATTCACCACACTCCTTATTTAGTCTGCTGTGTGTTAACCACGCAAGCTAACCATCCCGTTTTGTGTTGATTTGTTTTGCAGACAAATATGCCGAGTTTGACCTGAACGACCAGGGAGAGATTGGTGAGTAGTGGAACCAGCAAGCAGCTAGGTGCTCAACAGTGATACAACTGCAGTGCTTCAGTTGTGTGTGTGTGTGTGTGTGTGTGTGTGTGTGTGTGTGTGTGTGTGTGTGTGTGTGTGTGTGTGTGCAGTAGTTAAGACCAATGTTCCCTCTAAGCCCAGAGACTGACCTATATCTCCCCGGGACTACCGTGCAGAAATATCAACTCACAGAGAGAAGCATGAGATTGAACTTCACTCAACTTTCTAGAGTGGTGGTCACCAACTGGTCGATCTCCAAGGCATTCCTAGTCAATCGCCAAACATTTCTGTAAAAAACCCAACGACCAGTCCTATTTTTTTTTATTAGTCTCGGGCTGTTTGCAGTAGGTGCACCCGATTCAGCTGCCCTGCACGCCGGGTAGGAAAACAGTTTTTGAACCATTTTATGGTGTGAACGTACAAACACTACCTTCCCGGCGGTGATCTTGACTCAGAAAAGGTTGGTGGACACTGTTCTATAGTTTTCCCTGTTAACACTATCAACGTTTCCCTTTACTGTGGCAATTGTGATCGAATCAACGCAATATTAGCCACTTTCAATGCAACATACCGAAACAAAACAAACTATACAAGAGATTTTGTTGTAGGCAGAACGCATCGGAGTAGGGTTCTATTGCATTGACACGTACTACTCAGCCTGTTATCTACTCAGCCCGTACTCTACACAGACAGGTGCGGCATAAACGATCAGAGCTACAGTAGGCCATTGCCAAATATGGATCTGTGCCATTTACTTTGAACTGGACTGTTTAAAGCATGAGCGGTCGTAAATGGATGCGCTTGTTTTGAGATCACAGCGAGAGCTGCATGTAGCCACGTATGCACATTTTGTTCATATCCTTTGCTAGCCCAGTTATAGATAATTTGGGGAGTGATTGCTTCCTACAAGAGCACCAAACGTGTGCATTTCTAGGCATCTTTGAAAAGGTTCTCTTAAAGGTGCAGTGTTGTATTTTGAGACAGGCTTTAGTAAGTTGCCAATAGGCAGAGGGTAGCATAATTTGTCTGATTCTCTGTAATAATTGTATGGGAATAATAATGCATTTTATTTTGTAAAGTGGTTTCTTGCATCAAATAACACAACAACATTTTTAGTCACCTCCTTGTCTGAAGGACAAGTGGATAAACAAGTTCATGTCAAGCCATGTATGTTTTTTTCAAACGTCTCATAGAATGTAGGCCTACATTGAACACCACACATTGGCTGCTACTGTAGGCTGAATGCTAGAACAGCTATTTCTATGTTATGGGATGCATTTTCCACTCTGGTAGGCCTACATTATGATCAAGTAGCATACATAACCACTGTTAAAACTAAGTTAAAGTGGGTACAGCCTCAGTGTTCCCAGTAAACGCGCACCAGAATTTCTACAACGTTCAAGTTTGCGCTCAGCAAACCTGAAATTTGCCGGAAACAATGTGAGGGAACATTGTTTAAGACCTCAGTGGGTTGTCTGTATTGGATGAACTAGATATCTATGAGGGGTCACCAATGTGTCTCACTGGAAAGGTGATACTGTAGTTGACCTACTGTACTTGAAAACAGGTGTCAGGCAAGCACATTTGGCTGCTTGTGTAGGTGTGTTTGCCAGGTGGTGTTTGTGTGTGTTAACCATTCTCCTGTGTTGTCCTCCAGATATGATGGGTCTGAAGAGGATGATGGAGAAGCTGGGTGTTCCTAAGACCCACCTGGAGATGAAGAAGATGATCTCTGAGGTGACCGAAGGCATCAGCGACAGCATCAACTACAGAGACTTCGTCAAGATGATGCTGGGCAAGCGCTCAGCCGTTCTCAAACTGTGAGTGTTTGTGGTGTGTGTGTTGGAGGGGGGTGTATTGGGTTGGTGTGTGTGTGCGGCACCTGTCGCCGACATATGTTCTTTGTATTGTGTCACGTTTCATTGGCATCTGTTGTTTTTCTTCAATGTGGGTGTGTGAGTGACCACATGCACAGATGTCTCGGTTGACGTTTTTGTGTGTGTGTGTGTGTGTGTGTGTGTGTGTGTGTGTGTGTGTTCAGCGAGTGTGCGTTAGAACTTTGACTTCAATACTGTACCACATTCAGTATCACAATACTTGAAACCGTCACTATACTCGATACAAAAACTATTGCACAAAAAACTTGATCTAGACAGAATCTACTGCTCTGTTCAATCGTTGGGCATCTTGAATTCAATATCATTACACTTGAACATTTAATTTTAGAGACAGCCATGTATTTATTAATGAATCAATTACACAATCATACAGTCAATTTGATTTTGTTTTTACCAATCTAACTACAAAACAACATAATGGTAATCAGTTATTTGAATTATAAATCTCTATTGATAAACTGGGTAAATCAAGATGTAGCCTAGGTCTATTCACAATACACATGAATGTGTATTACTCGATAGGAGTGTGTGCATGCATTGAGTTATTGAGCTTGTTTTGGCTGATATCATGGGGCTACAGATGACAAACAATCCCTTCCATTAGGGACTTATTTTATTGGCAGCTGCTAGGAGAATGTTTTTTATTGTACCGATCGATAACGTTTGCATAGAAGTGTGCTCCGTGTCTTTAACACCTTACACTCATGTGAATTGGCTTAAATGGATAGGGCTAAACTGAAATGTTTCTTACGGAATAAATATGCCTTTAGCAAATCACTTAACCCTGATTGCTCCTGTAAGTCGCTCTGGATAAGAGTGTCTGCTAAATGACTCAAATGTAAATTGAAAGTACAGTTGAAGTCGGAAGTTTACATACACTTAGGTTGAAGTCATTAAAACAAATTTTTCAACCACTCCACAGATTTCATGTTAACTTACTATAGTTTTGGCAAGTCGGTTAGGACATCTACTTTGTGCATGACACAAGTAATTCTTCCAACAATTGTTTACAGACAGATTATTTCACTTATAATTCACAATATCACAATTCCAGTGGGTCAGAAGTTTACATACACTAAGTTGACTGTGCCTTTAAACAGCTTGGAAAATTCCAGAAAATGATGTCATGGCTTTAGAAGCTTCTGATAGTCTAATTGACATAATTTGAGTCAATTGGAGGTGTACCTGTGGATGTATTTCAAGGCCTACCTCCAAACTCAGTGCCTCTTTGCTCGACATCATGGGGAAATCAAAAGAAATCAGCCAAGACCTCAGAAAAAAATAATCTGGTTCGTCCTTGGGAGCAATTTCCAAACGCCTGAAGGTACCACGTTCATCTGTACAAACAATAGTACGCAAGTATAAACACCATGGGACCATGCAGCCGTCATACCGCTCAGGAAGGAGACGCGTTCTGTCTCCTAGAGATGAACGTGCTTTGGTGCGAAAAGTGCACATCAATCCCAGAACAACAGCAAAGGACCTTGTGAAGATGCTGGAGGAAACAGATACAAAAGTATCTATATCCATAGTAAAACAAGTCCTATATCAACTTAACCTGAAAGGCCGCTCAGCAAGGAAGAAGCCAAAGATCGTACTTTTTGGAGAAATGTCCTCTGGTCTGATGAAACAAAAATAGAACTGTTTGGCCATAATGACCATCGTTATGTTTGGAGGAAAAAGGGGGAGGCTTGCAAGTTGAAGAACACCATCCCAACCATGAAGCACTGGGGTGGCAGCATCATGTTGTGGGGGTGCTTTGCTGCAGGAGGGACTGGTGCACTTCACAAAATAGATGGCATCATGAGGAAGGAAAATTATGTGGATAAGGAAAAATATGTTGGCCTTGACTCTATCAAAATGTATACTGCTAAATTCATATTGTTATTATTATTATTATATATATATATTTTTTTATTCTCCCTGACTGTCTAGCTTTTATTTTGATTGTTAGTTCTCTAAGATTATATATACAGCGGGTGAAATAAGTATTGAACACGTCACCATTTTTCTCAGTAAATATATTTCCAAAGGTGCTATTGACATGAAAGTTTCACCAGATATTGGTAAAAACCCAAGTAATCCATACATACAAATAAGTTCAGAAATTAAGTTATGTGTAATAATGTGAAATGACACAGGAAAAAAGTATTGAACACATGAAGAAAGGGAGGTGCAAAAAGGCATGGAAAGCCAAGACAACATCTGAAAACTATCAGTAATTAAAAAGCAATCCAGCCCCCTGTCAGTGCAAATTAATATCAGCTGGTTCAGTCCCAACTGATGGCCTACAAAAAGGTCTCATTGCCAAGGTGTCACACAAGACACATCTCATGATGGGTAAAAGCAAAGAGCTGTCTCAAGACCTTCGCAACCTAATTGTTGCAAAACATAATGATGGCATTGGTTATAGGCGCATTTCTAAGCTTCTGAATGTTCCAGTGAGCACTGTTGGGGCCATAATACGGAAGTGGAAAGACAATCATTTCACCATAAATTTGCCTCGATACTGTTCAATACTTATTTCACCAGCTGTATGTGTGTGTATGTGTGTGTGTGTGTGTGTGTGTGTATATATATGTGTGTGTGTGTGTGTGTGTGTGTGTGTGTGTGTGTGTGTGTGTGTGTGTGTGTGTGTGTGTGTGTATATATATGTATATATGTGTATATATATATATGTGTATATATATATGTATTTATGTGTATATATATATATATATATATATACACACACACACAGTGGGGAGAACAAGTATTTGATACACTGCCGATTTTGCAGGTTTTCCTACTTACAAAGCATGTAGAGGTCTGTAATTTTTATCATAGGTACACTTCAACTGTGAGAGACGGAATCTAAAACAAAAATCCAGAAAATCACATTGCATGATTTTTAAATAATTAATTTGCATTTTATTGCATGACATAAGTATTTGATCACCTACCAACCAGTAAGAATTCCGGCTCTCACAGACCTGTTAGTTTTTCTTTAAGAAGCCCTCCTGTTCTCCACTCATTACCTGTATTAACTGCACCTGTTTGAACTCGTTACCTGTATAAAAGACACCTGTCCACACACTCAATCAAACGGACTCCACACACTCAATCAAACAGCTGTGTAAGGACATCAGGGATAAAATTGTAGACCTGCACAAGGCTGGGATGGGCTACAGGACAATAGGCAAGCAGCTTGGTGAGAAGGCAACAACTGTTGGCGCAATTATTAGAAAATGGAAGAAGTTCAAGATGACGGTCAATCTCCTTTGGTCTGGGGCACCATGCAAGATCTCACCTCGTGGGGCATCAATTATCATGAGGAAGGTGAGGGATCAGCCCAGAACTACACGGCAGGACGTGGTCAATGACCTGAAGAGAGCTGGGACCACAGTCTCAAAGAAAACCATTAGTAACACACAACGCCGTCATGGATTAAAATCCTGCAGCGCACGCAAGGTCCCCCTGCTCAAGCCAGCGCATGTCCAGGCCCGTCTGAAGTTTGCCAATGACCATCTGGATGATACAGAGGAGGAATGGGAGAAGGTCATGTGGTCTGATGAGACAAAAATAGAGCTTTTTGGTCTAAACTCCACTCGCCGTGTTTGGAGGAAGAAGAAGGATGAATACAACCCCAAGAACACCATCCAAACCGTGAAGCATGGAGGTGGAAACATCATTCTTTGGGGATGCTTTTCTGCAAAGGGGACAGGACGACTGCACCGTATTGAGGGGAGGATGGATGGGGCCATGTATCGCGAGATCTTGGCCAACAACCTCCTTCCCTCAGTAAGAGCATTGAAGATGGGTCGTGGCTGGGTCTTCCAGCATGACAACGACCCAAAACACACAGCCAGGGCAACTAAGGAGTGGCTCTGTAAGAAGCATCTCAAGGTCCTGGAGTGGCCTAGCCAGTCTCCAGACCTGAACCAAATAGAAAATCTTTGGAGGGAGCTGAAAGTCCGTATTGCCCATCGACAGCCCCGAAACCTGAAGGATCTGGTGAAGGTCTGTATGGAGGAGTGGGCCAAAATCCCTGCTGCAGTGTGTGCAAACCTGTTCAAGAACTACAGGAAATGTATGATCTCTGTAATTGCAAACAAAGGTTTCTGTACCAAATATGAAGTTCTGCTTTTCTGATGTATCAAATACTTATGTCATGCAATAAAATGCAAATTAATTACTTAAAAATCATACATTTTCTGGATTTTTGTTTTAGATTCCGTCTCTCACAGTTGAAGAGTACCTATGATACAAATTACAGATTTCTACATGCTTTGTAAGTGGGAATACCTGCAAAATCGGCAGTGTATCAAATACGTGTTCTCCCCACTGTATATAGCAGGGGTGAGGACCCTGTCATAACTAGATGGTGTAATTATCCATATTCATCTCTGATTAACCTCTTGCCGGGAGGAAGGGAAGCGGAAGGTTCAGAAAGTTATAGCCTAATTATTCTGACTGATATATTAGACATGTTTGAGTGTTTATTATATAGAGGAGAAGTCACTAAATGCCATACTGTTGCCTTATTCAAGTGGACTAACAATATGTTGGCCTTGACTCTATCGCTCACTCGCGCTCTCTCTCTCGCTCTCTCATGTGATGTGCAGTTGTCAGCCTTGAGTGAATTAGATGGGGCCTCATGCTCTAAGAGAGGGGAAAAAAAGACTGAGTAAGTGTTGCTCAACTCTATTCGCTGAGTGATTTGAGAAGAGCACCCCCCTTTCAAGAATCTTTCTCCCGCTCCAGTCTTTAATGCATGCATCGGATTGGACGTCGTCCGAGTTTGCCACAGCGATCTACAACGTCTCTCTTGTTGTATTCTATAGTTTCTCCTGGGACGGAGAGGGAGAGATCGGAAGACTTAGAGAGCGAGT
This sequence comes from Thymallus thymallus, assembly GCA_023634145.1. Lineage (NCBI taxonomy): Eukaryota > Metazoa > Chordata > Actinopteri > Salmoniformes > Salmonidae > Thymallus > Thymallus thymallus. The sequence goes on along the minus strand of CM042403.1, from coordinate 13,583,083 downwards.
GAGGGGTTTGCGGGCAGAAAACAGGAGCTATTATATAGTTAGTAAACTGTTATTCACAGTTTCTTGGCAGGAGATCAACTGGTTTTACTACAATTACAGGAAAATTATTTGGGTCGGGCACTACTAACGGCCCATGGTGGGTGGGGGATGTGGGGGGGTTGTTTCTGAGGCCAAGTCCAGGCCTTTTGTTTCTTGGGTTGGCAGTTTGAGTGCCAGAGTAAATTAAACACATATTTGGCTTCACACAGACACACAGCATGTTATTTGTTGTCCTGTTTACATGGACACTTCTGAAATCAAGCTACTGATGGGAATTTTGGAGGTGTTTTGATAAATGCAGAAAATCGCCAATCAAAATAAATGTTCTACCACAGTGACCATGTTATTTTTGCAAAGACTTATAGTTATAGTTCGGACATATAAAGTTTTCCAGGCGTTTGGAAAACTATTTATATTTTAAGTTTTTCCGAACACACTTCACTCGCGCTAAAGAGAAACGCTCGCTCGGCTGGTGCTAGCACACACGCAGATCAAATACACAGCTGGAACCCGTTTAAGGTGTTTACATGTCCAAATAGTTTGAAAGATTGCTCAGAAAACCAGGTTTTAATTGACGTATGCTTACTTCGATTTTGACTACACACCAATTAAGATAGAGTTCTATTCTGTTTACTTCTAACTTGAAGAATGAGGAATTATCTGAAGAGTATTGATAGTGAGGTATTTGTCCATATCAGTTGACTAGTGATTATTACCATAGCATTGTGTAGTTAGCCTAGTTATTATGGATCAAAGGTTAGATTTACAGCGGTTGACCATGGAATAAGTAGTTGATCAATAACTGTGTAGGGTTCTGTCTTGTCCTCAGAGTGGATCCTTGTTCAGGTCTGTGTGATAGGCTTGACAGGGTTAGCGTGTGAACCACCACACAGTGCGATAAGGAATCCCTCTCTTTCCTCATGGAGCCCAGCCAGCCAATTAGATAATCCTGGCTATTTTGGTGGAACCGGTGTGACTGTGCCTGACGACTGAGGCTGCATTGTCAGAAGGGAATTTAGAGCCATAGTGGGTGTTCGCAAGAGGGTCTCCCTGAGCAAGGCTTTGCAGAATTACTTATCTACAATACTAATCATCCTGCATCCCAAATCACTACTCATTACATGATTTAAGATGAGCAAATCTGTGCAGTGCGATGCACACTGATCCAGTAGCCACCGTCAGGCAGATACAGATACCCAGTGGAACCCTGGGTAACGTAGTCAGGAACAGAGTGCGGAGTGGTTGCCAGGGAGGTGTGAACCAGCATGAGTTGTCGTGGCAGCGGTTTGGTCTCCATGGGGATCAGTGCTCATTATGAGCTTATAGGAGCTTTGCTGAGGTTAACCAAAAAAGGAAAGCAAAGATGCTTGCTCGCTCTGAATAGAACCAGTCATCTCTCTCTCTCTCTCTCAATTATATTTTTCAATTCCGTTTAAGGGCTTTATTGGCATGGGAAACATTTGTTAACATTGCCAAAAAGGAACAGTAAACATTACACTCAGAAGTTCAAAAAGATTAAAGACATTTCAAATATCATATTATGTATATATATACAGTGTTGTAACAATGTGCAAATAGTTAAAGTACAAATGAGAAAATAAATAAACATAAATATGGGTTGTATTTACAATGGTGTTTGTTCATTACTGGTTGCCCTTTTCTTTTGGCAACAGGTCACAAATCTTTCTGGCACACTGTGGTATTTCACCCAGTAGATATGGGAGTTCATCAAAATTGGGTGTGTTTTCAGATTCTTTGTGGATCTGAAGGAAATATGTGTCTATAATATGGTCATACAGCCTGTCTTCTCTTGAGAGCCAGGTCTGCCTACGACGGCCTTTCTCAATAGCAAGGCTATGCTCACTTAGTCTCACTTAGTACATAGTCAAAGCTTTCCTTAAGTTTGGGTCAGTCGCAGTGATCAGGTATTCTGCCGCTGTGTACTCTGTGTTTAGGGCCAAATAGCATTCTAGTTTGCTCTGTTTTTTTGTTAATTCTTTCCAATGTTTCAAGTTATTCTCTATTATTTTTTTTTTGGGGTCTAATTGTGTTGCTGTCCTGGGGCTCTGTGGGGTCTGTTTGTGTTTGTGAACAGAGCCCCAGGACCAGCTTGCTTAGGGGACTCTTCTTCAGGTTCATTTGTTATGAAGGTTTGGCAATCGCTTCCTTTTAGGTGGTTGTAGAATTTAACTGCTCTTTTCTGGATTTTTATATTATTATTTGGTGTTTTCTGTTGTACACTGAGGATATTTTTGCAGAATTATGCATGCAGTCTCAATTTGGTTTTTGTCCCATTTTGTGAATTCTTGGTTGGTGAGTGGACCCCATAACTGATTTAAGTATTTTTAGCCAGATCCTAATTGGTATGTCAAATTTCATGTTCCTTTTGATGGCATAGAAGGCCGTTCTTGCGTTGTCTCAGATCATTCACAGCTTTGTGGACGTTACCTGTGGCGCTGATGTTTAGGCCGAGGTATGTATAGGTTTTTGTGTGCTCTAGAGCAAAGGTGTCTAGATGGAATTTGTATTTGTGGTCCTGGCAACTGGACCTTTTTTGGAACACCATTATTTTTGTCTTACCGAGATTTACTGTCAGGGCCCAGGTCTGACAGAATCTGTGCAGAAGATCTAGGTACTGAAGTAGGCCCTCCTTGATTGGTGACAGAAGCACCAGATCATCAGTAGACATTTGACTTCAGATTCTAGTAGGGTGAGGCCGGGTGCCGCATACTGTTCTAGTGCCCTCGCCAATTCATTGATATATACAGTTGAAGTCGGAAGTTTACATACACCTTAGCCAAATACATTTTAAACTGCGTTTTTTACAATTCCTGACATTTAATCCTAGTAAAAATTATCTGTCTTAGGTCAGTTAGGATCACCACTTTTTATTTTAAGAATGTGAAATGTCAGAATAATAGTAGAGAGAATGATTGATTTATTTGAGCTTTTATTTCTTTCATCACATTCCCAGTGGGTCAGAAGTTTACATACACTCAATTAGTATTTGGTAACATTGTCTTTAAATTGTTTAACTTGAGTCAAACATTTCGGGTAGCCTTCCACAAGCTTCCCACAATAAGCTGGGTATATTTTGGCCCATTCCTCCTGACAGAACTGGTGTAACTGAGTCAGGTTTGTAGGCCTCCTTGCTCGCACACGCTCTTTTTCAGTTCTGCCCACAAATGTTCTATAGGATTGAGGTCAGGGCTTTGTGATGGCCACTCCAATACCTTGACTTTGTTGTCCTTTTTTTTGCCACAACTTTTGAAGTATGGTTGGGGTCATTATCCATTTGGAAGACCCATTTGCGACCAATCTTTAACTTCATGACTGATGTCTTGAGATGTTGCTTCAATATATCCACATAATTTTCCTTCTTCATAATGCCATCTATTTTGTGAAGTGCACCAGTCCCTCCTGCAGCAAAGCACCCCCACAACATGATGCTGCCATCCCCGTGCTTCACATTTGGGATGGTGTTCTTCAACTTGCAAGCCTCCCCATTTTTCCTCCAAACATAACGATGGTCATTATGGCCAAACAGTTCTATTTTTGTTTCATCAGAACAGAGGACATTTCTCCAAAAAGTACTATCTTTGTCCCCATGTGCAGTTGCAAACCGTAGTCTGGCATTTTTATGGCGGTTTTGGAGCAGTAGCTTCTTCCTTGCTGTGCAGCCTTTCAGGTTATGCCGATATAGGACTCGTTTTACTGTGGATATAGATACGTTTGTACCGGTTTCCTCCAGCATCTTCACAAGGTCCTTTGCTGTTGTTCATCTCTAGGAGACAGAACACATCTCGTTCCTGAGCAGTATGTCTGCTGCGTGGTCCCATGGTGTTTATACTCGCGTACTATTGTTTGTACAGATGAATGTGATACCTTCAGGCGTTTGGAAATTGCTCCCAAGGATGAACCAGACTTGTGGAGGTCAACAATTTTGGCTGATTTCTTTTCACTTTCCCATGATGTCAAGCAAAGAGGCACTGAGTTTGAAGGTAGGCCTTGAAATTCATCCACAGGTACACCTCCAATTAACTCAAATTATGTCAATTAGCCTATTAGAAGCTTCTAAAGCCATGACATCATTTTCTGGAATGTTCCAAGCTGTTTAAAGGCACAGTCAACTTAGTGTATGTAAACTTCTGACCCACTGGAATTGTGATATAGTGAATTGTAAGTGAAATAATCTGTCTGTAAACAATTGTTGGAAGTATTACTTGTGTCATGCACAAAGTAGATGTCCTAACCGACTTGCCAAAACTATAGTTTGTTAACATGAAATCTTTGGAGTGGTTGAAAAATGAGTTTTAATGACTTCAACCTAAGGGTATGTAAACTTCCGTCAACTGTATGTTGAAGAGGGTGGGGCTTAAACTGCATCCCTGTCTCACCCCACGGCCCTGTGGAAAGAATTGTGTGTGTTTTCAACAGCACACTTGTTGTTTGTATACATGGATTTTATTATGACGTATGTTTTTCCCCCAACACCACTTTCCATCAATTTGTATAGCAGACCCTCATGCCAAATTAAGTCAAATGCTATTTTGAAATAAACAAAGCATGAGAAGACTTTGCCTTTGTTTTGGTTTGTTTGTTTGTCAATTAGGGTGTGCAGGGTGAATACGTGGTCTGTCGTACGGTAATTTGGTAAAAAGCCAATTTGACATTTGCTCAATACATTGTTTTCACTGAGGAAATGAACTAGTCTGCTGTTAATGATAATGCAGAGGATTTTCCCTAGGTTGCTGTTGAATTTGTCTCCACTTTTGTGGATTGGGGTGATCAGTCGTTGGTTCCAAATATTGGGGAAGATGCCAGAGCTAAGGATGGTGTTAAAGAGTTTAAGTTTAGCCAATTGCAATTTGTGGTCTGTATATTTTAAATCTCTTACGTTTTCTGTACATCTCTCGCTCTCTCGTTTTCTGTACATCTCTCCCTTGCACGCTCCTTTTCTCCCTTGCTCCCTTTGTCTTTATCCTTTCTTTGTTTTGCTCCCTCCTTCATTCTCTCAAGGCCATTCATGGTCTCCATCTATTTAATTTCTCTATTTTTTTTTCAGCTTTCATTTTTTCTTTGTATTTGCACTCCTGTCTCTCATATTCCTCTATTGTCTCACTATTATTTATCTCTTTCCCTTTTGTGCCTTATCCCAATCTCCGCTTAGTCTCTCTCCCCTTCTATCTCCCCCTCTCTCTCTCTCTACTCTCTCTATTTAGATCAGTGTGTCGGGTTGGTGACATAAGCCCCTGGTTAAACTCAGCAGGGTGTCCTGTTTTGATTGCCTTCTCTGGCCTGGCCACTCGTTAGGCACTGTGTCATTAGTGAACAGTGGTGTCCGAATACCCATACTAGCGTACTACATACTTAACCTGAATACTAATTTGGGCGTTTGATGTAGTTAACTCGTCTTTTCCGACTCAGGTGTTTGACAACAGCTGATAATCAGACAAATAATCAGACAAATTGAAGAAAACCCCATTGCGCATTAATGACCCATTTAGATGACCCATTTGGAAATTTCACATACTAAAAAACGTATGCTATTAGTACGGTAGTATGGATATTCGGCCATGGCCACTGTCTTAGTTAGTGACTGTCATTAGTGTGGGACACTGAGTGGACACTGCAAGGCAACCATCTTAAATCCTGCCCAGCTCCCATGCACCGTGAAGTGAATAGAGGCAGTCTAGGCAGAGTTGCCAACCACGTTCTCCAAACCCCATCCCTCGGTGCATGGCCCAAATCCTGCTATAGCCTATATGCGTACACAGGCACATGTTGACGCGCTCTCTTTCTCTCACTCACGCACACACGCACATTCTCTCTCAACACCCCTTTTCCAGTAACTCTTCAAGCTAACAGTAAACCTAGAGCTAAAAGTGTCTAGTGTGTTTGTCTAGGCATGTATGTTTAATGCTTGTGCGTGTGTGCTGCTTAAAAACACCCTGACTGTCTGTGTTCTACAGCTGGACACCCCCATTGACATTGTTGTGCAATGTACTTCTAGAAAAGCACCTACTTATGAAGTCACTTCCCTTAACTCTGGAAGACTGCCATAGCTTTGAGTTTGTTTTCCAGTCCACCACTGACTTCTCCCTGGCTCTCTCCCTTTCTGTCTGTCCCCCACTCATCTCTCACTCTCCTTCTTTCTGCAGGGTGATGATCTTCGAGGACAAGGCTAACGGGGCCATCTGTAAGCCTGATGGACCTCCACCCAAACGGGACATAGCCAGCCTGCCATAGACCCAGGACATCCAGGGCCTCTAGACTATTATCACCATTCTATGCCCCTACCAGGGCCCCTGCCCTCAGCCAGGGACGTGTACATAGCCTTATCAACTCCCCACCTCAGGACGTGTGCGCGTCCCAGAAGGGGGGGGTGGGTGTCTCCTCCTCTGTTCAAAACATGGGGGGGGGAGAGAAGGAACTATCTCTATATATATATTTGCTGTGAAGATGTTTAGGCAGATTAGCTTTTTTATGACCAGTACGTACATGTATATATCTATATTGACGACGACGATGAGAAAATACATATTTTTAATTAGTGTGAACACTCGTAACCCCTTGGCGATAACCATGTAGTTGAGTCGTTTTGTGAATATGAGCATTGTTGTAGTTTGCTGGGATCAAACTAACAAGAGGTGACCATTTTTGTGATATCCTCTGTATGTATGTGCAAGTGTAATGTGTTCATGTAAAGATTGCGTGTCAACAACTCATCATCCGTTAAGATGAAGCGGATGTGTGTGGATACTAGTGAATTTATCAGTGATCCTGTTTTATCATGATTTCAATGTAGTATTAACAGTTTTACAGATGTAATCAATAGCTATCAGAGTTCACACACCTATTTGTTTTTACTGGTTGTAGTGTTAGAGGTTTGTAAGGGAGAATTGCTTGTTAGCTGTGAACAGTTATTAGGGAAACTAACCCAAACCATTCACATCTTCTTTTCCACCCCTCCCCCTCTCTTTCAGTTTACTCCCCCCCACCAAATGTTCTAGTTCCTCTTTTAGATTTGATATTTTTAATCGTGTGAAAGTACCATGCCGGTTATGAAGCACAAGGAATAAAAAGAGCACCGTTTTTGGAAAACCTTTTATACACAGTTGTCAACATCATCCCACATGATGGATTATTGCCTTGCTGCAGACTCCGCTTGGTCATTGTCTCACTGTAGATCAGGTGTGACAGATTATGGCCCAACCCCATTCTTCCAGACTAGAGGTGGGTTACTGTAGTTGGGATTAGGATTAGGAAGGGGGTCTGAGGGTGGAGGCGTTAGGTTAAGGGTCAGAGTATGGCTAGATCCGGTGTTGTAGATCGACACCGGCTTCCTCAACCTAAAGGAGCGTGGTGAATGGGGTTGGTGAGTTTAGTAGCACTTCACGTGGATTTCTGAAAGATTGGTTTTAAGGCACAGGCATGCACTGAAGATTCTCAGCATGTTAGTATAAATTATGATGAAATCACATTCTTTCCAAGTGCCTAAAGTAATGGGGATAGAAGTCAGAGAGAAGAGTAGAGGGGTTACTTAGGCTCTATTCTCCTTCCTCAGCTGTATTTGGGAAGATTAGTTTTAAAGGTGTTTATTCGTGTGTATGTTAGGGTTAGGTGTTCCTGTCTAGGTCAAGGCTGTCTCAGATACTGATTTGAATGACTGGATCTCCGAATACATATGCAGTAAATCTATGAAGTGATGTTAGATATGCAGTTCAATCATGCCAGTGTCCCAAATGTCCCCGTCTGACTATCCTAGTCTCCATACTGGTTCTCTTTTTCCCATTTCTCGTCTGTGTAAAATGTTATGAACCTGTAACATTTCAAACAATGTTCTCTCCATCTTGTTTGACTACATTCTTGTTATTTTCTCATCTCATTCTGGTCTTCTTCTTACTAATTTGTTATTCCCCCTATCAGGCTGGGTTAATTTCTTCGTCCCATAAATTCTCCAGTTTGTTTTCTGTGCCTCAGTGTTGCTCTTCTATTTTTTATGTTTTTCTCTAACTCACGCTTAACATGGAATATAATAGTAACTGTAGTAGTTTAATGTATTAGCTTTACATGTTTTTTAATATGTCAGTTATGTTCTTTTATTCCCAGTGTGTTGGGTAGTGGAGTAATTATTTGTGATATTTTCATATGACCAACAATATGATGCACATTTGTTTAGTTTTCTTTTCGCAAACACCAAAGCAATTAAAGTTATTTCTGTTACACTGGCATATTTGTTATTGGGTAGTTTGTTGTATGAATAGTTGTTTGGCAAAAACACTGAAACCAGCTTTCCAGTTTTGCCAGTACTGTTTGTAGATTTTAGGGTATAGAGGTTTGACGCTGTAACTTTTAGGAACTCACAGGATTTCCTTATGTTACAGTGTGATTAATTCACATAAACATAATGGACATGGATTTGGTTAGTCTAAGAAAAAAGTTTGTTTAACCCATTTTTATTTAGTTGCTTCATTGACTATAAACCATAGCCTTAGTTTAATCCTATTTACAGTTACTGTAGTCCCAGAGTATGACTGTTACAGTAATTTACGTAGATAAATAATTATCAGGCACTGTAATACCATTGCTTGACTTGGTCCGGTGCGCCATATCGGCACCTCTAATTTTTGGAGAAGTAGCCTATCGCCGTCCCACACACTAAGGCAAAACAGATTGATCAATTCGGAATGAAGGCAGGATCTGCATTGAATAGCAATGGCAAGTAGGCATTAATTTCCTGATTCAGCTTTGTTCAAGTTTGCTTGCCGTTAGTCTGTAAATCTGTGTGTGATAGTAGGCTGTTCGAGATTGTGTAGATTGAAAATGCGCCAAAGAGAGTGCGTATTATGCGATATTCCAAGTGTCAAATTAGGGGTTGTAAGGTCATGGAACATTTTTGCAACATTTTTGTTAATGTTATTCATGAAGGCACACTTAAATATTATAAATCACTTATATCGACATAACAGCCATTATTATTTGACCCTTCAGTGCGTGTCTATGTGTGCTGCGTATGTGCCAGTGCGAGTGGCCCGTTGTCGTGAGGAGAGAGAGAGAGAGCAACATTTCAGCAGCAGGTATAAAATAATGATAGACAACAGACTAGACAACTGCTACACGTTGTTTGGAATTGGCTATCTAGCAAGTTAACTATAGTTAACTAAGCAATAATGTTATTGTCCCCTTTACACCGGCACTATAGCCTAAATAAATCTGCACCGTTGGAAAGCTGGGATACCCCGCTATTAAACCGTAGCCATGTAATTGCGACAACAAACATTCTAAGAATATCTTAATTGACAAATAACTTGCTCTGCATAGATCTCCCCTGAAATATGTAAACTGTAATATACCTGAAGTTGCCAACCTTTATCCATTTCATCCCTGATTCATTGAGTACGGGAATAATTTTATAAGGACAAAAGTATTTGGTTGTAATGTTGCAATATTTTATATCAAGGGTGGCAACCATCCTCCATGATAGCTACTGCTTGTAGAGGCTTTTGTTCAAGCCCTGGTCATACCACATACTTGTATGAGACCAATAAAATTTGATTTGATTGTAGCCTAAACATCAGCTTGCCCTTGATAAGCAGACTTGGGTGTTTCAGGGCTGGATCAAAAGCCAAGTCTGCATACTCAGGAGCTCTCCAAATGTCTGGTTGACAACGTGACTAAGAGTGCAGTTCTACTTTGTGGGAGGTTAACTGCCTTGAACAAGGGCACAACGGCAGGAGATGGTAGGCCTACATGGGATCAGACAATGCAGCCTTCCAGTGTCAATAATGGTTATGTTTTTCATGTAGGCTATAATAATAGTCATGAAAATGTGGTTAAAAGTCATGGAGGAATCATGGAAAAGGTGTATAAACCATTAGCGAATAATCAGAGGTCTCTAAAGCATCATGTCATTTGGGAATTTTGGTGAAAAAAGTCTAATGGACCGACTTGGAAAAAGACAGCTCCTGTTCATCTTTCATACCAAGACAAGCACTGTGTTCCACACATATGTATCCATGTGTATATCTGAAAACACACACACAGCTAAAAGTTGTCAGTATAGTATGCCTAGTAGTACAGCCACTTAGTCAAATTAACATGCACGTTGCAAGCAAATCTCACAGGATCTCACTTTCTACTTCACTTTCTACATGTTCACAAATGCATGGCTATTGAGTTCTACTGTTCACTGATTTGTAAACACACAGCACCCAGAAGCCATACTGCTTGCTTCTGGGGAATTCTTGTTTAGATACAGAGGGAATATACTAACAAGCCCAGCACACAAACAAAGGGATCTGATGGGACAATAAGCACCGTAAGCACTTGTGTAATTAAAATAATCATCAGTGCTCCTTGTAAAGACCTGCCACTGCTGCCAAAGGCTTGTTCAACGACAGCGGCTGAAGTCCTACTGAATTAGGAGTTAGGACTGGCATCTGGAATTCACCCAAACAAAATGCTCTACTACTCAATAGGCTGACTTTAGCCCTGGTGCTTTGTCACTGTTCCCTGACTATGATATTAAATGAGGAAAGTCAATAAAGTAGTATCTGTATCTATTCTCCAAAAGGCACATCTCCAACAGCTACATATTATAGCTGCCTGTCTGATCATATCCTGATAAACATATAGACTTACAGATGTGTACTGTCTATTGCTGCAGCTTGCATCTAAAGCAGTGTTTCATCACAGGTTTTTTCCGACTGACACAGTCTAGACAGACTAGAGAAATGCTTTAAAACATCAATGCTGTCTGTCTGCCTGGTTGCAGCCTGGTCTGGTCTGATTTCCTGTGGCAGGTACCCTGCTGTGTGGTGGACATGCAACATCCTGGGCTGGGGCTCCCAGCAACCCGCCTCCCTCCTCAACCTCTCCCTGTCTTTCTTCTCTTTCTATTTGTTCTTTCTATCGTTCCAGGCTTTCAACAGCACTCCCCAATCCCTCTTTCTCTTGTCTCACTTTCTTTCTATGATCAATCCAGGCTTTCAACATCCCCCTCCCTCCCTCCCTCCCTCATCAAACCCTCGCTCTCTCTTTTCTCTCTCTTTCTATTCTTTCTTTCCCCTCCCTGAGGTCTCTGTTTCTAATCCAGGGTCAGTCCTACTGAGCTCCAAAGCACAACATTATTAGGCATGATTGAGAGAGCAAGAGGTTAAAGGTCCTCCTCTCCTCCGTACACTGAAAAGACTGCGTCAATCATGCATTTCTTGCTTTGATTTCTGACTGTTACGCACTCCTCTGCGCTCTCATTTTATCTTTATCCAACCATCCATCATTCAACTATTTATAATGTGACACCACCGGGTGGTGGGATAATTCAGATATTATATTGCAGTAATCTGGTTTAGGATTCCGAAATCACAGAGACCCGGATGAGCCATTAGTGGGATTTCTTTCTAGGATTTTTCTCTGTCTGCTGCTGATTTCCATTCAATCCCATTCCCTAGTACTGACTGTACATGCTACTGCTAGCTGTACAAGCAACTGTGCCTCATTCTCCGAGTAGGCTTCTAGTCCCTGGCTACGTCCGAAATGGCACCCTATTCCCAAAGGGCTCTTGTCAAAAGTTGTGCACTATGTAGGGAATAGGGTGTCATTTGGGATGCAGGCCCTGTTTGGAAAGGAAATTATGCATGAAACAATCACTGTTTGTAGTCCTGCCTGAGGCTTATCTGTGTCTGTGACCTTTATTTTGTGATAAATAGTCCCACTCTCAGGCCTCCCTCTCCCTCTCCTCTCTGGAAATACACTGACATCTACTGGAGACATACAGCAATGATTGAACCAATACTGTTTCACGTTTCTAATAAACTCAAACAGTGAGTTTGACTGTCATCTGGTGGGTGCAAGTAGACTCGCATGAGTCAGACTCATACAGTATACAGTATATACAGTCATTGGTCAGACTGATTATTGATCAGTGATCATCACTTAGATGATAAGAGGTGGAATATGTTTTAAGGTTTTATTAAACAACATTTTTACAATAGGCTACATTGCAGGGGTCAGGGCCCTATAGCCCAGATTACTTTTTTATGCACACACATACAGTGCACATACACACAAATACACAGTGTTGGGAAAAAGTACCACATTTTCATACTTGATTAAAAGTAAAGATACCTTAATAGAAAAGGATCAGAAGCCGTAGGGATGACCAGGGATTTCCTCTTGATAAGTGTGTGAATTAGCCAATTTTCTTCTCCTGCAAAGCATTGTAACGAGTACTTTTGGGTGTCAGGGAAATGTATGGAGTAAAAAGTAAATTATTTTCTTTAGGAATGTAGTGAAGTATAAGTAAAAGTTTTCAAAAATATAAATAGTAAAGTAAAGTACAGATACCCCCCCCCCCAAAAAAACTTCTTAAGTAGTACTTTAAAGTATTTTTACTTAAGTACTTTACACGATTGCACATACACACACTTTGACAGCAATTTGTCTAGACTTTTATTTTGAAAGTCCACTTTAACTAGTCCCAATGTTGACACCGGAAAAGTTTTTTTTTCCCACGCCTCTTCGCAGTCGCAGAGTTGTCACTAGTTACCACAGCCTCAAAGTCAAATTTGGTTATACCGTAAAAAAGAATGAAAACAAAATGTGCTTTTTGGTCTTAATTTAAGGTTAGGCATAATCATAGTAGTCTGGTTAATGTTAAATTTAGGTTTTAAATCAGATGTTAAGAAGATACATTTTTTAAATGGGCGGGGTTTAGCTATTTGTGGCTGTGGTAACTAGTGACGATCCAATCGCAGTTACTTGCTCGCTTCTGCTAGTCTGCCCGCAGCAGCAGCACAGCACAGCAGCAAGGCCACTGCGGGAAAGATGGCGACGGATAAACAGAAACATGAAGGCAGAGTGAAAATTGGACACTATATTCTCGGAGACACACTTGGAGTGGGGACGTTCGGGAAAGTTAAAGGCAAGTGTCATGACAAGTTTCGACCGGTTACCCAGTTACCCAGGAGAAAAGATAGGATGTTTCTCTCTAGCACTTGTTGGCCGCTACATTTTGCTAACTAGGCTAGCTCGGTAAGGTTAGCTTTTTGATTCTAGAGCCTGGCTGCGTTAAGTAGCTAGCCCGAGTACATTTAATCTATCAAACTATGGTGCTATGTGTAATGTGTTCTAACTAGTCAGCTAGTTATGTGGTCGGATGACAGCTTAAACTAACCAAGTGTACTTGATAGTTGGCCAACTAGCATAATCTTCGCTCAAATTGCTAACCAATGCTATGTTAAATGAGTGGTTTGCTTCAGTTAAGTAGTTAAATAAAATCAAACTGACCAACTAACGTTAGTCGTGATCCCCCAGGGTCAATTTTCATGGAAGTGTCTTTGATGGAAGCCAATCATACTAAACTATACTGGGCCATGCTGAATTATTAATGAGGACATATAACTAACGTCGTTACACATACCCTCCCACCCCTCAACAGCACATCCAGTAGTAGTAGTAGTAGTATGTTGACATTAGCCATTGTTTTTCCTCAATAACTGGGTGGAGCATTGTCCCCGGGTTGCTCTTAATCTACACCAAGTCAAAATCATATCACCTAAAATGATTAACGTTGATTAACGTTATGTCCAAACGTTCAGTAGAGGACCAAACTGACTTGTATAGTCTAGCTGCTAGGCCATAATCTGTTAGGCCCATTTCAAACTAGAAAATACATTTCCAACTAGGCCTATAGATACTCTTAATATCTTAACTACTTTGTTCCAGTGGTCAGGATAGAACACACTGTACATTGGGCCATTTACTCCATGATTATATTCTATGTGACTGGCTACTGAGTTAATGCATCACCAGCATAACAGTTTAATCAATAGCAGCTATTTGTACACGGCCCCTTCCCTCACTCTTTCTCATTCCACTCTGTACAGTTCAGTCCATTTTCACTTGTTCTTCTGACCTGTTTTTAGGTAGGCCTATATTTGTTTACTTTTTACATTGAACCATGGTGTAGGCTACACATTAACTTACATCCATAAACTGATGTGGGCCTGTAAGCTGTGCAGAATAAGACGTTTCCTTCTGCTGTTAACCACAGTGTTGCATTGTGTGTGTCATTCTGCTGTTAACCACATTGTTGCATTGCATGTGTCATTCTGCTGTTAACCACAGTGTTGCGTTGCATGTATCATTGTGTAGCAGTTTAAGAGCTGCTAAAATCAATTTTACGCCTGGTTTCTTATTACAGTATTTCCTAACTCTTCCTCCCATCCCTCTCCCTTACTCCTGTCATGCTCTCCCCTATCTCCCCTCCCTCTCTCTCCCCTGCCTTCTCTCGCTCTCCCCTCTCCTGTAGTGGGGCAGCACGAGCTGACCAAACACCAGGTGGCTGTGAAGATCCTGAATAGACAGAAGATCCGCAGTCTGGATGTGGTGGGGAAGATCCGTAGAGAGATCCAGAACCTCAAGCTATTTAGGCATCCACACATCATTAAGCTGTAAGTTTAGAATAGGGTTGAATGGCGGGAACCCGGTTACCGAGATTTACCTGGATTTAACGCCCAAAACCACTCCCTTTTCCTGGGATAAATAACTGCCAGAAACTGGTAAATTATTTATATGAACAGCATGGCGTGAAATGGAACAATTAAATTATATTTGTGAATTGGAACTGTTAAATGATATGCAATTTCAAAATAATATATGGCCTCTGCATGATGAATCAACGCTCAGGGTGGGGACAGACAGCCCATCGCAGTATGGAGCTCAGTTCACAATGCATGTAGACTTATCATAATGGTAACTTTTTTTTCTTGTGACAGGGAGGCCTACATTTGCTGCAACATAGCTTATAATACAGTAATATAAAGATTGAATGCATGTCTTAATTTACCCATCTCCAGCTTGCTTTCGGGGGTCATTTATTTAGTGTTTTTTTTAAACGCTGCTGAAGTTTTAAAAATGACTTTGAATATTGTTGCTTTTTAATAGCTAGCTAATTAATGATGGGTTTTTTATAATACTCCTCTAACTTGTGCTCTGCTGGCCTTTCCTTATAAAACGCTCCTTAGCTCTTGGAGTTCCATGCGGGAAAAGCTAGACTAGAATAGCGTGCTGGACATAATTGTCTTTGCATTTCTTATACCAATAGACTATTCAAAGAGGGATGTAAGATCTTTCTTGATTAATGTTAAATACAGCAGCCAATAGAATTCACGGGTAGTTTGAAAGAAGATGGGCTGTAGCAGTTATTTATTCAGACCCATAACCATTTAATCTTCGTGAAGAGAAGTGAAAGCCTTCTGCATCCAATTCTATTCCTATATTGTTATAGGATGTTATTAGAAGGATGAAGATGGAGATGGGGAGAGAGAGAATTTTGCAGGTTTTCCTACTTACAAAGCATGTAGAGGTCTGTAATTTTTATCATAGTTACACTTCAACTGTTAGAGACGGAATCTAAAACGAAAATCACATTGTATGATTTTTAAATAATTAACCAGACCTGTTAGTTTTTCTTTAAGAAGCCCTCCTGTTCTCCACTCATTACCTGTATTAACTGCACCTGTTTGAACTCGTTACCTGTATAAAAGACACCTGTCCACACACTCAATCAAACAGACTCCAACCTCTCCACAATGGCCAAGACCAGAGCTGTGTAAGGACATCAGGGATAAAATTGTAGACCTGCACAAGGCTGGGATGGGCTACAGGACAATAGGCAAGCAGCTTGGTGAGAAGGCAACAACTGTTGGCGCAATTATTAGAAAATGGAAGAAGTTCAAGATGACGGTCAATCTCCCTCGGTCTGGGGCACCATGCAAGATCTCTCCTCGTGGGGCATCAATGATCATGAGGAAGGTGAGGGATCAGCCCAGAACTACACGGCAGGACCTGGTCAATGACCTGAAGAGAGCTGGGACCACAGTCTCAAAGAAAACCATTAGTAACACACTACGCCGTCATGGATTAAAATCCTGCAGCGCACGCAAGGTCCCCCTGCTCAAGCCAGCGCATGTCCAGGCCCGTCTGAAGTTTGCCAATGACCATCTGGATGATCCAGAGGAGGAATGGGAGAAGGTCATGTGGTCTGATGAGACAGAAATAGAGCTTTTTGGTCTAAACTCCACTCGCCGTGTTTGGAGGAAGAAGAAGGATGAGTACAACCCCAAGAACACCATCCCAACCGTGAAGCATGGAGGTGGAAACATCATTCTTTGGGGATGCTTTTCTGCAAAGGGGACAGGACGACTGCACCGTATTGAGGGGAGGATGGATGGGGCCATGTATCGCGAGATCTTGGCCAACAACCTCCTTCCCTCAGTAAGAGCATTGAAGATGGGTCGTGGCTGGGTCTTCCAGCATGACAACGACCCGAAACACACAGCCAGGGCAACTAAGGAGTGGCTCTGTAAGAAGCATCTCAAGGTCCTGGAGTGGCCTAGCCAGTCTCCAGACCTGAACCCAATAGAACATCTGTGGAGGGAGCTGAAAGTCCGTATTGCCCAGTGACAGCCCCGAAACCTGAAGGATCTGGAGAAGGTCTGTATGGAGGAGTGGGCCAAAATCCCTGCTGCAGTGTGCAAACCTGGTCAAGAACTACAGGAAACGTATGATCTCTGTAATTGCAAACAAAGGTTTCTGTACCAAATATTAAGTTCTGCTTTTCTTATGTATCAAATACTTATGTCATGTAATAAAATGCAAATTAATTACTTAAAAATCATACAATGTGATTTTCTGGATTTTTGTTTTAGATTCCGTCACTCACAGTTGAAGAGTACTACCTATGATAAAAATTACAGACTTCTACATGCTTTGTAAGTGGGAACCTGCAAAATCGGCAGTGTATCAAATACGTGTTCTCCCCACTGTATGTGGACTACTAATTATGCAAATAGGCCCTATTACATTTCTAAATTAAAATAATATTTGCTAGCCTCTTGTGACTTTGTAGGCCACATGTTCTCTTCTGCTTTATCGTGTGTAATTCCAGTCCATATAATGCAGTACAGTTATACGGTTCACACTTAAATAGATTAGCCTACTGGAGCTAGTTTCATTTATTTACCCAAGAGAGCATATAACTAGCTATATCTATGGGCTTTTTATGTTTTTTTGTGCGATTTATCATATACTGAAAAAAAATATAAATGCAAACATTTCTAAGATTTTACAGTTCATATAAGAAAAGATGTCAATTTAAATAAATTCATTAGGCCCTAATCTATTGATTTCACATGACTGTGAATACAGATATGCATCTGTTGGTCACAGCTACTTTTACAAAAATGGGCCTCAGGATCTCGTCACGGTATCTCTGTGCATTCAAATGATCATATATAAAATGCAATTGTGTTGTCTGTAGCTCAAGCTCTTCAGGCATTCCTGCATCATTAAGCTGTAAGTCTAGAACCTCAACCTCTTCAGGCATCCCACATTATTAAGCTGTAAGTCCTAGATTACACCGCTCGCTCCATCGCTTCCTCCTCCTCCCAGTGCCACATGAATGCCACCCAGAGAGCTATTTTAGGACTTAAATGGTGGGTTTTAGAGTAGATCACACTTTCTATTTATCTCTGATACTCTCCCTTTCCCCCTAAATCATCATCCTGCCCCCCCCCCTCCTCGACATCTCTCAGTGCCGTTCATCCCAGTGAAGCTCTTCTCTGTCCCGACACCAAAATGGTGGAACAAGCTTCCCCCTAACGTCAGAACAGCCTGCCCATCTTCCAAAAACGTCTGAAAACCTACTTCTTCAAAAAGTATCTTGATTAAATGCAGTGTTTACATGAAAAGTTATGAAGGGTCAGATCTCTCCTATTTTTCCGTCTGTTTTGTTTGTAATTTTTTTATGACACTTACTATTGACTGAATGGTACCGATATGTTGCACATGAATGAAGAGCTTTGCCCTAGTGAAGTAGGCCTATGTTTAGCAAGTTGAAGTGTTCCATGGCTTGTGGCCAGTCTCCCTCACACTATCCAGTCATTGAACCCAGTGGTCGACAAAAGAGTTGTCCTGCCTCTAGGTTTAGATTCAATGAATGGCTTTTGAGAGGATTACTCTATTGCTGTGGTAAAGCTGAAATATAGCTTTGTTTTTTTTAAATATATATATATATATATATATAGACACACACACACACACACACACGTCAAAGTTAGGCGATCCTTGACTGTTTTCTCTGTTGTTTATGAGTTGGGCCCAGAGTGTTTTTCCTGATCAGGTGGGTCGCATGGTCAGGGAGATCTCTTGGTCCAATCATGACTAGCCTATTTTGTGTATGTTGTTGTTTCTCCTGTGGGGCTGTAGGTACCAGGTGATCAGCACCCCAACAGACATCTTCATGGTGATGGAGTATGTATCTGGAGGAGAGCTCTTCGACTACATCTGCAAAAATGGGAAGGTAAGACCCAGACCCCCCCCCCCCCCCGCCGGAGGAAAACAAACTCTATGCAGGCTTTGGGAAAATGATGGACCTGGTTTTGGTTCAACAACAAAACAGACATTAGGGTGTTATTCTACATTAAGCCTCATTAAGCCTATCTGTTAAAATATGTTGTCTATCTGTTTAAAATTAACTCTGTTGTTTTGGATCGTGGGTAGTCTTTTGCTCACCTGAATCTTAATCACTTAGCTAATTACCTATCTGTTGTCAGGAGACTTGGGTAGTATAATGGTTGTGTCAATAGTCATGTTATAGCCTGCCTCTTGTATGGACCACCCCTCCTTCCGTACACAAAAGCATACATTTCAAAGCATTTCAGACCATGATCTCTGCACTGCAATTCTTTCTAAGTGTTTTTTAAGGACTACTAAATTATTCAAGCAAAGTCACTGACCAAATATCCAGAGTGGTTACTTAGAATACTGAAATAGACAGCTAAACGTGTAATATCTCACCTATCGTGTGTCTGTGTCTACGTCTCGTGTGTGTGTGTGTGTGTGTTGCTGTGTCTGCATTTTGTGTGTATGCGTGCCTGTGTCTTGTGTGCGCGTCGTGTGTCTCCAGTTGGATGAGAAGGAGAGCCGTCGTCTGTTCCAGCAGATCATCTCTGCAGTAGACTATTGCCACAGACACATGGTGGTGCACAGAGACCTGAAGCCTGAGAACGTCCTGCTGGACGCACAGATGAACGCCAAGATCGCTGACTTTGGTAAGTCACTGTCACCCTCAACCCTTACCCCACACAAACCGACCAGCAGCCTTCTACACCTATACCTGATTTACACTTCCAAATCGAGCCACGCCTAACTGTACTGGGTTGGCATGGTTACGCATCCATCATAGTTACTGGAAAGGGTATGTCTGAAATGACTCCCTATTTCCTATATAGTGCACTACCTTTGGACACAAACACATAGTTATGTGATATTGTCTGGTGTTTTCTGTAGGTTTGTCAAACATGATGTCGGATGGAGAGTTTCTGAGGACAAGTTGCGGTTCTCCAAACTATGCTGCCCCTGAAGTCATCTCTGGAAGGTAGTCTTGTCCTCTCCATTTCTTTCACACTAAAACTATGGCAGACATGATGGGGAATGTGCTAATGTACGCGAAAACCGCTGTTACATTTCAATAAGGACTGTTACATTTTACAGTTTTGCTTTGGTGAAAGACCCTCCTGTTTTTTTTTTATTGAAAGTCTCACTGAATATTCACCATGCTAAACAACTCTTGGTTCATGTCTATCTTCTCCCCCCTCCATCTGTCTGTCTGTCCTCACAGGTTATATGCAGGTAGTCTTGTCCTCTATGCTTCTGCTTGCTCTTTGGAGTCTTGACTGTGTTACTCTAAACTACTTTGCGGCAACTGTTGATGTAAAGCAAGGATGGGCAGCTGGCGTCTCACGGATTTCACACAAAAGATTAAATACAAATAATGTTTTTGTTTTTTTTAGGAACTCAGTCTGGGTCTCATTTATCCCAGATCAGCTAAAATATTTTAGATTGGTAAGTTAGTCTAGCGGCCAGCTAACTAAACTTGTAGTAAGCATGGTCTAATTACCAACTGGGGTGGGGCCCATTTGATCATCAGTTATCATATTAAAAACTGCAAACAATAGCCTCCCGGGTGGCTCATCGGTCTAAGGCACTGCATTGTAGTACTTGAGGCGTCACTACAGACCCGGGTTCTATCCCAGGCTGTGTCACAGCTGGCCGTGAACGGGAGACCCATAAGGCGGCGCACAATTGGCCAGCGTTAGGGGAGGGTTTGGCTGGCCAGGATTTCCTTGTCCCATTGGTGCTGCTGGCTTCCGGGTTGTGTTTCAGAGGAGTTCGTAGGGAAGTTGCAGCGATGGGACAAGACTGTAACTACCAATTGGATATCACGTAAAAGTAAATCCCCTCCACTATGGCTAAATGTTTAGAATTGCAGCAAACTTGCTTTAAAATGACAACCTTTCCTCATGGCAAAATGTGCAGAATTGCCCGAAATGAACTTAAACACTTTTATGAGGGGGGCCACAATTTGAGGGTGGGGTACACAGACCCACGAGCCACTGCGCCTCCTCATGAGTTCAGTTTTTTTATGGCCCCCACCCACATCAAAGTTGCCCATCCTTGATCTAAAGGGATTCATAAAAATTTGTTTGATTTACCTTTTTCCTCCCAGGTTATATGCAGGTCCTGAGGTGGACATCTGGAGCAGTGGGGTGATCCTGTATGCCCTGCTGTGTGGGACGCTGCCCTTCGATGACGACCATGTGCCAACGCTCTTCAAGAAGATCTGTGACGGGATCTTCTTCACGCCTCAGTACCTCAACCCCTCTGTCATTGCCCTGCTCAAACACATGCTGCAGGTAGATCCCATGAAGAGAGCCACCATCAAAGAGATCCGGTAAGAAGGGGCAAGAAATCAACTTTGCCTGTATGCGTTCCATTCAAATACAAAGTGGATTTTAAGTGCATTTAAACACCTTAATACACTCTGCATTAGTTTACTGATGCTCCACATCATCAAACTGTGTTAGGTTTCACACTGTACTACCTATCACGGGTGGAAAACTCCTGTCCTGGGGCAGCTCCTGCCTTCTCTGAGCAGGCTTTAGTTCCAGCCCAGCACTAACAAAGTGAACCTACCCCTCCTGGTCCACATGTTCTCCAGCTGCCCTGTTAAGAAAACAAATGTCCCTATTGGGTAATAAAGACTACCTTGATCCTGACATTAACCATGCTTTGTCTTCCCTCCCCTCACCACAGAGAGGATGAATGGTTCAAAGAGGAGCTCCCCAAGTACTTGTTCCCAGAGGACCCGTCCTACAGCAACAACATGATCGACGACGAGGCCCTGAAGGAGGTGTGTGAGAAGTTTGAGTGCACTGAGGAGGAGATCCTGACCTGCCTGTACAGCCGCAACCACCACGACCCCCTGGCTGTGGCCTACCATCTCATCATCGACAACCGCCGCATCATGTCCGAGGCCAAAGACTTCTACCTGGCCTCCAGTCCCCCAGACTCCTTCTTGGACGATCAGCACCTGAACGCCTCTGCCGCGGCCGCCGCAGGGCTTAAGCCCCACCCCGAGCGCATGCAGCCCTTCCTGGCAGTGGAGACACCTCCCAGGCCGAGGCACACGCTGGACGAGCTGAACCCCCAGAAATCGAAGCACCAGGGGGTGAGGCGGGCTAAGTGGCACCTGGGGATCAGGAGCCAGAGCAGGCCTAATGATATTATGTCTGAGGTGTGCCGGGCCATGAAGCAGCTGGACTACGAGTGGAAGGTGAGGGATGGTGGGAAAGAAGGGGGAGGGAGACTCTTAAGGAGTGGGTAAAGAGGTCAGGTAGAAATACACAGAAAACCATCACAGGTTCCTCATAGATCTGTCAAGGGGTAGGGACCCAAGTTTATTTGGAATTGGAATATAAAGTATACTGAACAAAAATATAAACGCGGCCTGTAAAGTGGTGGTTTCATGAGCTGAAATAAAAGATCCCAGAACTTTTCCATACACACAAAAAGCTTACATCCCTGTTAGTGAGCATTTATCCTTTGCTAAGATAATGCAACAGGTGTCTCAAGTTTTGAGAGAGCGTGCAATTGGCATGCTGACTGCAGGAATGTCCACCAATGCTGTTGCCAGAGAATTTAATGTTAATTTCTCTACCATAAGCCGCCTCCAACGTCGTTTTAGAGAATTTGGCAGTACGTCCAACTGGCCTCAACCGCAGACCATGTGTAACCACACCAGCCCAGGACCTCCACATCCGGCCTCTTCACCTGTGGGATCGTCTGAGACCAGCAACCCGGACAGCTGATGAAACTGGGGGTTTGCACAACCAAATAATTTTGCTCATCGTCCTCACCAGGGTCTTGACCTGACTGCAGTTCGAAGTAACCGACTTCAGTGGGCAAATGCTCACCTTTGATGGCCACTGGCACGCTGGAGAAGTTTGCTGATGTCATTGTTGTGAACAGAGTGCCCCATGGTGGCGGTGCGGTTATGGTATGGGCAGGCATAAGCTACGGACAATGAACAAAATTGCATTTTATCGATGGCAATTTGAATGCAAAGAGATACCGTGACGAGATCCTGAGCCCATTGTCGTGCCATTCATCCGCCGCATCATATTTCAGCATGATAATGCACGACCCTGTGTCGCAAGGATCTGTACACGATTCCTAGAAGCTGAATATGTATAAGTTGGTTCTTCCATGGCCTGCATACTCACCAGACATGTCACCCATTGAGCATATTTGGGATGCTCCGTTCGACGTTTACAACAGCGTGTTCCAGTTCCTGCCAATATCCAGCAACTTCGTAACGGCCATTGAAGAGGAGTGGGACAAAATTCCACAGGTCACAATCAATAGCCTGACCAACTCTATGCGATGGAGATGTCGCGCTGCTTGAGGCAAATGGTGGTCACACCAGATACTGACTGGTTTACTGATCCACACCTCTACCTTTTTTATGTGAAGGTATCTATGACCAACAGATGCATATCTGTATTCCCAGTCATTTGAAATCCATAGATTGGGGCCTGATTTCCTTATATGAACTGTAACTCAGTAAAACCTTTTTGAAATTATAAAGTGTAGTTGTATTGGTGGATGGTCAAAAAGGGGGAACCTGGTTCTTTGTTAAAATTAGCATGCCGTTATTAGTATTTTTCTGCATGGTGTGCACTACTGGCTCTGTCAGGTTTAGTTCTACCTGATCTGGAATGTAATGTCGCAATTTCCTTCTCTTGGTTTCTATTTTAGTAGGGCACAAACTTTAGACTTTAAGACTATATATCAGCTGACTGACTCAACTTCAGAGAGCAATTTCTGAAGGAAATGCTTGGTTTCCTGTTTGTCCGTATTGTTTATCCTCTTGCCTTGATAGATAGAAAGCAGCTATTTGTTGTTTTATGTGTTTGGGTACACAGTAGTAAAACATACTGAGCTTCACACACAGTCCCACAAAGTTAACCACTGTTCTGACATATGGTCATAGTGCTCTAGTAACATTGTTGCTTCCGTCCCACTCATTGCCCCAACCTGGGACCCTATGAACAAATGAAGCACCCATGAAGCATTGTTACCTGTCACGCCACAAAAGCCAAGGCCCCTTGCAGAGCAAGGGAAACAACTACTTCTAAGTCCTATAACGAGTGATGTCACCGTTTTTGAAAGCTACTAGTGCGCACCGCTAACTAGCTATCCATTTCACATTGGCTACACTCTTCGTAGTCATTTTTGATGTTATACACAAAAGTTACTGCCAACATGTTCTAAACTGTCACTGAAATCACTTAAATACAGATCACCACTAAAGCAGCTACAGCAGCCATATTGAAAAATATTATATTCTATGCTGTATGTTATCTATGACATATTATACCCAGCTTCTGACATCCAGTTGAATGCATCAATTCCTCCTTCCCAGGTGGGGAATCCGTACTACCTGCGGGTAAAGAGGAAGAACCCAGTGACGGGCATGCAGACCAAGATGAGCCTTCAGCTCTACCAGGTGGACAGCAGGACCTACCTCCTGGACTTCCGTAGCATAGACAGTACGTCAACCTGGACTTATCTATCTAATGAGAACATGTCTAGTGCTTGGAAGTGGTTTTCTACACCATCACAGAAAATTGCCTAAAAAAATGTGCAATGCAAATTGACTCGTCAGACTTCAACCTCTTTCATATTGTTTTGATCACCTTACAGCCATGGAACAGTTCTGTCTATAGTGGCTTCTGTGTGTTTTAACTTAGTCTCTTCTTTTTTCCCCCTCTTTCTTTCTCTCTCTCTGTCTGTAGATGAGATGTTGGAGGCTAAATCTGGGACTGCTACTCCTCACCGGTCTGGGTCAGTGGGAAACTACCGAACGGCCCTTAAGAACGACACTGCTGCAGAGGGGGGGTCCCAAACCGAGGGGACTAAGGAGGATGCTACCCCGACCCCTGCCACCTCCATCCCTCCCACCCCCACCAAGGTTTCGGAGAGCTCCCTGGCCTCCTCGCTCACCTCCTCTGTCGACTCAACGGGAGGCGAACTCGCCCCGACGACAGCCTACCCGCGGCCCGGCAGCCACACCATAGAGTTCTTTGAGATGTGCGCCAATCTCATCAAGCTACTTGCACGATAGCTCACAATCAAGTCAAAACATTAGCCCTTTTTTTCTCGCTGAGTGTCCTTATAAGCAATAAGCATGCAACCGATTCATGGCTCGATTTATCCCCACCACGGGCGGGTGAGCTGGCTAGGGTTGTTCAATGGCACTGATGATGCAGGTTTGGTTTGCACCTACCCTGACTCACTGGGGGTGGAGGGGAGGGGGATGGGGGGGGATGGGGTTTAGAGAAAGGGGAATGACCAAGCCACTTTATTATATTCATGATGACTGAATACTATTTTAGAGATGGTTTTACATTTTCACGATCATTATAATTGGCAGACAATGATTTCTTCCCCCTTTTTAGATCACATTCCACCTTTACATATATAGGCTAAGTCTGAGTGATACACTGAATTTGCTTTGCTGTACTCAGTGGGCTTTGCTGTCCTTTTTTTCAGTAGAGAAAACAAAAGCACATTTTTGTGTGCAGAAAGGAGAGCTATAAGGTGAGGAGGGGTTAGGGAGGCTGAGGGGAAGGATACAGGAGGCACTTTTGCTAAGTAGTTTTCTTATTGCTCCTGCTGTTCTCTGTTTCTCTACAGTAGATGTCTGAGAACCTTTGCAGAAACATTCTAGGTAGCTGAACTGCAGGCCTTTCAGGGTTAGTTGCACTGACCATAAAAAGGGTTGTCATGTCAACGATGCCCGTTGACTCACAGGAAGTGCAATGACCCTGTATATTTCTCTTGATCGAGTCAGGGCGGGGGGGATAACGTTAGTACTTAATCCACATTTTTGTTTAGCTGTTTTTTGTTAATTGATTTAAGTTTTAAGACTAGATGTCCATGTTTTTTGTCATTGTAAAAAAAAAAAAGGTTGGATTTGTTTGTCCTCAACTTAATTATTATTATATATACAAATAAATGCATTTGGATATATTTATCAGTGCTTTAAGTGGGAATTGTAGATTATATTGAGATTATTATGGACTGAAATCTTTCTCATTTTTTCATTATGACTATTGCTGGATGACATTTTATTCCTTTTACTGCTTTCTTTAAAAAATCAGTTATTCTATCCACTTTGTTTTTCCTCTCTCTCCAAGTTTTTTGCTGTTAATCAAAATTAGATGTACACTATCCTATACTTAATTCAAATTTAACTTTTTTATTTTTTCATTTTACCAATTTATATTTGAGGTTGATGGCTATATGCATTCTTAAATCTAAATGTGTATTGACTGAGTGACATGCCTTTTAGCAGGATTTGACCAACATTCAGTTTGTACACATGCCTATCCATCAGTTACACATTGAGAAATTGGGACTATTGTGAGTGGTGATTTGCAGGCAGTACATGTGCATCGACAATGTAAATTGATAAAGGAAACAATCGCAACAAAAAAATCACTTTTCTTGTCACACATTCCCCCCAAGAGCTAACTTTGGATGTAAGTTTACATATTTGCCCAAATCGTAGTTATTTAATGTGCTCCTGGAGAAAGTATTTTTCTATCTTGAGTGTCAAGACAGAGGTTGAATCTCATTCAATGGCTCTTCGATTGCGTCATTCTGTTGGCTGCCTTATTATCAGTACTGTCAATCAGTTTTATATCAGTTAATATAAAAAAAAAAAACATGTCTATCCTCGATATTGCGTGGGGCTGGTTTTGGTCGGAAGAAATTGTGTATGGATTGTATGACTGCAAGGTCTAATTTGTAGACCAAATGATCATTAAAACATTTGTAGGACTTCAAACAACTTTAGTTTAAGGACAGTTGCAAGTTCTATTCTAAATAGTGCATAAGGTGAATTGTGGGGTTGTTTGAATAAGTTAGTGTGAGACCATGTTCTAACAGCTTACTGAGGAAATGCATTGACCCTGTGTCTTTCTCTCTCGACCATGTTCTTCTAACGGCTTATGATGTAAGTTGCACATTTGGTGAGTCGTTTTTCTCCTTTTGAGTGAGAGTGTTAGGAGCTGACTATATGCAGGAGAAATGTTTGTCATTTTATCTGTCTTAACTGCTTTAGTAAAGAAACCTTGTTTTAATTTGGTGTGTAAAGGGACCCTACTACTATAATGACCAATGTAAATGTATCAAATGGACAGTGAGTGATTAAATCATTTGTACACACAACTGCCTAATAAACAGCTAAATTGCACACGTTTTCATGTCTTCCCTTGTTTCTTTTGGAAAATGTGTAAAATAAAAAGTTGTATGTCAATACTATGATGCATGGCTGCAAATAAAATGTTATTGCGGGTGTAGCAGAATTCTTGTGTTCCTAGCTCCTACAATGGAGTAGTGTCTAACCATTCACAACAATACACACACATGTAAAAGAATGGAATTAAGAAATATATAAATATTTTTGTGCTATATGGCCAATATACCACGGCTAACAGCATTCGGGGCTCGAACCACCCAGTTTATAATACAGTATATACATATGAGATGAGTAAAGCAGTATGTACACATTATTAAAGTGACTAGTGTTCCATTATTAAAGTGGCCATTGAGTCCATGTCTACAACTACAGATGTATGTTTGGGAAAGCAGAGCTAGCTTTGGGAAAGCAGAGCTAGCTACTTATAACTGACAAAAGAGGAAGACTGCCCCACACAGATATCTATACCAGACTTTTCAAAAAAGCTGTGCTGTTCCTATCATACACCCTACAAATGACTTCAAAAATATCTGTACTGTCCCTTTACATTTCTGTGTTTACAATCACAAGAGCTTCCGGGTTAAATAGAAAGTTGAACGCTCAGCAAGAGCTACAGCAGCACAGGTAACTGCGTTTTGTGAGTGTTTAAACCAAATATATCCAGCAACATGTTGAATCAAATGCGTTTGATAAATAATCGGTTACAGTTACCCAGGTTAACAAACGTTAGCGCTTGTGTGTTACCTATCTGCCTGTTAGCTAACATTAGCGTGCTAGCTAAGAGGACACGACGTTCAAACCGATGTGTAACTTTGTTTTCAGAATGTGTTAAAATTAGCTAGATTAGGGTCAGGGTTAAGGTAATGGTCAGTTTGCACGTACTTGTAACCTGATGTTTGGGATGTAGCCATTCCCTTTCAATGTACACACTTGCTAGCTACCTAATTCGACAAAACCTGACTGGCAACATCCCAAACTTCAGGTTACAAGTACCGAAGTGTCTGTCAGCAGTGGTAACCAGTTATTGGAATGCAGAGGTTTCACAAGCCTACGGTTAATTGACTGCCATTTCCGAACAGGATGGCTTCGTTCGGCTGGAAGAGGAAAGTGGGCGAGCGGGTGTGCAAGGCAGCGGTGCAGCAGTTTGAAGCCGCGGCGGAGAAGCCAGAGGAGGATGGAGTGGACGAGGTGGACTGGCTACATGCTATCAAGCGGCGACGTGAAGTTCTCCTGGAGGACTGCGCTGCGAAGAGCAACAGGCTGAAGGAGGAGGGGACGGTGCTGGCACAAGAGGGCAGGTGAGGGTGACGGCCTAGTCCATGGTCCTGATAGTCCATGGTCCTGATGGTGACGGCCTAGTCCATGGTCCTGATGGTGACGGCCTAGTCCATGGTCCTGATGGTGACAGCCTAGTCCATGGTCCTGATGGTCTTGTTTCATTTTTGGCAGGAGTACAAACTCTAGATAGGTCTAAAGGCACACTTTGTGGACGTGTCTTTTGATGTCTGCCATGGGCTGCACGGTATGCCCCGTGTAGCTCAGTTGGTAGAGCATGGCGCTTGCAACATCATGGTTGTGGGTTCAATTGCCACGGGGGACCAGTTTGAAAAAAGTATGGAAATGTACAAACTCACTACTGTAAGTCGCTCTGGGTAAGAGTGTCTGCTAAATGATGTAAATGTAAAATCTTATCCTAACTAAACCTAGGGAGGGACATATCATTAGACCCATAGAGGAATGGACAGATAACTGTGTGTGTTAGGGATACTAAACGGTTAGCTGCTGAAAATACATTTGTGACCTACCGGCTCAAATCGGTCTTATGTAGCAGAATTTGAAATAGTGTTTTTTTTTATTTTTTACATTGGATAAAAGTAGAGACTCACAGCTAGAAAATGTTATATCATACACTACAGTTAAGGATTAATGAGAAAGTAATTCTGCTTTGAAAGTTGAAAAATGTGTAACCCTACTTTTGACAAAATGGCCCTTGAATGTTTTGGTACACCTACTGGAGAGCTCTTCTTTGTCTACACCCATTCAGGATCATCCACGCCCTCTTAAGCCTGAGCCCCAACCATCTCTTCACATGTGAGGCCATGTGCTTAACAGAGTGAGTAGGTAGTGTACTAAACAACCAAAGATTTAAAGACTAAAGGCTTGTTTATACTATGTCTATCGACATGTATGTAGACAGTTGTCACAGTGACATCATGAACATTCTATTGTCGTCCGACATCTTTTATTTTATTTAACTAGGAAAGTCAGTTAAGAACAAATTCTTATTTACAATGACGGCCTACTGTGGTGACGGGGGATTAAAAATAAATAAATAAATAAAAATATAGGACAAAACACACATCACAACACTACATAAGACAAACACATAGCGTGGCAGCAACACATGACAACACAACATGGCAGCAGCACAACATGGTAGCAGCACAAAACATTGTACAAACATTATTGGGCACAGACAACAGCACAAAGGGCAAGAAGGTAGAGATAATAATACATCACGTGAAGCAACCACAACGGTTAGTAAGTGTCCACGATTGTGTCTTTGAAACTGTCCAGTTTGAGTGTTTTTTTTTGCAACTCGTTTCAGTCGCTAGCTGCCACAAATTGAAAAGAGGTGCGACCCATGGATGTGTGTGCATTGGGGACCTTTAACAGAATGTGTATGGCAGAACTTGTCATTATGAAAAAGTATAAACACAAAAAGTATAGGCTGCAAGCCATCAGCTGCCTGGTGGTCAAAAATAGCACAACTGGTGTATTGTTTCACCAATAAACCCATCCGTTTTAAAAATGAATTTAGCATATGTCAATCAAGCAAACCAGGCAACTAAAAGCAACTTTCTAAACATTGTTTCGGTTTGTTTCTAGCTTGTTAGCTAGCTTACGTTAAGTTAGCTGGCTAGTCAGTTCAAATAATGACCATATCTCATAGCTGACAATGTCTTAACTTTAGCAAATTTTTATTTATTATTACAGGAAAATAAACTCACAACAAAATTATTATTTACAAGTTAATGGCGAGCTAATTACAGAAAATAGCTTATGATTGTGAGTGTGACAAAATAAAGGCAGGGTATTCTACTGGAGAATTTTAGAACTTGGACACGGTCTTGCTGGCTTAACGCTATATCCTAATTTAACTTTGGTGCAGGTCATGTTGTTCTTCACATTACCATCTCTGGTAAACACACACTATTTTAAATTAAATCAAAATCTATTTGTCACAGGATACATAAGGTTTAAACAGTACAGTGAATGCAAATGGCTCTGAGATATGAATAATATTACTACACAGATCATATACGTAGCTAACAGTAAGCTTTAACTTGCAATGAAAACAACTTTCTGGCAAAATTAACCTTCCGCCACCATGGCGCACTCTGTTCCCAAGGTTGACATCAGCAAACCGCTCGCCCACACAACGCCATACACGCTGTCTGCCATCTGTCCAGTACAGTTGAAAACGGGATTATCCGTTAAGAGCACAGTTCTCCCACTGATATCGGGTACGACGCCGAACTGCCGTCAGGCCAAGACCCGAGTGAGAACGATGAGCACACAGATGAGCTTCCCGGAGACCGTTTCTGACTGTTTGTGCAGAAATTCTTTGGTTGTACAAACCCACAGTTTCATCAACTGTCTGGGTGGCTGGTCTCAGACGATCCCGCAGGAAAAATGACTCTGGCGTGGTTAAACGTGGTCTGTTCACAACCTTGACATCAGCAAACCGCTCGTCCACACGATGCCATGCACGTGGTCTGCGGTTGTGAGGCCGGATGGACGTACTGCCAAATTCTCTAAAACAATGTTGGAGGAGGCTTGGTGGACATTCCTGCAGTCAGCATGCCAATTGCACACTCCCTCAACTTGTGGCATTGTGTTGTATGGCCTGTTATTGTGTGTATATATATATATATATATATATATATATATATATATATATATATATATATATATATATATATATATATATATATATATATATATATATGCATGCAACATGTAAAGTGTTAGTCCCATGTTTCATGAGCTGAAATAAAAGATACCAGACATTTTCCATACGCACAAAACGTTTTTTTTTTCTCTCAAATGTCGTGCAGAAAAATTTGTTTACATCCCCGTTAGTGAGCATTTCTCCTTTGTCAAGATAATTTATCCACCTGACAGGTGAGGTTTATCAAGAAGCTGATTTAACAGCATGATTATTACACAGGTGCTTATATCTCAGTTGAAGTCGGACGTTTACATACACCGTAGCCAAATACATTTAAACTCAGTTTTTCACAATTCCTGACATTTAATCCTAGTAAAAATTCCCTGTTTTAGGTCAGTTAGGATCACCACTTCATTTTAAGAATGTGAAATGTCAGAATAATAGTAGAGAGAATTATATTTCTTTCATCATATTCCCAGTGGGTCAGAAGTTTACATACACTCAATTAGTATTTGGTAGCATTACCTTTAAATTGTGTAACTTGGGTCAAACGTTTCGGGTAGCCTTCCACATGCTTTTTCAGTTCTGCTCACACATTTACTATAGGATTGAGGTCAGGGCTTTGTGATGGCCACTCCAATACCTTGACTTTTTTGTCCTTAAGCCATTTTGCCACAACTTTAGAAGTATGCTTGGGGTCATTGTCCATTTGGAAGACCCATTTGCGACCAAGCTTTAACTTCCTGACTGATGTCTTGAGATGTTGCTTCAATATATCCACATAATTTTCCTTCCTCGTGATGCCATCTAGGTTAGCAGGCTACTAGAGCTAATGTTAGCAGGCTTGTTGAGCTAACGTTAGCAGGTTAGTTAAAGGCTGATTTGTAACATTAAATTCATAAAGTATTTCTTTGTAAGTTGGCAGAAAATTTTATTTAAACCAGTAATCATTAGTGCAAACGATTTGGTTTAATTTTATGTTATACATTTGAAGTTATTACTGAGTTTGCATTATTGGGAATAGACTGGTATGCCGGGTCCTCCATATTACGTCACATCCCGCAAAAGTTATTTCTGCATTCTTCGGAATTCTGATCAGTTTTATATAATAACTGGAAAAGTGAGGTAAATTTGCACTGGGAGTTTTGATGCTTGTTCTAAGCCCAGATTCTGCAGTGTAATCCTCCGTCAGCATGCTGGCCAGACATACACAGTCACTCAGGCTGCACTGATATCCCCTTTAGCTGGAACCCATTTTGGAACAGCCATTTTGGAACAGCCATTTTGGAACCGCTGCAGGAGTGCCTGTAAGTGACGCAGGCAGGGATCGGGCTCCCAGCAGACTGGTGACAGGGCCTGTGAGGAATGCAGACCGGGGTCTAGACTCCCAGCAGACTGGTGCTAAGGGTCGATGCTCCCAGCAGACTTGTGCCAGTGGTCGAGACTCCCAGCAGACTGGTGCCAGGGCCTGTGAAGAACGGCTCTCTTAAAGAAGAGCTCTCTGCCATGGATGGATATCTCATTTAGCTAGACTGGATCTAAACCTGGGACCGATCCAGGAAATGTACTGTGATCCTCATCAATGCTCTTGTCCCTATTCCCTGAAATGTCAGCGAGCAGCAGCTTCTGGAAGTAATCAATTCTGGCCTTATGATCGTGGCCTTTTTGAGGATCAGCCAAAGTTCTGCGTTGCCAAATGTGTCCAGAAGAGGGAGCCATTGAACTGGGATGGCTCTCAACTACTTTATATTGGGAAGGTATTGGGTAGGCAGGCAGAACATTAATATACAGTGCCTTCTGAAAGTATTCAGACCCCTTGACTTTTTCCACATTTTGTTACGTTACAGCCCTATTCTAAGATGGATTAAATATACATTTTCTCAGCAATCTACACAAAATACCCCATAATGACAAGGTGAAAACAGGTTTATAAAAAAAATATGAAATGAAATCCCTTATTTACCTAAGTATTCAGACCCTTTACAATGAGACAAGAAATTGAGCTCAGGTGCATCCTGTTTCCATTGATCATCCTTGACAATTCTAAAACTTGATTGGAGTCCACCTGTGGTCAATTCAATTGATTGGATTTGGAAAGGCACACACCTGTCTATATAAGGTCCCGCAGTTGACAGTGCATGTCAGAGCAAAGACCAAGCCATGAGGTTGAAGGAATTGTCCTTGGAGCTCCGAGACAGGATTGTGTGTCAAGGCACAGATCTGGGGAAGGGTACCGAAAAATTTCTGCAGCATTGAAGGTCCCCAAAAACACAGTGGCCTCCATCATTCTAAAATGGAAGTTTGGAACAACCAAGACTCTTCCTAGAGCTGGCCGCCTGGCCAAACTGAGCAATCTGGGGAGAAGGGCCTTGGTCAGGGAGGTGACCAAGAGCCCGATGGTCACTCTGACAGAGCTCTAGAGTTCCTCTGTGGAGATGGGAGAACCTTCCAGAATGACAACAATCTCTGCAGCACTCCACCAATCAGGGGTTTATGGTAGAGTGGCCTTTTGGAAGCCACTCCTCAGTATACGGCAAATGACAGCCCTCTTGGAGTTTGCCAAAAGGCACCTAAAGACTCTCAAGCCATGAGAAACAACAAGATTCTCTGGTCTGATGAAACCAGATTGAACCTAGTGTCACGTCTGGAAACCTGGCACCATCCCCGCGGTGAAGCATGGTGGTGGCAGCATCATGCTGTGAGGATGTTTTTCAGCGGCAGTGACTGAGAGACTAGTCGTGATCGAAGCAAAGATTAACAGACCTTCATCTTTGATGAAAACCTGTTTCAGACTGTGGGCGAAGGTTCACCTTCCAACAGGACAACAACCCTAAGCACACAGCCAAGACAACGCAGGAGTGTCTTCGGGACAATTCTCTGAATGTCCTTGAGTAGCCCAGCCAGAGCCTGGACTTGAACCCAATCAAATATCTCTGGAGAGACCTGAAAATAGCTGTGCAGCAACGCTCCCCATCCAACCTGACAGAGCTTGACAGGATCTGCAGAGAAAAATGGGAGAAACTCCCCAAATACAGGTGTGCCAAGCTTGTCATACCCGAGCTTGTGTCATACCCAAGAAGACCCGAGGATGTAATCGCTGCCAAAGGTGCTTCAACAAAGTACTGAGTAAAGGGTCTGAATACTTATGTAAATGTCATATTTCAGGTTTTTATTTTTTAAACCTATTTTTGCTTTGGCGTTATGGGGTGTTGTGTGTAGATTGATGAGGGGGGGAAAAAAACAATTTAATAAATGTTAGAATAACGTAACAAAATGTGGAAAAAGTCAAGGGGTCTGAATACTTTCCAATGTACTCTATAACTCCTATACGCTTTTGACGTCAATAACATGTTTTTCATATTTGCTCCATTAACCTTTTTTTATCATTCTCCAAATAAATGGGGTAACCATATAGTAAGCTACCAAATGTTTTTTATTTTTTTAACCAGGTGAGCCTTTTGTGTCTAATCCCTTTGGCCTTTGGGACGGGTGTTTTTTGAATGGGATTTTAATCACACCTAGGCTTACATGTCCAGGGACACTTAACAGGTTTACTGTCAATAGCAGCAATGACGTCTTTTCTGACCCCCTTGTAGAAAGACATTTAACCCATTCATGTCAATAACGGAAATGTCTAATTTCATTTTGTATACTTGTTCTCTGACCTTACTGATGGTCCAATTTGAATAATTTTTTTAAAATCAGCCAAAGCGTTCGTCAACAATGTGAGTTTTTGATATTGTAATGTATTTAATCTCGACACAAGGGGTTACTGTTTTTTACACGTTTCATGGATCAAGTTATGTGAGTACATGTTCAAATAATCAGATATTTATATTTTTTTGTCAAATTAATGGCACCCTTGACAAAGATGAACAAAAAATATTGTATAAAATAAATAACACAAATACTGCACTATATTGTATGTAAACAAATCAATAAAAGGAGAAATTAACATTAAATTCTCTGGCAACAGCTGGTGGACATTCCTGCTGTAGCATTCCAATTGCATGCACCCTCACAACTTGAGACATCTGTGGCATCGTGTTGTGACACAACTGCACTTTTTAAAGTGGCCTGTTATTTTCCCCAGCACAAGGTACACCTATGATTTTAATCAGCTTGCCAAGAGTGTGCAAAGCTGTCATCAAGGCAAAGGGTGGCTATTTGAAGAATCTCGAATATAAAAAATATTTTGATTTGTTTAACACTTTTTTGGTTACTACATGATTCCATATGTGTTATTTCATTGTTTTGATGTCTACAATGTAAAAAATAGTACAAATAAAGAAAAACCCTTGAATTAGTAATATTCCAAACTTTTGATCGGGGGTGTATATCTACAGAAATAAGACAGATCCTGCTTCTGTTGCCTGTTTGGTTGATAGCCTACTGATTCCGTGAGCACCAAGCCTTACGCAACAATTTCACAAATTGGGCCATTTTTTTATATTTGCTATGCTGTAATATAGGCCTTACACTTTTTCTTTTATTTAGACCAGCCTCTCTTATTTAGTGTTGTTTACACTGTTCTAAATTGTCAGAACAATTTATATTTATAATAATAACACTAACCCTCCTTTTTCCTTAATCTCCTTATTGTAAATCATCATTATAATAATGAGTAATGTCATTATCATTAGTAGGCTTAGTATAGCAGTCTTGTATAACCACCATCGAGCTGTAGGCCTAAGAGCACATCCTGTTTAGTCTTAATACCGTAACTTACTTAGGCCTATATTTCAATACTTATATAGGCTACTGTATTAATCAAACGTTTATTCATTTGTTTCTGTCATCACACATGACCATTTTGAATAATTAGCTTAAACAATAAATAGGCCTGAACAGTTCCGTTTCGGGAAATTGCATTCATGTCTTTGCTGTAATAAAGGCTTTACAAAAAAAGTAATATATATTACAACAGACTCTCTGGTACGCTTATCATTTATTTTGTGTAGTTTACCTTGTTCCGAATGGTCACAAATTACATTAATCTGCACCTGTTTGGCACACACAGGCCTAATATGCACACAGCGCTTGCTCCATACCTTATTTTTCTTGTTCTCCAGTATTTTCCACAATTAGTCAAATTTATTCCACACTTCTGACTTCCCTTTTACCTCCTGCGCAACCAGTAAACATTCCCCCGTTTTGAGTTAATTTGTCACGTCCTCTGCATCCATTTTGCTGTCACGTGTTACGGTGTTCAGAGTTTGTTAAAACCAATTTATTGATGTGATTATGATATGCTATAGGTCAGACCATATTGGTCACGTGCATGTGACACACGTGTCACGTAAAGAAAGTAAGGGTTGAAGGAATAGGGAATGTTTTTCCTAAACAGATGAGGGATTTCTTCAATGCCATTGGATATAATCCCGGAACATATTTCAGTCTGTGCTAGCAAAACAGTCCTGTAGCATAGCATCCGCGTCATCTGACCACTTTCTTATTTAGCGTGTCACTGGTACTTCCTGCTTTAGTTTTTGCTTGTAAGCAGGAGTCAGGAGGATAGAATTATGGTCATATTTGCCAGATGGAGCTTTGTACGCGTCTCTGTGTGTAGAGTAAAGGTGGTCTAGAGTTGTTTTTTTCCTCTGGTAGAAATGAGGTAAAACAGATTTTTTTGTTGGCCTGCATTAAAGACCCCGGCCACTAGGAGCGCCGCTTCTGGATGAAGATTTTCTTGTTTGCTTATGGCCTTATACAGCTTGTTGAGTGCTGTCTTAGTGCCAGCGTCGGTTTGTGGTGGTAAATAGACGACTATGAAAACTCTCTTGGTAGATAGTGTTGTCTACAGCTTATCATGAGGTACTCTACCTCAGGCGATCAATACCTTGAGACTTCCTTAATATTAGACATTGCGCACCAGCTGTTATTGACAAATAGTCACCTAAACTCACCCCTCCTCTTACCAGATGTAACTGTTCTGTTCTGCCGAAGCACGGAAAACTCATCAGCTGTATATTATCAATAAGTGTGGGTTGTTCCAGATGAATTTAATCACTTTTTGACTGCACTCTTTTTGATTTGAACAAAACCTTCCATGCATGTTTGCCCATGGTAGAAGGGGTCAGAAAGTGCTCAAAGATTAGCCTTTGTACATACCCCACCCTACCATGACACAGCCATGCACACCTGCATGTATGTACTGTATGTCTGTGGTATGTCACACGTGTGCTTGTGAGAGGGAGAGAAAGAGGGAGAATTCTGTAGCATGCCTCACTCTCCATTGATTATACTGTATAATGCACTCTAGGAGTGTGTAATTGTGAGTTTGAGTGTTTTTTTTATTTTTATATTGTTCATAAATACAGTATATGCTGTATATTGGTCCAGACAATTATTTATATTTTAACATGTTTAAGATCCGAGAGTGAGAGAACATTGTAAAATGACTCACTCTCCATTGAATTAGTTTATACTGCATGTACTCTAGGGGTGTGTGTGTGGATTTTTAGATATTGTTTTTATATATTTATGTCGGTCAAGGCAATAATACACTGCGCGTACAAAACTTTAAGAACACCTTCCTACTGTTCAGTTGCACCCCCTTTTGCCCCCAGGACAGCCTCAATTCAAAAGTGTTCCAAAGGGATGCTGGCCCTTGTTGACTCAATGCTTCCCACAGTTGTGTCAAGTTGGCTGGATGTCCTTTGGGTGGTGGACCACACTTGATACAACCGGGAAACTGTTGTGTGTGGAAAAACCCAGCAGCGTTGTAGTTCATGTCACACAAACGGGTACGACTGATACCCCATTCAAAAGCACTTAAATATTTTGTATTGCCCATTCACCCTCTGAATAATACACCTACACAATCCATGTCTCAATTGTCTCAAGGCATAAAAATCCCTCTTTAACCTGTCTCCTCCGCTTCATCTGCACTGATTTGAAGTGGATTTAACAAAGTCAGTCTATGTCATGGAAAGCGCAGGTGTTCCTAATGTTTTGTGCACTCTGTGTATATACCAACAATTATTCAGATCTGAACATTTTAAGAATTGAGAAAAGGGGAATAACTATGTTTAATGACTTGCTCTCCAGTCTCCATTGACATGCATTCAATTTACTTATACTGCATGGGTGTGTGTGTCTGTGTGTGTGAGAGAGTATGAATAGATTTGTTTATATATACATACATACATACATACATACATACATACATACATACATACATACATACATACATACATACATACATACATACATACATACATACATACATACATACATACATACATACATACATACATACATACATACATACAGCCGGTGAAATAAGTATTGAACACGTCACCATTTTTCTCAGTAAATATATTTCCAAAGGTGCTATTGACATGAAAGTTTCACCAGATGTTGTTAACAAGCCAAGTAATCCATACATACAAAGAAACCAAAACAAATACGTTCAGAAATTAAGTTATGTGTAATAATGTGAAATTACACAGGGGAAAAGTATTGAACACATGAAGAAAGGGAGGTTCAAAAAGGCATGGAAAGCCAAAACAACAGCTGAAAACTATCAGTAATTAAAAAGCAATCCAGCCCCTGTCAGTGCAAATTAATATCAGCTGGTTCAGTCCCAACTGATGGCCGACAAAAAGGTCTCATTGCCAAGGTGTCACACAAGACACATCTCATGATGGGTAAAAGCAAAGAGCTTCACAACCTAATTGTTGCAAAACATAATGATGGCATTGGTTATAGGCGCATTTCTAAGCTTCTGAATGTTCCAGTGAGCACTGTTGGGGCCATAATACGGAAGTGGAAAGACAAGGCTTTCCATGCCTTTCTGAACCTCCCTTTCTTCATGTGTTCAATACTTTTTCCCTGTGTCATTTCACATTATTACACATAACTTAATTTCTGAACTTATTTGTTTTGGTTTCTTTGTATGTATGGATTACTTGGGTTGTTACCAACATCTGGTGAAACTTTCATGTCAATAGCACCTTTGGAAATATACAGTGGGGAGAACAAGAATTTGATACACTGCCGATTTTTCAGGTTTTCCCACTTACAAAGCATGTAGAAG
Source organism: Thymallus thymallus (assembly GCA_023634145.1). Classification (NCBI taxonomy): domain Eukaryota; kingdom Metazoa; phylum Chordata; class Actinopteri; order Salmoniformes; family Salmonidae; genus Thymallus; species Thymallus thymallus. The sequence goes on along the minus strand of CM042403.1, from coordinate 13,544,371 downwards.
TCTGTCATTTTTATCATAGGTACTCTTCAACTGTGAGTGACGGAATCTAAAACAAAAATCCAGAAAATCACATTGTATGATTTCTAAGTAATTAATTTGCATTTTATTGCATGACATAAGTATTTGATACATCAGAAAAGCAGAACTTAATATTTGGTACAGAAACCTTTGTTTGCAATTAGAGATCATACCTTTCCTGTAGTTCTTGACCAGGTTTGCACACACTGCAGCAGGGATTTTGGTCCACTCCTCCATACAGACCTTCTCCAGATCCTTCAGGTTTCGGGGCTGTCGCTGGGCAATACGGACTTTCAGCTCCCTCCAAATATTTTCTATTGGGTTTAGGTCTGGAGACTGGCTAGGCCACTCCAGGACCTTGAGATGCTTCTTACAGAGCCACTCCTTAGTTGCCCTGGCTGTGTGTTTCGGGTCATTGTCATGCTGGAAGACCCAGCCACGACCCATCTTCAATGCTCTTGCTGAGGGAAGGAGGTTGTTGGCCAAGATCTCGCGATACATGGCCCCTTCCATCCTCCCCTCAATATGGTGCAGTCGTCCTGTCCCCTTTGCAGAAAAGTATCCCCAAAGAATGATGTTTCCACCTCCATGCTTCACGGTTGGGATGGTGTTCTTGGGGTTGTACTCATCCTTCTTCTTCCTCCAAACACGGCGAGTGGAGTTGAGACCAAAAAGCTATATTTTTGTCTCATCAGACCACATGACCTTCTCCCATTCCTCCTCTGGATCATCCAGATGGTCATTGGCAAACTTCAGACGGGCCTGGACATGCGCTGGCTTGAGCAGGGGGACCTTGCGTGTTCTGCAGGATTTTAATTCATGACGGCGTAGTGTGTTACTAATGGTTTTCTTTGAGAATGTGGTCCCAGCTCTCTTCAGGTCATTGACCAGGTCCTGCCGTGTAGTTATGCGCTGAGCCCTCACCTTCCTCATGATCATTGATGCCCCACGAGGTGAGATCTTGCATGGTGCCCCAGACCGAGGGAGATTGACCGTCATCTTGAACTTCTTCCATTTTCTAATAATTGCGCCAACAGTTGTTGCCTTCTCACCAAGCTGCTTGCCTATTGTCCTGTAGCCTATCCCAGCCTTGTGCAGGTCTACAATTTTATCCCTGATGTCCTTACACAGCTCTCTGGTCTTGGCCATTGTGGAGAGGTTGGAGTCTGTTTGATTGAGTGTGTGGACAGGTGTCTTTTATACAGGTAACGAGTTCAAACAGGTGCAGTTAATACAGGTAATGAGTGGAGAACAGGAGGGAGGGCTTCTTAAAGAAAAACTAACAGGTCTGTGAGAGCCGGAATTCTTACTGGTTGGTAGGTGATCAAATACTTATGTCATGCAATAAAATGCAAATTAATTATTTAAAAATCATACAATGTGATTTTCTGGATTTTAGATTCCGTCTCTCACAGTTGAAGTGTACCTATGATAAAAGTTACAGACCTCTACATGCTTTGTAAGTAGGAAAACAAATCGGCAGTGTATCAAATACTTGTTCTCCCCACTGTATTTACTGAGAAAAATGGTGACGTGTTCAATACTTATTTCACCCGCTGTATATACACACAGTACCAGTCAAAAGTTTGGACACACCTACTCATTCAAGGGTTTTTACTATTTTTCTATATTGTAGAATAATAAATTGAAGACATCAACACTCTGAAATAACTCATACGGCATTAAACAAAATATATTTTGTTTCTTTGAGATTCTTCAAAGTAGCCACCCTTTGCCTTGATGAAAGCTTTGCACACTTGGCATTCTCTCAACCAGCTTCGGGAGGTAGTCGCCTGGAATGCATTTCAATTAACAGGTGTGCTTTGTTAAAAGTTAATTTGTGGAATTTCTTTCCTTCTTAATATATTTGAGCCAATCAGTTGTGTTGTGACAGAAAATAGCCCTATTTGGTAAAAAAGTCCATATTATGGCAAGAACAGCTTAAATAAGCAAAGAGAAACGACAGTCCATTACTTTAAGACATGAAAGTCAGTCAATCTGGAAAATTTCAAGAACTTTCAAAGTTTCTTCAAGTGCTATGAAGAAACTGGCTCTCATGAGGAGGAAGACCCAATATATTTTGTTTAAAGCTTTAATTTCCTGACTGATGTCTTGAGATGTTGCTTCAATATATCCACATAATTTTCCTTCCTCATGATGCCATCTATTTTGTGAAGTGCACAAATCCCTCCAGCTGTAAAGCACCCCCACAACATGATGCTTCCACCCCCCGTGCTTCACGGTTGGGATGGTGTTCTTCAGCTTGCAAGCGTCCCCCTTTTTTTGGCGGTTTTGGAGCATTGGCTTCTTCCTTGCTGAGCGGCCTTTTAGGTTATGTCGATATAGGACTCATTTTACTGTGGATATAGATAATTTTGTACCTGTTTCCTCCAGCATCTTCACAAGGTCCTTTGCCGTTGTTCTGGGATTGATTTGCACTTTTAGCACCAAAGTACGTTCATCTCTAGGAGACAGAACGTGTCTCCTTTCTGAGTGGTATGACGGCTGTGTGGTCCCATGGGGTTTATACTTGCATACTATTGTTTGTACAGATGAACGTGGTACCTTCAGGCGTTTGAAAATGGCTCCCAAGGATTAACCAGACTTGTGGAGGTCTTTGCTGATTTCTTTTGATTTACCCATGATGTCGAGCAAAGAGGCACTGAGTTAGGCCTTGAAATACATCCACAGGTACACCTCCAATTGACTCAAATGATGTCAATTAGCCTATCAGAAGCTTCTAAAGCCATGACCTCATTTTCTGGAATTTTCCAAGCTGTTTAAAGGCACAGTCAACTTAGTGTATGTAAACTTCTGACCCTCTGGAAATGCGATATAGGGAATTACAAGTGAAATAATCTGTCTGTAAATAATAGTTGGAAGATGGAAGAATTACTTGTGTCATGCAGAGTAGATGTCCTAACCGACTTGCCAAAACTATAGTTTGTTAACATGAAATCTGTGAAGTGGTTGAAAAAGTGGTTTAGTTAATGACTTCAACCTAAGTGTATGTAAACGTCCGTCTTCAACTGTAAATGAGGTTTACAATTTTTAATAGATTGACCAATGGTGTTTATATAAATAGAGAACCGGTCCCAAAATCAATCCCTGTGGTACACCTTTATCTACTTCAAGTAATTCAGACTTAACCCCATAAGTCACGATGGCCTGTCACTAATATAATCATGAAACCATGCAAAGACGTCAGAGCTCAGGCCTATCGAGGACAACATATTCAATAAAATTGCCCCATAGCAATTCGAGCTCAAGCCAATGAGCTTCAGCCCCTCGCCATTTGAGTGACCGATAGCAAGATGCACACACAGCAGCGAGAGATAGCAATGGCATGGTTCACATATCTGAACATACCGTATGTGATGTAGTAAGCAATTTTTGGGGACCACTTTTGGTTTGTGAGTGCTACTTTCAGAACTACTGGCAAAGTATACAAAAGGACCAGAGAATCTCTTATAGATAGATAGATAGATAGATAGATAGATAGATAGATAGATAGATAGATAGATAGATAGATAGATAGATAGATAGATAGATAGATAGGTACTTTATTGATCCCCCGGGGGGGAAATTTCATTTAAGGCTAGTAATCCATATTTGAAACCAGGATGTTTGATAAGAGATAAATCAATTAACTATGATTGTTTTTGCTCGTTACAACATAATTCTTGTTTATGAGTTTTTGAAGGCTTGTTAGTAGCCTAATCCATAGTATTATTTTATGATAATATAAATACTGTATATATTTCTAAGACTCTTCATATCAACTATCCAGTCCTGTCCAAGACACAGCTACTCTGTCACCTCCAAACTCTCTAACCCACCCACCCTATCTCTCCTGCGCTCTCTCTAGTACTCTCTCCTGCGCTCTCTCCTGCGTTCTCTCTCACGCTCTCTCACGCTTTCTCTTTCTCTCACTCTTTCTCGCTCTTTCTAGCTCCCTCCCTCTCCGAGTTCATCTTTCATCAGACTTTCAGCATCAGATATTCATAAGCTTTTTATCCATGCTGGTGGAATGAATATGATCAATCATTCTTTGTCTTCAACCGCATAAGTGTTTAGCTGGAGGGAGCTGACAGTCAGTCTGTCTGAAATGGCACCCTTTTTACTAACAAGGGCCCATAGGGCTCTGGTCAAATGTAGTATGCTATATAGGGAATAGAGTGCCATTTGGGACGCATCCACATAGTAATTACTAGACCGCTATGTCAGAGTGATCATTCTGTTCTCTGTTCCGTAGTTGTCCTTAAGTGGGATGATGCTAGTAACAAATGCAGCTTTCAACACTGTTTTTCATAATTTAATTGTAATAAGATATTGAGAAGAAGTTTGTATATGCAATGCTGAGTCAGATGCTGAGCTCTAGTCATCCTCAGTGCTCTTTGTCATCGTGTGTACATTGTGGTTATCTAGGAGACCGACTGCATACAGAATTAACCTGCATTGTAGTCACGCAGCCGTTTGTACTGCATGCTGTATCTTTGTGCATAAAAAATGTTTAATGAGTCTTCAATTACATCAAATTGTATTGTTCACATATTTAGCAGATACACATGATGAAGACAATCCACTTTAACTCACTAGTCATTAATCACTGAAATTGAATAGCGGGACAATATTCCCAATCACTTGAATCAATAGAGATATGACCTTTGTACATAACAATTTACCTTTCAGCCAATGAATGCCCTGACATTTAGATGATGTTGTTCCCCCTACTTTAACAGACACACGTTGCCAGGGGTGACCAAGTGTAGATAGATGGGTAGTCAGAATGAACTGAATTCTGCTTAGGAAATTATGTCTCTGGTTCAGTGTGGCTGGCCAGAGGTTTAGCGGTGGGTGCTATTCATTAGGGCATGCAGGGAACCATTTTCAAATGTTTTGCAACAGATTTTTCCCCCCACCTTTATTTATACAGGCAAGTCAATTAAGAACAAATTCTTATTTACAATGAAGACCTCATTGGACCGGTAAATCTACGTAGTCCCTCTGTTTCAGTCCATTTTTTCATTTGGTGCCTAATGAACTGGATCCTGGATCTGGCCAGTCAGGGAAGGGATGTGGTTTAGGGTTTTTCCCCACCTCTACACACATTGACCCTGATGTCAGCCTGTCATTACTGAGGGTTGGATCTCCCTGATGTAATTGGACATCTCCCTGTTATTAGCTAACTCCTTGTTTGTGAGCTGAGGCCTTTTGCAGTTTATACACTTGTGTGAGTGAATGGCCATCTGGGTCAGCCAAAAGAAAATGTATCTGACTAAATCCTGCACAATCCTGTGCTCAACTTCCTCTTTTGCTATTCCTGTCTAAATTACTAACCCAGTCACACTCACTGTGGGTAAACAATGATATAAAACATTCCCAGGTACATAATCTTCTAACTTTGAGTTTATACATTAACAAAGAACTCCCTATGTGTATCGCTGACATCATGGGTGTGTGTTGTTAATACCTACTGTACTTATTTATTGCATCGTCATTCAAATATTTCCACATAATGGCCTAGTTTGTTTAGCTTATTGCTTTCTTCCTGAAGTACATATATGGCAAGGCCAGTTGGTGTGGTTTGATCCCGTTTGATCATTACATCGTTACATCAGGATTGACATCTTAGTCCATAACCTGAATGAGTCACGGCAGAGGTATGATTATAGGTATTAGATGTAATCCTTTTGTTTGGGTATGTCTGTATGGCATTAACTAGGGCTGGAAATTGCCAGGGACCTCACAATATAATATTAACATAATACTTAGGTGCCGATAGGACAGGTGATTCTGGCTAGAGTGGAGAAGGGACTCGGGACAGGTGATGCTGGCTAGAGTGGAGAATTGACTCGGGACAGGTGCTGCTGGCCAGAGTGGAGAATTTAATTCGGGACAGGTGCTGCTGGCTAGGTTTTATACACACATCCAGGGTTTCTAAGCAGGTACAAAAGAAAGTCAAAATGAATCAATCACTGTGGAAAAACTTGAATCACTGTAGAGAAACAAGCGATGGTAGTCATCTCTCAATTGCTAGAATCTCGGGATTCCTTGAACCATTTCCTTTCAGAGTCCTAGTTGAATGACGGGTGAAGAAGAAGAAGAAGAAGACTGGTTGATAGCCACATCGACACTACAGCAGACAATAATTATAGCTGAAGTAACTGATATCATATGGTATTTAATAAGCTAACAATTCCTATTAATAATACATTTATTATTCTCCTTAGATGAGGGAGAACCACACAGGGAGTGTCTTATTTCGTAACTTTTATTGGATTTTATTTATCATCCGTAAGCTGTTCATACAGTGTGTGTTTGCATTCCACAATGAAGGTTAATAAAACTGAAGGCTATCTGTGGGCGTTGGTGTTGTGTTACAGCATCAGTCTGTTGGCTGATCCTCGTCTGTCCATCCGTCTATCTGTCAGTAGTGGGTCATTCAGTCTCCCAGACAGACGTCAGACTATAGTCTCGTCTAATTTAAATCTTAACCAGATAGTTGTATCAAGGGCTTTAACAATACTTCTTATGGTGTTGCTGTCCATCCACATCAAAACCCTGTAACACAACAATGAGTCTGATGTCATGCTGTTGTGTCACGGCTCAATATAGCTCCGTCTGTTCACACTGGTGGGGGCATCAAACAGGTGAGTCGCATAAGAGAGATCAACACCACTGAGCTGAACAGTTCATTCTGTGCTTTATGTGGTCTTTGTAATGTTCTTTTCCCTTTACCCCCTCGTCTTCTGTGAGCCTAGTATAGCCACAGTACAGTAGTCGAGATATTCCGAGATTGCTTGTATGCAACATGTTTGTGAGTGAGTACAGTTTGTAACCCTGACGGTGATGATAGAAGGTCATTTTGTGTGTGTTCTCCCCAGACACTGGGAGGCCATTAAGAGGTGGGATGAAGCCATCCAGCTGACTCCAGACAACCCTCTACTGTATGAGATGAAGTCCCAGGTACATTACAATACTACATTTCTCAGCCACGTGTCCTCCTCCTCCTCCTGCAGCTCTCCCCCCTCCTCTTCCTCAGCCCCTTCTAAGCCTCTACTGTATGAGATGAAGTCCCAGGTACGTTACAGTACTACAGCTCTCAGCCACTCATCCTGCTTTCCTTTCTGCTCTCCAACTCTCCAACTCTCCAGTCCTGAGACCAGAGCCAGCCAGTTAGGGCCAGATATAGCCAGTTAGGGCCAGATATAGCCAGCTAGGGCCAGATACGGCCAGTTGGGAACAGGTGCGACCAGATGGGACCAGGTGCGGCCAGATGGGACCGGGTACGGCCAGCTGGGGCCGGGTACGGCCAGTTGGGACCAGGTACGGCCAGATACAGCTAGTTAGGGCCAGATACAGCCAGATAACAACTCTGTCTCTGCTACACACAGAACATTTTGTTTTGATTGATCCTTTTTTACCACTTTCTTGTTCTCTGTGTGGTACAGTACAAACAGTGTGTCTGTCGACTGGAACTTTTAGATACAAACTGTCAGAAGTAAGTTCCTCCTCGACGCTCGCTGTCAGGTGATCAATTAATTTTAGGAAATGTTTGTACTTGAGCTGTGCCATGAAAAACACAGTCTGCTGTGTAGAGAGAGAAACTTCGCAGCTGGAAGTGAATCTCTTCATACAAGGACAGTAAGTAGAGGATGGGCATTTTTGTTCTAGATGGTCAAAGCTTGTGTGTGTTCGTGTTGACGTGTTCGTGATCCCATGTCATCAGGATGTTCTCAGTTCTCACCTAACCCTCTCCCGGCTGCCACATTGATATGCTTTAAAGTGAGAGCAGAGGACGGTGGTCTGGTCGGCATGGTGATGACACCGTGGAAACCATCCAGCCTGGGCTCCACTGGGAGTATCAGTGTGGGCACCACCTCATTTTGTGGGCAGTGTGCACATAGCCTGTCTTCTCTCGGCATGCTCACTGAGTCTGTACATAGTCAAAGCTTTCCTTGGGTCAGTCAGTGTACTCTCTGTTCAGGGCCAAACAGCATTCCAGTTTTCTCCGTTTTATGGTTAATTATTTCCAATGGGTCAAGTAATTATCTTTTTGTTTCTCATGATTTGGCTGGGTCTAATTTGGTTGGGTGTCTCTCTCTCTCTCTCTCCTTCCCTCCCTCCCCTGACACCCAGGTGTCAATGAGAGTAGAGATTAGGCTATCCCTGACTGTGATCTATAGTCACACCACGTGTCCCCGCACTACTCCAACAGTATCTGTAGTCAGTATTTGTATGCTGTGTTTACGTAGGAGACATTTCCCTCCCTCATTAAATGATATTCTGATGTGTTTCATTACACACAAATAGCTCAGTTTCAACACTGTCTAACCGGTACAATAAAAATATCTGTCCCCGTTAGTCCAGTCTCTGTCAGTTGGGCGTTCTCCACATGCTGCAAGACGAGCTATAGGAGTCTGTCTCATCAGACGTTAGGCAGCTCTCTCAGAGCCAGAAGACTGAGAGACAGACGCAACTCTTGACATTTGCCATTCACTTCCTCTTATCACCTTCCTCACTTTAACTCAGTTAGCCTCGCTATGGCATGCTCAGTCCTCTTTGTGTCTGTCTGTCACTATCCTTTGAAAGCCTAGTCCTTCTGTGTTCGTCACAAAGTTTTGATTGGTGAGATCCCATTGTAGCCCAGTCATCACTCCACTGCTGCACGAGGCATGAATGTTAAGGACTGTCTTTATTGTCCATTTAATATAACGGTTACCTTAGAATAACAGTCAAAAACAGAATGTGACACAATGTGAATCCCAGGGAGAGGGGGTTTGTTTCAAAGACTAGAACACATTTTGTTATTTCCCCACACATTCCGACATGTTTCATCTCTGATAAACCACATTTATTTTTCTCATGTCTTAAACAGTCACTTGTGGAGTCACTTTTCTCTCTCTTGGTTAAACAAAAGCAGCTTCTCAGTATGCTGGTTCCGTCCTCTCTACCTCAGTACAGTACAGTGCTGTGGTAGCTCCTGTGGTCTGCAGTCCAGAGACGGATGGAGGCATTAGCCGTGTATCACTGGAGGTCCCTGTGTATCATGGCCTTGAACCTCCCAGGACTCTAACCTAATTTGTAATGTAATGTAATAACAGGTCATTTACCAGGATCCTGCCCCTAGCTCGCCTGGCATTGCTGATCATAATACATAACGTAGACAATAAGACTGCACTATAACGTCACGACCGGCACATTTTCCACAGGTACGTCACTAAGGAATATCCGTCAGAGGACTACTGGCTTCGCAGGCATAGTGATCAGTCCTCTGGTGCCGGGTGCTGTGATCTAATTTCCTACTGACTGCTGAACTGACAAACAGGCCTCCGTGATCTCTATCACTGGTGGTGGAGGTGTGCGACTGACAGTTTTATTTAGGCTTCTAAGTGACGTTCTCCGTCTTCAGCATTTTGTGAGTTACCCTGTGTTGCATGTGTCACCATATCTGTTTATTTTTTCTGTTGCTCAAGTTGAATAGAATGGTGCTTTATTATATTTTTTTATTCAGGATGCAAATGGGACTTTTCCTCCAATCCCAGAGACGACACACATACAATTTACTTCCATGATGGTGCAAAATATGACCCTTTCCCTCTGACTCTTGGCCTGCAGGTGCTGACCATTCTGCAGGAGGTGTTCCCGGCGGTGCAGGCAGCAGAGATGGCTGTGAAGCTCCGCCCCCTGTGGTGGGAGGGCTGGCAGACCCTAGGCCGTGCCCAGCTCAGTCTGGGAGAGGTGGACCTGGTCAGTTTTACCACCTACACATTTTTCACACTGTCGTGCCAACCCTAAACAAACTGTGCTGTCTCGGATATTTTCTTTTCACATGGTCCTGTTGAGCACAGTTCCAGCAAATATGGAGGATGTGTAACCAGGCCAGCTTGCTACAGCTCGCTTGGCTCTGCTAGGGTTGGCTCGGCGAGGTTTGGCTCTGTAGTGTGAAAAGCACCCAAGTTGTGTTTTATGCACAGATGCAGGTAACCTAACTTGAGAAAACAAAGATATTAGTGCATAATGCACCTCTCACTCTGACATCGATACAAGGTTTAGCAGGTGGCTGAGTCATACATGTGTCTCACATGTTACTGTAAGGTAGTGAGACTGTGTGGAGATGAGACTGTTAGGAACGGAGACTGTAGAGAAAGCGGCCCTAGCTTGCCTGTCATCCCCACAGACACTAATATGTCAGTCATTACCCTGAGCTCTTATTTTAAACTTTTCCCCTGTTCCCTCTGAGATAAAGTTGCTCTTCTTTTAAAGCACACCCAAGTGCCCGGAGCATGGAAGATCACTTAAGGTGCCCCACAGTGCACGTCTGAACCTGTATGCATCTGTATGAAACCTGGCTGGATCACAGTTGGACTGCTGCTCTGCCGTTTAGCTGAAGTCAGAAACCCTATGGCTAATGGCTCTGTGTGTACATCTCGACATCTCTTAATGTCCCGGGGCAACTTAACTGTCAGAAGTTTACCCAAAACAACAATGGGAAGTGTTGAAAGTTACCTGAGCTACAGCTCGCCAAATATATACAAACGCTTCCATATATAATGGAGAGGTATTAGGAGGAGAGGAGAACATGCCAGTCTATTTTTAGAGAGGCTTGTTTAGTCTCGTTTCAGGACGTTGTGTGCATCGACATGTTTGAGTAGCGCCCTGTTTGCACAAAGAGGGGCGCAGTGATCTCTGGCTTCACATACACAAGTGTTTCTCTCGCTCTCTCACACTCTCTCTCGCTTCCTGATTTTTTCTTTTTCACTGTTCTCTCTGTCCATTTCTCTCTCTGTTTCCTCTTGTTCTGTTTCTCTCTCTCTCTGTATTTTCTCCTATTTTTATTTATTTATCTCTATATTTACCTAGTGCCCCGATTGACACTGAATTGCATATGTGAGAAGGAAGGAGCACAAAGACCTAATTCCATCTTTGAAAGAACTGTGTAAATACAAACCTGTACTGAGTCTTGACTTGCCAGAGTTAATTTTTCTTGACAGTTTCGCTTAACTTGGCCTTTATAGTATTTTTGTTTGCATACTTGTGCCAGTTGGGCAAACCAAACCAGTCCGTTTCAGAAATGTTGGCCTAATAAGAGCTGAGGTCTCCTTTAAGGTATTTGAGAAGGTTTGAGAGACAAAGTTGCTTAAGTCCCATCTTTGTAACATAGAGATACAGGCCATAATAGTGCAGGTGTGGTTGCCGAGTCCTGTAATGGTGGCTTGTAAAATCCCTTCACCATTCTGTGAATCACATCCTGGTCTCGTTTGGATCCTGAGGAGAATGAGAGGGAGAGAGGAAGACCAGGCGAAAGCGTGTGCGAGAGAGGGAGAGAGACCAGTCGAAAGCGTGTGCAAGGGAGAGAAACCAGCAGAAAGCGTGTGCAAGAGAGAGAAACCAGGAGAAAGCGTTTGCAAGAGAGAGAGACCAGCAGAAACGTGTGCAAGAGAGAGAAACCAGGAGAAAGCGTGTGCAAGAGAGAGAGACCAGGAGAAAGCGTGTGCAAGAGAGAGAGACCAGGAGAAAGCGTGTGCAAGAGAGAGAGAGACCAGGAGAAAGCGTGTGCAAGAGAGAGAGAGACCAGGAGAAAGCGTGTGCAAGAGAGAGAGAGACCAGGAGAAAGCGTGTGCAAGAGAGCGAGACCAGGAGAAAGCGTGTGCAAGAGAGAGAGACCAGGAGAAAGCGTGTGCAAGAAAGAGCGACCAGGAGAACGGCTGTTTAAACACTGATGCTGAGCAATGCCTCTAGGTTAGAATGAGGTGGATGAGGTTATTCTTGGTCATTACTGAACCAGCATCAGCCCCATTTTAGAATTAATCACCCTAACAAAGGTTTGAGTCATTTTGAGTTTGGTCTGAGATACTTTGTTAATAATTTGAGCTTGGGCAGAGATCGCTGGAAGGGATTCAGCAATGCATTTCGAATGGTATTATATCAGATGTAATTTGCGAACTCAACAATTATTTTGAATAGCACTTAGTGTGAGGTTAAAGATTATTTTCATAATTCCACCGGCAGGGCAATGGTTTGATTTATTACCCCATGACTGTGTGAAGTATGATTTGCTCTCCTCCAGAGTTAGACAATTATGTGTAAATCGATGTACTTATGCCTGGTCAGATCAATGATGGATGGAAGCCGTAGTAATGACACAGTGGGTATTTCTTCTCAGCAGGCATTGTGACCAACAACACCCACTACTCCTTTTACTCTCGGAGCAGATCTAAATCAACTGAATTGAATAAATACGTGTCTGATTTCAAAGCAAAGCCCTGAATCCTTTCCGGATAGTCGTATAAAAAAAACACCAACCAGCCCGTTTGAAAACATAAAGGTACGTAGAGACCTTCCCTTAACTTTGTACATTTCCATGATTCCTATTTCAATACAACTGTACCCCATTCCCAGTGAAAGGGACTGATGGCCATTCACTAGCAAGGTAAATAGAAACAGGACCCCTGGGGACAACCAAAACAGTACAGTTGTTTTTACTGTTTCATCAAGCTTCTCCAATGGTCATATCACGTCAATGATTTGGTATTTTATTAGGATCCCCATTAGCTGTTGTGAAAGCAGCAGCTACTCTTCCTGGGGTCCTCACAAAACATGAAACATGACATTGTACTGAACACCAATAGACAAGAACAGCTCAAGGACAGAACTACACAAAAAACGACACACCTTTCCTTTCAACGCCTTCAATCTTCCCCAAGAAAATATTTGTCCTTTGTTACCAGTCATTTGTGTTCACCTTAAGTCAATACAAACATTTTAACAGAAAGGAAAATAGCACAAAAGTCTTCTTCCTTTCTGCAGGCGGTGAGATCCTTCCAGGTAGCAGTCCACCTGTGTCCATCAGAGCGCCCCCTCTGGTCAGAGGACCTGGCGTGGGCAAGGCGGCTGCAGAAGCAGAGACGGACGGCCCAGGACCAGACCCAACGGGAGGAGGAGGCTCAACGGGATATCCTGAACCCTCCAGAGCTCCAGCAGGACTACGACTTTGAGTCAGACGAGGTGGTGGTCGCCTGCGCTGCCGTAGCCGAGAGACAGAGACGCTATGAGGAACTGAAGAGGACAGTCGTCGTTGTTGACGCTGAGGGGAATTCCAGGGAGGTACCCGTGGAGGAGGAGGGGGCAGGGGACACACCCTCTTCATCACAGGATCAGTTGGTCAAAGCACGGGGACAATGAGATGTCTCTTAAGGACTAATGGAATGAAATGGATCTTATGTTCTGAAACGGATCCTGTGTATTTTTGTTTGTTTTAGTTGTTTTGAGTCTTTATTCTTATGCATGTCGTTATGGTTTTCTGTTTTAGTCTACAACAGACTGTGTGTGATGGAGGTAGATTTAATCAAATGTTTGTTTTTCTGTGTAATGTTTTCACTGTTTATCAATGCTTTAATTTTACTGGCATTTAAAAGACTGGGTTTGAACCTGGCCAAAAAAATGTTTGGCACTCGAGGTTGATAGTCAATCATGTTGGTTAATCCACCTCTTGAAAAGAGGATCTTGTTGTGTTTGGAATATGTCTGTCAGTCCCATTTATCTCAGACACATTCAGGGCCAGTTTCACGAACACAGACTGTGTTCGGGAAACTGCCCCTTAGTGTTTTGAAATGTCTCAAGTTCTCAATGGAAAACTCCTCTCACTTGAGAGTCAATCGCGTCAGTCAAGCTGTTATTAAAAAATAAACCTTTTTGAATTGCAGTTTCATGCAACATAAAGTCGCAGTTGGAAGTGCTATTTCATAATGACTAACGGACTGGTCTTATCTGTTGGGAAACTCTGTCTCCAAGGTAACTCACAGAGAAATAATATTACGTGAGTATTCCCAGAATTCCAGCTGTGTTAAGATTTGTGTGTCATATGACCCTCCGTAGGGGATGGGTGAGCTGCTAAAACAATATATCCACCTTTGGCCTGAATGCTAGCGCTGAAAACTCTGTCCAGTCAGCCTGGACTGGCAATGCTGAGAAGCCTAGCAGCTTGAACAGTCATTGAATTTGAATAGCATCTTCTATAAATATTATTTTCATGAGACACTCAAGGTTTTGATCAGATTCAGGGGTATATTATTGGCAGACCTTGTTCTCTCAACAAGTCAACCACACTGAGGGTACATGTTTACAGTGAAAAAATCTGGTAAGGTTGCCAAAACCGTTTAAATCATTTAAATACCTGGCACAAAAATTCACAAAACAAGTCTTGAAGCATAAGATTGTGGTAGCGTGTCAAAATGGGGCCTGACTGTGTTAATTCACTGGTCATGTGGGGGACGATAGGTGCTGTGAACAAATAGTGGGTGAGGGAATAACTGTTTAGACCATGAGAATGCACCTTTATATTGATGCTTCTGTAACTGACCTAGCTGATGCAGTAATACTTTGTTTTTGTAAATAATGACAAATTGATCAGTTTTACCTGTAATGTGTCAATTGAAAATAAATCAATTGGTTACAAGTAACATTGCAAATTGAATTAGCCTTTTATATGCTATATTTGGACTATTGTATTCACTCCCCCAGCGTAAGTCGTGGAAAAGATTGGAACAACTTGGTAAGCTACAAATATTTTGAACTTGTGGCTGTACAGTACAGTACAAAAGCCTACATAATACATAATTTAAAGTGTAAACCACCCTCACTACATGTTTTGTCATAAAGGTGCTGTAGTAGAAAAATTACATTTCTTTATTATTAGAGGCATATTGACTGTAAAACATATGAAAAAGCTTATTCCTTCTGAATAAAATGCAGCAAAGCATATGCAGAAAAGCCAACCTAAACCAGTCTTTACGACTGACTTGATAAACTAACTACCTGATCAAGTCCTCTGAAAAAAAAGATCTGTGACATCCTTCAGATTAATCCTGTATACAGTATTGATGTTTAGTTTTAGTGCCATCAGTGGGCTGGCCTGATTGATAACTTATTTGTTCAAAGGCTTTGATCAGGTAGTCCGGTTACCATGTCAGTCGTAAAGACTGGTTCAGGTTGGCTGCATGTGTTTTGCTGTGTTTTCCTGTGGCCTGCTTACGACCTTCCTCATCGAGCTCTGTGGGTATTTCACTCTACTTCTCATGGCCATAACTGCTTTATGCAACGGCTGCTTATTGATAATAATGTCAGTAAAAGTTGTTGTGAGTTGAGGTAGTCAGTAAAAGGCTGGTTCAGGTTGATTTGTATTTTGCTCAGTCCAATATGACCCTCCTCCACCATCAAACTCTGAGGGAGTTTCTCTTTACTTCAGAAGGAGTGTAGACAGGACTTGAACCAACATGGAGGTGTCGAGGGGCAGCCAGAGCTTCTATCTAGCGTACTTCACATGGCCATATAGCAGCTTGATGCAATGTTGGGTTAGCCTAGTAGTAATGAGATGTCAGTCACATTTGTCGTGAGGGGGTGCAATCATAGGAGTGCAAAACCGTAATGTTGCTCGGTGTCAGAACAGATAGACTTGTGTGAGCTGGTTCATTTTCAACTTTGAAATCCTTAATTTAATATTTAATTAGAAACATACTGTAACTCTTTTCTTTAGCCACAATAAAAGCAAAACATCCAAAAACATTGCAGTTCACTGATATCATTGAATTGGGGGGGAAAGTAATGTCATGCAAATATAAAGTGTAATTTGAACAAAAAAAATGGCAACAGCAATGTAAAATTTGTTATTTCAACCATACAAGATGTAGGATCTTAATTTGATCACTATTTTGTGCCAAAGGAAATGCAGAGGATCTTCGTGATTTACATAAATTCACCGAAAACCCACACTAACACATGGTTATATTGACATTATTCCACTTTTCATATAGCCTCATTTTGACCAACTAATAGCCTATTTTATTTAACCTTTATTTAACTAGGCAAGTCAGTTAAGAACAAATTCTTATTTACAATGACAGCCTACCTACAAAGTCAGCCCCTGGTGCAAATTAGTGCCTTGCTCAAGGACACAGACAGGTTTTATTTCCCCTTGTCGGCTCGGGTATTCAAACCAGCGACCTTTCGGTTACTGGCCCAACACTCTAACCGCTAGGCTACCTGCCCATTAGACAACATTATGGACTAAACGTCTGAATCCTGTTGCTAAAGGATTATTTTGCTGCGACAATACAGGTCAAATTATGATCCTATCTGTACAAGCTCAGTACAAGTAACAGAGTGAAATGCATGGAATGATATGCTAAAACATTTTTATACTTCAGGCATCTGCCCCACAAAAATGTTTGTCCTTCGTTACCCCCCAGTCGGAGGAGTGGGCACGGCTGCAGCAGCAGAGACGGACGGCCCAGGACCAGACCCAGCGGGAGGAGGAGGCTCAACGGGATGTCCTGAACGCTCCAGCAGGACTACGACTTTGAGTCAGACGAGGTGGTGGTTGCCTGCGCTGCCGTAGCCGAGAGACAGAGACGCTATGAGGAACTGAAGAGGATAGTCGTGGTTGTTGACGCTGAGGGGAATTCCAGGGATGTACCCGTGGAGGAGGAGGGGTCAGGGGACACGCCCTCCTTATCACAGGATCAGTTGGTCAAAGCACCGGGACTATGAGATGTCTCTTAAGGACTGAAATGGATCTTATGGACTGAATGGAGCTTTTGTTTGTTTCTGTTTGGGGTCTTTAGTCTTATGCATGGAATTATATGCTCTATAGTCTTACTGTATTTGTATACTTCAGGCATTGTCGTGAAGCTGCCAAGTACACCATTATGATACAATTGTTTGCAAATGTTGAAATGTAGCACACAATTTCAATCCATTTTGTAACAATTTGACGTGGACACAAACTAACTAGACCTTCTCATAGAGAAGAAGCATTTATGTTTTTCTTTCTAAAATAAATTAATATTATGGGACACAGTTCACATTGTAGCCACAAGACTATACAGTATATAACAATTGTATTGGTGGAGGCCAGTGGTAAGCAGTGGTCCTTGCTATCCAAGATCGTTGGGACGCCCCTACCCCGTTGTAGTTGAAATGTTTAAATGTTAAGGTTAGGATTAGGTTTATGGTATGGACGTCTCAAGGATCCCGGATTTCACTATGATAGCAAGGTAGCATTCAGTGCCTTTGTTTTTGAAAAGTGGAATGAAATCTCCTTATTGTCTTTATAAAGTTCATATTAGAGTTTATGTTCATTACTAATGTGTGCGCTGGTATATGTATATTATATTGGTTCTTGTAATAAGACTGACATATAGAATAGATCCATATATGATCTATGTAAATAGATCCAATCTCCTACAGTCCACTTTGGCACCGTGTTGACATTATGTCCGAACCCTAAACAGAACATCATGCTTCAGCTAGGAGCATCACTGATTAACTAAACCGACTCCCAGTCTTATTTGTTTTATGTAGTTGTTTTTATAAGGGTATAAACACGACACAGGGAAACTTTTTCCTTATGAGTTCGACCCTTCAGAAGTCCCAACCTTTAAGGCTATTAGAAGTCATTTTTCCCCTCTGTGACTTTTGTGTTATCCGCCACTCTTGCGAGAGTTTATGTTTGTGTCCGTCAGATGCATTTCTCCTGTAAGTTCAGTGTCTCATCTGTAAACGTCACATGTAGAGTCTTGTCTTGTCTGTTCGATGGTACCCTGTTCAGGGGTGAAGGGTCAACTGTTCCATCTGTCCTCATTGATATACTGGGGCCTGAAGTGCCCTTTTTGAAATCATTTTGCATCCCCTTCCCCCCTGGTGTCAGTTGATCCTGTAGCAGGGAGCGCTCCACAGCCGGGGGGCTGGGTCTTCCCTCTCCCCCGGTCCCTCTTGACCCCCCCCCAGTCCCCTCCGGCTGGTAAAGAAATGTTTGTGAAGTACTGATGACCTCCCTCAGCTCGCGGGACACCAGCGATGGCGAATCCCGGGACACGATGGACGAATTCAGATTACCTTCACCTCTGCAGCGGAATTGACCCCCGACCCCTGAGCCCCGCCCCCGGCCGCCAATGCGGCAGAACAGACACTTGATCTTCTCCACCAGCTTCAGCAGGACAGTCTTCCTCAGCAGGATGTAGATCCAGGGATCCAGGATGGGGTTGATGGAGGCAATGCGGATGGCGTGGAGATCCGGGTTCTTTTCTAGGGGAGTTGAACGGGCGTCGAATGCAACCATGGACATCTGATTAACAAACACCCGTAGCTGAGGGAGGAAGGAAGGGAGAGGGACAGGGTTGGAGCGTTATTGGTTATTCAGTGTATTTATTAGGATGGTGTACATTTTAAGCGTCAATATTGAATCCTGTTGAACTATCCTAATTGAATCCTATTGAAGTAGCTTTCCAGCCTGCATGTGTGAATATCATTGACCTAAACCTACGTAACAGTTATCTGTTATGTTATTGTTGCGTATGAGACAAAAAAGTACACACACAGTACCAGTCAAAAGTTTGGACACGCCTACTCATTCAAGGGTTTTTCTTTATTTTGTACTATTTTCTACATTGTAGAATAATAGTGAAGACGTCAAAACTATGAAATAACACATTTAATCATGTAGTAACCAAAAAAAGTGTTAAACAAATCAAAATATGTTTTATATTTGAGATTCTTCAAAGTAGCCACCCTTTGCCTTGATGACAGCGTTGCACGCTCTTGGCATTCTCTCAACCAGCTTCATGAGGTAGTCACCTGGAATGCATTTCAATTAACAGGTGTGCCTTGTTAAAAGTTAATTCATGGAATTTCTTTCCTTCTTAATGTGTTTGAGTCAATCAGTTGTGTTGTGACAAGGTAGGGGTGGTATACAGAAGATAGCCCTATTTGGCAAAAGACCAAATCCATATTATGGCAAGAACAGCTCAAATAAGCAAAGAGAAACGACAGTCCATAATTACTTTAAGACATGAAGGTCAGTCAAAAAAAACTTTAAGTTTCTTCAAGTGCAGTCGCAAAAACCATCAAGTGCTATGATGAAACTGGCTCTCTTGAAGACCGCCACAGGAAAGGAAGACCCAGTTACCTCTGCTGCAGAGGATAGGTTCATTAGAGTTACCAGCCTCAGAATTTGCAGCACAAATAAATGTTTTACAGAGTTAAAAAACAGACACATCTCAACATCAACTGTTCAGAGGAGACTACGTGAATCAGACCTTCATGGTTGAATTGCTGCAAAGAAACCAGGACACCAATATGAAGAAGAGACTTGCTTGGGCCAAGAAACACGAGCAATGGACGATAGACCGGTGGAAATCTGTCCTTTGGTCTGATGAGTACAAATTTGAGATTTTTGGTTTCAACCGCCGTGTCTTTGTGAGACGCAGAGTAGGTGAACAGATGATCTCCGCATGTGTGGTTTCCACTATGAAGCATGGAGGAGGCATTGTGATGGTGACACTGTCAGTGATTTATTTAGAATTCAAGGCACACAACCAGCATGACTACCATAGAATACTGAAGCGATATGCCAAACCATCTGGTTTGCTCTTAGTGGGACTATCATTTGTTTTTCAACAGGACAATGACCTAACACTTATCCAGGCTGTGTAAAGGCTATTTGACCAAGAAGGAGAGTGATGGAGTGCTGTATCAGATGACCTGGCCTCCACAATCACCCGACCTCAACCCAATTGATATGGTTTGGGATGAGTTGGACCGCAGAGGGAAAAAAGCAGCCAACAAGTGCTCAGCATATGTGGCAACTCCTTAAAGACTGTTGGAAAAGCATTCCAGGTGAAGCTGGTTGAGAGAATGCCAAGAGTGTGCAAAGCTGTCATCAAGGCAAATGGTGGCTACTTTGAAGAATCAAAAATCGAAATATATTTGTATTTGTTTAACACTTTTTTGGTTACTACATGATTCCATATGAGTTATTTCATAGTTTTGATGTCTTCACTATTATTTGGGGCGGCAGGTAGCCCAGTGGTTAGAGTGTTGGGCCCATAACCGAAAGGTTGCTGGATCCAATCCCCGAGCTGACAAGGTACAAATCTGTCGTTCTGCCCCTGAAGGCAGTTAACCCACTGTTCCTAGGCCGTCATTGAAAATAAGAATATGTTCTTAACTGACTTGCCTAGTGAAATAAAGGTAAAATAAAAAAAATTATACAATGCAGAAAATAGTAAAAATAAAGAAAAACCCTTGAATGAGTAGGTGTCCAAACTTCTGACTGGTACTGTACATACATAACAAACTATTATGGTTGCTATGAAAACAAAGCTTCTAACCTATTTGACTATGGCGTTGTGATGTTGGCAAAAGATGGGCATAGCATGGGCAGTAGAGCGTATTGTAGCTAGCAGCACTAGTATCTGCCCAGCAGACAGTGGCACAGAAGCCTGGGCAGAGAGCCAATGGAAACACAACCCCACCCCCAGGTTAATCATCAATCATACGAACATCTTAGCCAATAACCTCTCAGACAATATCAAAGTAAGTGAAGTGGAATAACTTTCAGGCAGGGTTAGTTGACTATACGATAAGATAAAATTATATGTGTGACTCCCTGGGGTTGTTCATGGAAAATACAGCAAGAGAGAGAACTCTGAGACACTGATTATAGAACTACAGTTTCCTCAAATGTTAATTTCTGCCTTTCAATTCATGTTTTTGAAGCTTGCAGGATGAACTGTCTAGTGGCTCTGTCTTTAGCTGTCAATCAAAGCTTGAGAACAGCATATAGAACTCAATATCTCATTATAGACTCCAGGGTCTTCTTCAGACCTTAAGCCCTCAGTTCATCTTTTCAGTTATTTCCCCTGGTGTTTTTGAAGCTTGCAGTATGAAATGTACTGTCTCTAGTGGGTATGTCCTTATTTGTAACTAACTCTCAAACGTGACATGAGGACGGTTTATAGAACACTATATATATCATTGATCCTTTTCAGTGCCTTGCAGTTAATTTATTCATTTTCTCTGTGGAGTGTTTTTGAGCATGCAGGATGTACCGTCTCTAGTCACTGTCCTTACAGTATCCTCTTGTAAGTATCATGCAGTGCATGGGGACAAGGCGGCTTATAGGACTGGACAGAGGACAGAGCTCAGTGTTTGACACTGGCCGACCAGCAGACTGACGGTCCCATAAGACACAAGTGGATGGACATAACTAGTTTTCGCTCTTACTATTTCCGTATGTCCAGTTGATATTGTCGCCAGGGGAGCGCTTTTAATTCATAAATTCCATATCTGTAAGCCCTGTATAAGTTCGCACAGACAGAAGGCTCCACTGATGACATCTGGGGCCGGTTGAACCAGTTGGCTGTAGCAATTATTGTTTATGGCCCTCTCATGATAAATAATTACTTTTGGGGATTACGTAGATTACATTTGGTTACATTTAAGAGGTTCGAAATTTGACGTTTGGAGAAATGGAACAGTACAGAGCAGCAGGACTAACAAAAACACTTCGAAATGTGATGTTTGGACAACCTGGATGAATGTCTAATTCTGCAGTGAGACTGTGAGAGCTTGTTGGTAAAAACAGTTGATCTTAATGTTGGTCGTAGCTATGTCTGACTTTGTGATCACAATTTACACCTGTTGCAAGTCATCCAACCATTATAATAAGTGTAAAGCAATATAAGTGTGTGTGGTCAACTAGCTGATCATTTCAGCACCGTCCTAAATTTTCATTAGGACAGTGCCATTGTGCTGCTTTGAGTCCAACATAGGGACTCATCTTGATAAATAAATCGTCAGATTTTTACTAAATCTCTATCTACTATGAGTATCATGAGGAAGATAATCCCGATTTAACACCCTACAGTGGTATTCAAAGTCGGAGAACTGCACTGCCACATTTCTGTGAACCAAGAATTAAGAGAACAGATGATCTTATGGGACAATATACAAACTTTTTAAAGAAAGGTAATAAAAAAAGTAATTGTATTTATATATATTGGTTGTCTTAATTTTGATAAGAGCGATGAAAATGTAATGAATTAAAGGTTATTTGGTGAGGTACCATTTTTTTTTTACCGATTTTAAGGTTCCCACTTCAATTCAACTTCTATTCCACGTTGGTTTAACGTAATTCGTGTAAACAATGTTGATTCAACCACATGCCCAGTGGGTTGTTTAATTTGATTTGGGGTGGGGTCGCCAGAAAGTTTGAATATCACCACTGCCTTACGCCCTTCCCACATAGAAAGGCTTACGCCTAGGTGGTGCAACGGGTATACTTTATAGGACCATTTGCATTTCTCAAGGTGGTTAGAGGTGTGTATATGCACACACACAAAAAGCATGTATTATCCTGTCTTCCTTATCTTTGTACTAAATCAGCCCGTAGAAGGCTGAAGTATTAGATCTTATTAACCCAATGGCTTCTCTTTATTGTTTTCCTATAGTTAGTCCTTATCTTTTTGGAGACCGGCATCCACCTGAGACAGAGTCCCTGCCCATCTTCTTTTTTTTTTTTTTTAACGCTGACTGCTGCGTTAGAGAAAAAAATTTGCTACATGGTTGTCTCGCCTAGCTATCTGAACGCACTAACTGTAAGTCACTCTGGATAAGATTTATTTTTATTTTATTTAACTAGGCAAGTCAGTTAAGAACAAATTCTTATTTACAATGACTGCCTGGGGAAACATTTGGTTAACTGCCTTGTTCAGGGGCAGAACTACAGAACGACCTTGTCAGCTCGGAGATTTGATACAGCAACCACTCGGCTACCTGCCGCCCCAGATGACTCATTTACTAAAAAGGACTACAATGGAAATGGGAAAGGTAGATTAATAGATACATTATATTTATTTGTTGTTATTTTTCTCAAAGTAAGGAAATGTTTCTTAAGGCAAGAGTACCAGAAGTTGACAGTTAATATTCTCAGTATGCCTAACAACACCTCAGCAGACATCCGGATGAACAATAACAGCAATAACACTTTAATTACACAATAATTAACATTAAGCCTATCCAATTACTGTATTCGATTAGGAGTGCATTTAGGATCTCATTTTGGGAATGCTCACTCCAATTATGAATGCATATGTCAAGGCGTAAAGGTGTTACAACAAATAATGAGACCACACCAACCAGAACGCACTGATCGTGGCATTAATGTTTGCATTGCTTAGTGTCGGGACAACGCACACTTTTGTCGTGCCTTTTAATTGTACGGTACCAGGTTATCCATTCCTGCACAGTGCGCACACACAAGGAGAGATACAGAAGTGAGACCAAAATGTTGCGCAACTTCAAAATCAATCAAACTATTGCAATAATTATTAGACAAGGCGTCAAATCACTTACCACTAAAGGTATGGAGCAGATGAGAACCACCACGGAGGTAGCGATTAGTAGAATGACCATCTGAATCTCTGCGCCGGCCATCCGTTGGAAGCTCCGTCTGCGCCTGAGGACCGCTATGCGACCTCCCTGGTCCGTACCCAGCGATGTCCTGCGGATGAACCGCTTGTGCATCATAATCAGCGCCCCGCACACCAGTACGTTGCATATAACCGTGGTGAGGATGAGGAAAGAGCTCACCCCGGCATACATGTAGGAGAAGGCGGCGTGCGTGGAGTCGTTAGTCCGCCAGTCTATGAAGCACCAGGTCTCTGGGAACTGCTTTTTCACCTTACCGAGTCCCATGGCAGGCAGCGCGCAGAACAGCACGTTGGAGATGTAGATTCCCACAAGCGTCAACGCAGCAAGTCTTTGGTCCACGTAATGGTTGTAGAAATATGCATGATTTATAGCCAGGTATCTCTCTATGGACATGGCACAGATAATGCTGAGACCGACCAGAAAGAAGAAGAGAAGGATGAAGCCGGAGTACTGACACAGTGACTCTCCTCCCGGCCACTTCCCTTGCACACGGGTGGCGATGGTGACAGGGCTGGCCAGCAGCGTGCCCAAAAGGTCGGTCACCGCAAGCCCGCACACCAGCGTGTAGAAAATGGTCTCCTTTTGTTCTTTCCGAGACTTTCGGAGCACCACGATGGCGATAACATTCCCCACCACTCCTAATATGAACATAATCACCGGGATAGTAGGCTCCCGGGGACCACCTTTTATCGTGCCGTTATTCATACCTGTCACAATTCTCTCACAATGTCTTTGTGGAATGAAATGGTCACTTTTTTACGAGTGTCCTCCTCTCCCAATCCGTTTGCATGTGGTTACCCTTTCCGTAGGTGCGCGCTCTCCAAGTCGTTCAATGACGCGCAAATCCATACTTTCCGAATTTTGTCTTAACTAACCGTTACACACTTGAATAACAACTCCAACGAATGTATCCATGTTTGATTGTCCACTCTTCTCGCTTTTGCTAGTCACTAACTATAGTTTTTTTTCAACTATCCGAAAGTGTTTCTGCCCCAGGCTTGCTGCACACCGCGAGGTCCACACAGACACTGACAAGGGAAGTTTTTGCTCGGAGCTTGTGTTCAACTCCTCCTTCGTCGTCGCTCCCCTCACTGTAAGGTTGAAGCAGAAGCTTCGCACTACAGTGTAGACTATTATGCAATGCAGCTGACGTCTCTAAGTCAGAAATGTATTGTCCGTTTACAGGTGACTTCAAATTGGCATAATGCATAACCGTTGGCCCTATTTCATATAGGGGTTGTTTTCTAACAGTATTTTATTCCCACCATTGGTCTTGATCACTCAGTAGCCCAGTCTTATACAATGGAGCAGTTGTATAAAATGGTTCTTCTTCCTCTTATTCGCATTGCGCACACCCATAATAAATCATGTTATAAATGACTGTAAAGTTTCCAGTTTCCATGTGAGTTATTAGAGAGGGGTAGGCTATAGAGTTTATGTGTTTGGTGCGACAGCTGTCGGCATTCAAAGATGATCAAATTTGAATAAACGCTTGGAGGTAAAGATGAGAGCAGAGGTCTATTCTACGGCGATACGGATATGGCGTATTATTGATATCTACATAGCGTATTGATGTGAATCACACTGCTGCTCTCTCATTTAGCATGGTTAAAACAATAATTTTGATATCATGGATGGTCAGGCCTTGAATCCATAGTTCTGTCTATTAATCAGTGAGTGGTTACATTTCTCCAGGCCCATCCCCCAGCTTTTTACCAAAACAGAGGCGGGGCATCCGTTTTGTTATTGTTTCATCTGTGGATTTGCCCTTTAAACAGCTGCATATTATCAAGATAACAAAGTGTCACCAACAAAAAGGTAAACAATAGTCCTATAGCATATGCAGCATATGGCATTAATTTCTCACATGGCAGCATTTATTTTTCAACTGAACCAATGAGCCCAATCAGTCCTCCAGGACAACAAAATATTAAACAACAGAGTAGGGCTGGCTAATAAGTCCTTAGTTTTGGGGTCATGCTCAGGTAAAACAATTTGACTAATCTATACTTCCATATCTAACTAGTTAAAAAAAAGGTTTAAATACAAAGTAGACATGACAGTGATATTTATGTTTGAGCTGCTTCCTACTAGGGCACACTGCCTCAGTGCTAACAGTATATCTCTTGTCCATAGACACATGATTACTGCATACAATAGCTATAGGATCTACAGAGGCATTCAGGGGACTTAGAGGGACATAAATTAGGTTACTTACATTATGACTTCCAACGCTCCTGGGGCAATGTACACAGAACCAAAATATAAACGCAACATGTAAAGTGTTGGTTTCCCAAAAATGTTCTATTGTGCACAAATGTATTTACATCCCGGTTAGTGAGCATTTCTCCTTTGCCAAGATAATCCATCCACTTGACAGGTGTGGCATATCAAGAAGCTGATTAAACAGCATGATCATTACACAGGTGCCCCTTGTGCTGGGGACAATAAAAAAGCCACTAAAATGTGAAATTTAGTCACACAACACAATGCCACAGATGTCTCAAGTTTTGAGGGAGCATGCAATTGGCATGCTGACAGCAGGAATGTCCACCAGAGCTGTTGCCAGAGAATTTCATGTTCTTTTCTCTACCATAAGCCACCTCCAACGTTGGCAGTACGTACAACCTGCCTCACAACCGCAGACCATGTGTATGGCGTTGTGTGGGCAACCAGTGTTAATTCTAATTTGTAACTTATTTCGCCACTCTGGCCTATTTATTGTCCTACCTTCCTGACCTTACTGCATTTTGCACTACATTTGCACACTCTGTATATAGATTCTCTATTGTGTTATTGACTGTACGTTTGTTTATTCTCATGTGTAACTCTGTGTTGTTTTTTGTCGCATTGCTTTCCTTTGTCTTGGCTAGGTCGCAGTTGTAAATGAGAACTTGTTCTCAACTGGCCTATCTGGTTAAATAAAATAAAATTAAAAATTAAAAAAGCAGCTTGCTGATGTCAACGTTGTGAACAGAGTGCCCCATGGAGGCGGTGGGGTTAAGGTATGGACAGGCATAAGCTACGGACAACGAACACAATTGCATTTTATCGATGGCAATTTGAATGCACAAAAATACCGTGACGAGATCCATTTTTTTGAAAGGTATATGACCAACAGATGCATATCTGTATTCCCAGTCATGTGAAATCCATAGATTTGGGCCTAATTAATTTATTTAAATTGACTGATTTCCTCATATGAACTGTAACTCAGTTGTGTTCATGTTTTTGTTCAGGAAACATTTGCTGCAGCACTACGACAACTCATCGACACAATGGTAGAGATTATCTGAGCAGGGCTTGGGTCGTTGACAAATCATAAGACACAAAATAATAAACGAGAATAACGCGTTGTTATAATGGCACTAAACCAAAACAATGATCCACAACAGACAGATGAAACACCTGAACTTAAATATGTCCCCCAATTAGAGACAATGCAAACCAGCTGCTTCTAATTGGGGACCAACACAAAATCAACATAGAAACAAAATACCTAGATCTGTCAGGCTCTGACCATAGACAATTAGAGGAGCCAACGGCTTCCCTATGATCAGAGCCTGACATGATTAACTGTTACTAAGGTTTATATCTTGTAAAACGACGGGGAAATTGTTCATTTGAATTTCATGCTTATTTTATTAGCTATTGAATTGCCTCTATCAAGTCACAACCCACTGGGCACACACTGGTTGAATCAACGTTGTTTCCATGCCATTTCAAATTAATTATGTTTTACAAGTTAGTGATGAATTAGATAGAAATAGAAAAAACAACAACGTTAGAATCAGCACACACACACACACACACACACACACACACACACACACACACACACACACACACACACACACACACACACACACACACACACACACACACACACACACACACACACACACACAGTAAAGGTAGAAGTGTTCTGCAGCACCAGTGTCTATCCCTTTAGCTACATAGTAAATGTACCATACAGATAGCAGCTCATTTCCTCTTTTCACACACAGCACAACTACTCAGCAAAATTATTAGAAGTTCCCATATTCAATGTATTGTCATTTGCCTTTTCTGAGTCACAATGTCAACCTTTGTTCAACACTGCAGTTTGTGATCACTGAGGAACATCTAAGACAACTGTTCATAAAATGTATACTTTTTGGTATTATTTTTTGTTATATAATATCAGATTGTGGTATAGGATGCTGTATAAAGATTACAGAAAGAGATATGGCTTTCCAAATAACATTTTGTTCACCGAACAATGTGTTTACTGTATGTGTGGCAACAATGGAATGTCTTTTCTATGGATTAGTGGGCAATGTTGAGTGCAAGTTTCTCAATATCATTACAAAGCTTCTCTATGTTTCTCTATGTTTCTCTATATTTAACTAGTGACTGTTGAACACACATTGAGGGCCAGATTTCAGTTGCAAAGACTGCATAGTTTTTTCCCAGTGGGGATAAAATAACAAAAAAGAAACCTTGAACATTACACAGTTTTTCATTCAAACTTTACCTTACATAATGACATAATCCTTCTCTAAACCTTTTTGTGACCCTTTTGTAATCTGTTGAATTTCCTCTGGAAAAAACAAGTTCAAACTTTGCACCCAAATATTAGTCAATCTGACCCTACCTAGTCTGACTTGACATGGATATGTCATCTGATAAAAAAAAAATAGCACTAAGATCATCTGTCCATTGGTAGGCAATGAACCAAATTATTAACTTAATGCTAAATATCATCTTTATATTTTGGGGAAATTCATCACAGTTCAGTGGATTGTTTGTGTTTGTCGTATCTCAGAGTGTACAAAGACGTATCTACAGTGTGAAATACATCCAGTTTTGGTATCTGTGGTAAAACAATTGACGTATGACTACGTAGTTGAGGTCAATAAAACATAGCCATTTGTTGTATTACACTTTTGAAAACCCTGAAAATATGTTCTAGATGAACCACTGAAGGTACTTGCCGAAATGGAATCGAAACCTGTGTATTTTAAGCTGAAGATAGGGGCCACAAAGTTTCCAGCAGCATTCTGGTTCAGTCTCAGTCTCAATCGTAGATGTACAATAGATAGATGGGACGTCCCCCACCAAAGCACTAATCTCAGAAAACCTAACATACATTTTCTTTCAGAGTCATAGCAACTTATTTTTTAAGCACAATTAGCATAACATCGGTCAAAATAAAAGCTATACCATACTGTGATAAGATGCAAAATATAGATGTGAGTCCTTTCTGGATGCTAAATATCTATAATGTCAAAGCGTGAACCGCACTCAATGTCAAGAGGAAGTTCACTGGGGTGCTAAACATCTTGACTTGAGTCCCAAATGGCACCCTATCCCCTTTATACTACTCTTGATCATGGCCCATAGTATACTATATAGGGAATAGGGTGTCATTTGGGACACAACCCCTGAGCTGGGTTTTACAAATACTGCAACCTTTCCTGTAGTGTATGACACTGTTTCAACATGATATCCTGTATGTCACTACTGAATGTACACTGTATGTATTTGTTTATTTATACACATAACCAGTGTTTGATGCTTTGAATTGTGTTTTACTGTGATTATAGGCCTAATGACAAAGCACCCTCTCTCTTACAAAGACGTCTGTATTTCTGAGTGGAAACAAGGGTGTGATTTGTAAAACGCAATTCTCTGTGGTGCGTTTGAATTTAATGGAACGTTGTTTTCCTCAATATAACATATAGTTGATATCCAATGGGAACACAGGTTATTGGAAATAATCATCTGTTTCATTGTCTTCACTCTCCATTTCAACCCGAAAGCCTGTAACTCTGCGTGAAGTTTGTGCTCAAAGGATGTTAGTCACTGTGCAAATATGGTACACTCTGTTTGAATCAAATAAAGATCCATTTTGTTTTTAACAAAAAACAGCTGCAAGAGGGACAATATTTAGATGTTTGTTCCAGCCTTGGTCAGGATGTTGACATTGCGTTGGTAAAAAACAAATAAAATGAACATGCTAATGATATGCTATTTGGCCAAGTTTATTTCTTTAAGCTTATTGTTATTTTAACGTGGATGTGAAGGTAAATTGGCATAGGGGCGTAACTAAAAGCATCACACGCAGAGAAGGCTATGAGTTAGTAATGAGAATTATTACATTATCTGAAGGAAAATGCATCCCATTATGCCAACTTTCTCTCCAACAGACTGTCCTCTTTCTCTTTCTGTCATTTAAGACATCCTGTCACTGAAGATAATGGCGAAAGAGGAAATCAATTAACACGGTGCCAAGTGTTAGCTAAGTGGTGGTCCTCTGTAGATCAGTTGATAGAGCATGGTGCTTGCAACGCCATGGAAGCTTTCGATATAAAAATCAACCATAATGTGTCGTAATCTACAGTTACAGTTGCAATACTTTGGGGTTTATTGACTAGCAGACATTAACTCTTCATTAAACAGTGTCTATGAAATGGGTGTAAAAGAGTCGAACCCGGCTTCGCTTGAAAGAGAGGGATGGAATGGTCCAAGCCGAGGCCACACGAGTCATCGCAACACAGTGGCGTAGAACCGACACTCCCAATCCCTCACAAAGCACAGCGTCCTCATCGTTGACTGTTGCAGTATTCTTCCGCTCAAAGGATGTTTGTGCAGTCCCTGATGCAGAATTAGAAGATAATCCAATATTTAGGGATGTTTTAAGGGTGTCACAATAGTTCTAAACATCCTGTGAGTTAGTTCGAACTGTGTCCATTTAGTTAGGGCACGATCCAAAATCATTTGGGAGCTGTTATGTCAAACATTTCCTTATGGTTTTAAAGTGATATTCTATTTGTTGGTGTTTTCAACTTGTATATAGTTGTTAGGAGTGAAAGTGTTGTGTTAAGATCTCTATCATCACAGCAAAACATAATAACCATGTAATGGAATGTGATCTGACATGTTTGAAGTTCACCTGTTTAGGTTTCCAGGCCACACATTATGCAGATCCAAGACAAACATGACTTGAGTGATCGAACACAGAAGAT
Organism: Thymallus thymallus; assembly: GCA_023634145.1. NCBI lineage: Eukaryota > Metazoa > Chordata > Actinopteri > Salmoniformes > Salmonidae > Thymallus > Thymallus thymallus. The sequence goes on along the minus strand of CM042403.1, from coordinate 13,514,069 downwards.
TGAATTAGTGAAGAAATGCCGTTAGACTATAAAATAAGAAAATGCAACAGAACTTCCCAATCCTAGCCTGGGAAAGTCTTTCAAATTGTTTCAATCCCCAGGGAGCTTTCCACAGTAATCCCCCTCTCGGTTCTCCACACCAGTTGATCCCATTGGTGTGACCCAGGTCATGTGACAAAGGCGCTGACCTCAGTTTCTCTGAGCTGGTCTGACCGTTGAGGGACACTCACACCTTCCTTTAATGACTGTCCTCAGATTGTCCAGATTTGTTCCCTGGTAGATAAATTACTTTTATTAGGGGAACCCTAAGGGCCACTAACCCCAAGTAAAAATTGCCTGTCTATACTTGTAATCCTGTTGGTGTATACTCACTTTCCATTGAATATGTGTGTGTTCGTGCATTTGTGCATGTGTGCGTCTGTAATTGTCTACAGGCTTGTGTGTGTGTGTGTGTGTGTGTGTGTGTGTGTGTGTGTGTGTGTGTGTGGGTGGGTGGGCGGGCGGGCGGGCGGGCGGGCGGGCGGGCGGGCGGGCGGGCGGGCGTGCGTGCGTGCGTGCGTGCGTGCGTGCGTGCGTGCGTGGGTGGGTGGGTGGGTGTGTGTGTGTGTGTGTGTGTGTGTGTGTGTGTGTGTGTGTGTGTGTGTGTGTGTGGGTACGTTGATGTCTATGTTTTTTTGCGTGTTGTGTGTGAATGCATCCCTATGTGGTCTGTTAGCTGTATAAGTGTGCATTTCTGTTTTTGTTTGTATGTGTTTAAGGTTTGTATGTGCAGGTTTTATTGTGACAGGTTGAGTGTGGCTATATTCCCTGCCAAGTCTTTGACGCGGTTTTAAAACCATAAAGAACCTAGTCAGACAAGAACAGATTTGTACATGATTTAGTTTTTCAAATCCTGCATTCCTTAAATCACTGAAATTAATGAATCCATAAAACATGTCTCAGTGTTCACAGCAAGTCGATGAAACTGTAAGAAATGGGAGAGAGTGAGATGTCAGATAAGCCTGTATAGGATAAAATAGTGTGTAAGCCTGAAAATGAATAGAACATTTTGAAGAAATGTTCATTCTCAAGTTCCTGTTACTCACCTTTCAGGGGAAAGGGGAAGTAAAGACTTTTGATGTAAGGTGATTCACCCTTCTTCATTACTCTATCGGATGAAGCAGTGATCATTCCTCCTTATTTGTCACATGCTATGTAAACAACAGGAGGACTAAATACACAGTGAGTAGGGATAACTTGGCTATATATGTATATGTACGAGGTAGTTGTAAGAGGTAATTGAGGTAGATATGTACAGTGGGGAGAACAAGTATTTGATACACTGCCGATTTTGCAGGTTTTCCTACTTGCAAAGCATGTAGAAGTCCGTAATTTTTATCATAGGTACACTTCAACTGTGAGAGACGGAATCTAAAACAAAAATCCAGAAAATCACATTGTATGATTTTTAAATAATTAATTAGCATTTTATTGCATGACATAAGTATTTGATCACCTACCAACCTGTAAGAAGTCCGGCTCTCACAGACCTGTTAGTTTTTCTTTAAGAAGCCCTCCCTCCTGTTCTCCACTCATTACCTGTATTAACTGCACCTGTTTGAACTCGTTACCTGTATAAAAGACCCCTGTCCACACACTCAATCAAACAGACTCCAACCTCTCCACAATGGCCAAGACCAGAGAGCTGTGTAAGGACATCAGGGATAAAATTGTAGACCTGCACAAGGCTGGGATGGGCTACAGGACAATAGGCAAGCAGCTTGGTGAGAAGGCAACAACTGTTGGCGCAATTATTAGAAAATGGAAGAAGTTCAAGATGACGGTCAATCTCCCTCGGTCCGGGGCACCATGCAAGATCTCACCTTGTGGGGCACCAATGATCATGAGGAAGGTGAGGGAACAGCCCAGAACTACACGGCAGGACCTGGTCAATGACCTGAAGAGAGCTGGGACCACAGTCTCAAAGAAAACCACTAGTAACACACTACGCCGTCATGGATTAAAATCCTGCAGCGCACTCAAGGTCCCCCTGCTCAAGCCAGCGCATATCAAGTTTGCCAATGACCATCTGGATGATCCCGAGGAGGAATGGGAGAAGGTCATGTGGTCTGATGAGACAAAAATAGAGATTTTTTGTCTAAACTCCACTCGTGTTTGGAGGAAGAAGAAGGATGAGTACAACCCCAAGAACACCATCTCAACCGTGAAGCATGGAGGTGGAAACATCATTCTTTGGGGATGCTTTTCTGCAAAGGGGACAGGATGACTGCACCGTATTGAGGGGAGGATGGATGGGGCCATGTATCGCAAGATCTTGGCCAACAACCTCCTTCCCTCAGTAAGAGCATTGAAGATGGGTCGTGGCTGGGTCTTCCAGCATGACAACGACCCGAAACACACAGCCAGGGCAACTAAGGAGTGGCTCTGTAAGAAGCATCTCAAGGTCCTGGAGTGGCCTAGCCAGTCTCCAGACCTGAACCCAATAGAAAATCTTTGGAGGGAGCTGAAAGTCCATATGGCCCAGCGACAGCCCCGAAACCTGAAGGATCTGGATGGAGGAGTGGGCCAAAATCCCTGCTGCAGTGTGTGCAAACCTGGTCAAGAACTACAGGAAACGTATGATCTCTGTAAAACAAAGGTTTCTGTACCAAATATTAAGTTCTGCTTTTCTGATGTATCAAATACTTATGTCATGCAATAAAATGCAAATTAATTACTTAAAAATCATACAATGTGATTTTCTGGATTTTTGTTTTAGATTCCATCACTCACAGTTGAAGAGTACCTATGATAAAAATTACAGACTTCTACATGCTTTGTAAGTGGGAAAACCTGCAAAACCGGCAGTGTATCAAATACTTGTTCTCCCCACTGTATAGAGAATAGAGTCGGCCCAAGAATTGAACCCTGTGGCACCCCCATAGAGACTGCCAGAGGACTGGACAACAGGCCCTCCGATTTGACACACTGAACTCTATCTGAGAAGTAGTTGGAGAACCAGGCAAGGCAGTCATTTGAGAAACCAAGGTGGTTGAGTCTGCCAATAAGAATGCAGTGATTGACAGAGTCAGAAGCCTTGGCCAGGTTGATGAAGACGGCTGCACAGTACTGTCTTTTATCGATGGCGGTTATGATATCGTTTAGTACCCTGAGGTGCACCCATGACCAGCTCGGAAACCAGATTGCATACTCAGTACTTTGTTGAAGCATCTTTGGGAGCGATTACAGCCTTGTGTCTTCTTGGGTATGACGCTACAAGCTTGGCACACCTGTATTTGGGGAGTTTCTTCCATTCTTCTCTGCAGATGCTCTCAAGCTCTGTCAGGTTGGATGGGGAGTGTCGCTGCACAGCTATTTTCAGGTCTCTCCAGAGATGTTCGGTCGGGTTCAAGTCCGGGCTCTGGCTGGGCCACTCAAGGACATTCAGAGACTTGTCCCGAAGCCACTCCTGTGTTGTCTTGGCTGTGTGCTTAGGGTTGTTGTCCTGTTGGAAGGTGAACCTTCGCCCCAGTCTGAGGTTCTGAGCGCTCTGGAGCAGGTTTTCATCAAGGAACTCTCTGTACTTTGCTCCGTTCAATCCTGACTAGTCTCCCAGTCCCTGCCGCTGAAAAACATCCCAACAGCATGTGTCATGTGCCTTTTACTGAGGAGTGGCTTCCGTCTGGCCACTACCATAAAGGCCTGATTGGCGGAGTGCTGCAGAGATGGTTGTCCTTCTGGAAGGTTCTCCCATCTCCACAGAGGAACTCTGGAGCTCTGTCATCAGTGATCAGGCCTACCACTGTCTTGTCAAAATATTGTCTCTGTCAGGTCCACATTGGGTAGACATAGAAAGAAAAATAGGAAATTACTATTAAATAATACAATATTTCAGATGTGTATATTACTTTGTTTTTATTTTATGGCAGTAGCAGTCAGCCAGCCAGGCCATCTAACGTTATGTGCTCCCCATACTGTACTGTCTTCAGTCCTCATATTTATCTAGGCTAACCTGCCTAAGTATGATGCAGAGCTGTCTGACAAAATCATTTTACCAGTTCATCAAAGTAGATAAGGTATACTTTCACAAACTGTCTTGGTCCCTCTCAACATTGTGTTGTGTACATTCCTCTATTATGCAGTCTATGTGTGTATCTAACGTAGCAGGCATAGAAGTGTATCCGTCAGAGATCTGTATACAATGACGAGATGCTCATGTCCCCGCCCTAACAATGGGAGTTGTTGTCCCAAAGGCGGGAAGGCAGGCAACAAGCTTAGCTTAAAAAAAAAAGCCCCATGGAAATGCATTGAGCTTATTTTGGACGTATTTGGGTGAGAGTGAAAGCTCTCGCTTCGCCTCTTCCTCTCTTATCCATCTCTGAGCCGGAAAAAACGGGCGCAATGGATTGTGGTCATTGTAGCTAATTACCACCTTTCTACACCTCCCTTCAGCCCAGCGTCCAAGATAGTTCTTGACTTGATTTCTCTAGTGAATTATTTGATTTCTCTCTAGAGAAACGGCGCGTTGGGCTCACAAAACAAATTACACCAAACAAAAATATAAATGCAACATGTAGTGTTGGTTCCATGTTTCATGAGCTGAAATAAAAGATCCCAGAAATGTTCTATATGCACAAAAAGCTTTTTTCCCTCAACTTTTGTGCACAAATTTGTTTACATCTCTGTTAGTGAGCATTTTTCCTTTGCCAAGCCCTTTTGTAGGGCCTTACCCTGTAAGGCTCTGGTCATAGGGAAGCCTTTGGCTCTTCTTTTTAGCTATGGTCAGAGCCTGACAGATCTAGTATTTCAATTCTATGTGGGTTTTGTGTTGGTCCCCAATTAGAGGCAGCTGCTTTGCATTGTCTCTAATTGGGGCCATATTTAAGTTCAAGGGAATCACCTGTTTGTTGTGGATCATTGATTATGGTTAAGTGTTGTGTAGACTAACGTTTGTTACGTTCTTGTATCTCTTTGTTATTTTCATGCACATTGATTCAATAAATAATCATGTCGCATTACTTCAGCGCTGCGTCTTGGTCTGACACTCTTGACATACCCAGTCATGTGAAATCCATAGATTAGGGCCTAGTTAATTTATTTAAACTGACTGATTTCCTTATATGAACTGTAACTCTTTGAAATTGTTGGATGTTGCGTTTATATTTTTGTTCAGTATAAATGGAATTCAAGTAATATAACTGATGTCAGTCAATTAGTTGTTTAATAACCGAAAAAATTATAAAATGTTGGTTAATCGTTCAGAACTACTTTTGTGCTGTCTGTTTCTGCGTCTTCTCTGCTGTCACTGTTGCTCGGTCTATGCTTCTCCTTTTTCTCCTCTGCTGTCACTCTTTCTGTCTGTGATTGTCCTTGATGTCCTCTGTTGTCGCTCTGTCTGTCAGCCTATCTGTCACTGTCTGTCGGTCTGTGATTCTCTTTGATCTGCTCTCTTGACTTTTCTGGGGCATTTACCTCTCTTCCTTCTGGGGCATTTACCTCTCTTCCTTCTGGGGCAGTTACCTCTCTTCCTTCTGGGGCAGTTACCTCTCTTCCTTCTGGGAATTTTACCTCTCTTCCTTCTGGGAAATGTACCTCTCTTCCTTTATTTTTGTAATTTTTGTATTTAACCTTTATTTAACTAGGCAAGTCAGTTAAGAACAAATTCTTCATCAACATTATCTGGTTCACTGTCTGTGCTAGGCCTAGCATCATCCTATTTGTGAATTAATAAATACACTTACAGGTATTAGAAAATTATAGGAAACACAGATTTTGAACTAATTTTCAGTTTTTAAGTGTGTCTATATGTAGACATAATTAGGATTATATGTGTTCCCCTTGTCAGGATTAGTGTCCGGAGACCTCTCTGGATAACTCTGTTGGTTTTGTTGTGTGGTCCCCAATTGGAGGCAGCTGTGCTGTGTTGCCTCTAATTGGGGGTCCCATTTAAGGTTGCTGTCTGCCCACGTGTGTGGGGGTTATTGTTGAGATGCATGGGTATGCACACGTTGCGGCTGATCATTGTGTCATTGTTCATTGTTTATTGTTTTGTGAAGTTCGATTTAAATAAAGATGTCGAACCACCACTGCTCTGCGCCTTGGGTTCTGTCCTCCACTCGCCGTGACACCCCTCTACCCTAGTGCTAATTACTACTACTTACTAAGGAACTGGCAGTACATCTGTGTGTCTCTCTCTGTTTTCTTCCTACCTCCACTCATCCCTGAGCTGTCTCTGCTAATCCTAGCATCCTTTCTCACAGCACTGGTACCAGAAGCCAGGGGACCACACTGTCGGTACTGAGCCCAGCAACATCCTAGTTGTGAATGAATAAAAACATAAAGAAGCAAATATATGCCTAATAGGTTACCATTGGCTCATAATACCTTATAAAAGCCTAACTACTTAAATTGAAAGTTTATTATTCACATGCCCAGAATACAGGATGTAAACGTTGCTGTGAAATGCTTACTCACAGATTCTCCTCAACAGTACAATACACATACAGTATATTACAACCATGTAGTAGAAAAATATTTTAAAAAGAAGAAGTAGGAACTGTAACAGGAATACAATGAGCTCCAAAAGGATTAGGACAGTGACACATTTTTGGTTGTTTTGGCTCTGTATTCCAGCACTTAGGATTTTAATTGATACAATGACTATGAATTTAAAGTGCGGACTGTCAGCTTTAATTTGAGGGTTTTTTCATCCATATTGGGTGAACCGTTTAGAAATAACAGCACGTTTTGTACATAGTCCGCCCATTCATATAGTCCGCCCAAAGGTGCTATTGACATTACATTTTCACCAGATGTTGGTAACAACCCAAGTAATCCATACAAAGAAACCAAAACAAATAAGTTCAGAAATTAAGTTGTGTAATAATGTGAAATGATACAGGGAAAAAGTATTGAACACACTTATTGATATTTATTTAATACTTTGTACAAAAGCCCATTCATCCTTCCTTCAATTATGTGAAGTTTGCCAGTACCATTTGCTGAAAAGCCGCCCCACACCATGATGTTCCCACCTCCAAACTTCACTGTTGGTATGGTGTTTTTAGGGTGATGTGCAGTGCCATTTATCCTCCAAACATGGTGTGTATTATGACATTTTAACAGTTCAATTTTGCTCTCATCTGACCACACTCCCAGTATTTCACTGGCTTTTCCAAATGTTGTGCAGCAAACTTTAAACGAGCTTCAACATGCTTTTTTTTCAGCAATGGAGTCTTGCGTGGTGAGCGTGCATACAGGCCATGGTGGTGGAATGCATTACTTAATGTTTTCTTTGAGACAACAGTACCTGCTAATTGCAGGTCTTTTTGAAGCTCTCCACAAGTGGTCCTTGGCTCTTGGACAACTCTTCTGATTATTCTTTTCACTCCTCTGTCAGAAATCTTGCGAGGAGCACCTGGTCGAGGCAAATTTATGGTGAAATGATTGTCTTTCCACTTCCGTATTTATGGCCCCAACAGTGCTCACTGGAAGCTTCAGAAGCTTAGAAATGCGTCTATAACCAATGCCATCATTATGTTTTGCAACAATTAGGTTGTGAAGGTCTTGAGACAGCTCTTTGCTTTTACCCATCATGAGACGTGTCTTGTGTGACACCTTGGCAATGAGACCTCTTTGTAGGCCATCAGTTGGGACTGAACCAGCTGATATTAATTTGCACTGACAGGGGGCTGGATTGCTTTTGAATTACTGATAGTTTTCAGCTGTTGTCTTGGCTTTCCATGCCTTTTTGCACCTCCCTTTCTTCATGTGTTCAATACTTTTTCCCTGTGTCATTTCACATTATTACACATAACTTAATTTCTGAACTTATTTGTTTTGGTTTCTTTGTATGTATGGATTACTTGGGTTGTTACCAACATCTGGTGAAAATGTCAATGTCAATAGCACCTTTGTAAATATGTTTACTAAGAAAAATGGTGACGTGTTCAATACTTATTTCACCCGCTGTATATGTGTATTAAAGTTGTCAAAAGTTTAGTATTTGGTCCCTGTAAGGTCTGCAAGCGATACTATACATCCGCAACACCAACAAGAAGACACAGCCCATAATCACCAAGATCCCAACCCACACGAACGCAACACTCCTTTCCGTTCCCAATCACCAGAATTCTAAACAGCTGTTTACCATTACCCCATCAGTATATATCCCAGCTTCATTCTCCCCTCTGTATGAGGTATTGTTTGTATGTACAACCCTACTAAGCCCTTCGTTACTCTTTAGTGTTTGATATACCAGTTTGACCTTTTTCCTGCCTTTAGTTTTCGAGTCCGTCTAAACCCTAGTCTGTACCTTAGCCTGAGTCTGCCTGTGTACCAACCTGTTCGAGTTTTCCTATTACCCCGTTAGCCTGCTCCTTTTGTACTGTTGCCGTTTTTTCTCTGGACTACCTGTTAACTACCTCTGCCTGTACATCTGACGACGTCTTTTGCCTGTTCCTGGAATATATATTAAAAACAACATTTGCATGCTCTGCAAGTGGGACCTACCATCTGCCTCCGGGTTGTATTCTTACAGTCCCATATTCATAGCACGCAATGATTACATCAAGCCTGTGACTCTACAAACTTGTTGGATGCATTTTCTGTTTATTTTGGTTGTGTTTCAGATTATGTTGTGCCCAATAAAAATGAATGGTATACTGTATACTGTAATATAGCGTCATTTTGGAGTCACTTTTTGTAAATAGGTTTCTAAACACTTCTATTAATGGGGATGCTACCATGATTTTGCATAGTCCTGAATGAATTGTGAATAATGAAAAGTCAGAAAGTTACAGACGCACAAATATGTGTTTTTGGTCTCGCTAACTTTTTCAGGCACCACCTTAACATTTCTTTACGATCCATGATCTTCTGTTCTGACTAAGTGACTGACAGACAGAGAGTCAGAGCAGGTCTCACTCTCTTTGATGGTGCGGGTTTGACTTTGAATGTAAAATTTGCCTCAGCTCAGCCAATTAGAAAAATGGGCCGGCGCATCTTGGTAAAGGGGCCTGCCGCTGCCCACTGGTCAGTCAAATGTTCAATATAGATTATTATGACAAAAGAGAAAGAAAATCCAGGCGTGTCAGTTTGGATTTATTTTACTTTTTTTGTCCATTTCGATCAGCCCACCCCAACAAAATGTGGTCCTTCTGTAATCTATGGCTCCTGGTTGGGATATGTACGTACGGTCACTGTGGGAACGACGTTGTCGATACACTTATCAATGAAGCTGGTGACTGATATGGTAAACTCCTCAATGCCATTGGATGAATCCCGTAACATATTCCAGTCTGTGCTAGCGAAACAGTCCTGTAGCTTAGCATCCGCTTTATCGGACCAATTCCGTATTGAGCTCTTCACTAGTACTTCCTGTTTGAGTTTTTGCTTGAAAGCAGGAATCAGGAGGATATAATTATGGTTAGATTTGCCAAATGGTGTGCGAGGGAGAGCTTTGTATGTGTTTCTGTGTGTGGAGTGAAGGTGACCTAGAGTTTTGTCGCCTATAGTGGCACAGGTAACACGCTAGTAAAAATTTGGTAAAACTGAGTTCAGTTTCACAGCATTAAAATCACCGACCACGATTAGCGCCGCCTCTGGATGTGCATTTATGGCCATATACAGCTCGTTGAGTGTCGTCTTAGTGCCAGCATCAGTTTGTGGTAGTAAATTGATAGCTATGAAAAAAAATAAAACTTTCTTGGTAAAAAGTATGGTATTCTAGAGGAAATTCTAACTCAGGTGAGCAAAAACTCTAGACTTCCTTAACATTAGAGGAAACGCACCAACTGTTGTTAACAAAGATACACACTTCTCCTACCCGAGGCTGCCGTCCAGTCTTGATGATGCATGGAAAAACCAGCGAGATGTATATCATAGGAAATGATGGCGGTGACATTATGTACCAAACACATTAAGATTAGTGTAAAAAAAAACAGAATATCAGAATTGGTCAGGAGCCCGTAAAACGGCTGGTATCCATTTCAGCGCCATCTCACCATCTCGTCTGTTGATTGTGCAAATTCAACATGTGCAAATCATCATTTGAGCTAAATTCTCTGATTCTTATCGAGGAATTTCCGCTACCAACCGTTGAGATTTTATAGTTGAGTATTTACAAATGAAGTGACGACAGAGGAAGTGTAGATTCAGGTTTCTTCTCATTGATAAGTAGACACAGTTGAAGGTTGTAAGGATGATGAGGCACAGAAGGCCAATTCAGATCCTCCCTCCTTCTCCCCAGAGTGTGCACTCTTTCGTTCCCCTCAAGTATTTGTTCTAATAATATGTGCCATTTAGCAGACATTTTTACTCAAAGCAACTTACAGTAATGTGTGCATGAATGTTTTGCATGGTCCCTTGAATCGAACCCACTCTCCTGGTGTTGCAAGCACCATGCTCTACCAACTGAGCTATAGACAGAGTGTTGTGCATATAGTGTACCAACACAATCGTTCTAAATCCTTGAGGGGTGATGAAAGAGTGTACACTTTAAAGAGGAGAAGAATCGGATACCAGGCTATATTTTTTAGTTTAAAGAGAAAAGACTGGTCCCTGTGGGGATAACAGTCATTACAACCTCTGGAACGGGTGTCTGGGGGTCTATGAGCACCCCAGGGATTGTGACCACAGCAGCCCTGTGTGTGTGTGCTTATGTTCGAGTGTGCATGCTTGTGCGTGTGTCTGTTTTTGTGCGCATGTGTGTGTTTGTGTGTCTACCAGAGATAGTCTACCCACAGACTCCTCCTACACATACTTCCCATGTTGTCTGATCTGGGAGTGATTCCTGTTGAGGTCAAGTCCAGATGGAGTTCTAGAACTGTATCAGAGTTCCGGGAACACTGGGGTGGGAGGTGATTCTATAAAAATTCCATAAGATTCAGATCAGTAATGGGATCACCGAGAAAAAAATAAACATTCTAAAAACATCAACAAAAAAGTGCATGAGAACTGCAGCGATTGCTATTTTGAAAACTCTATCTGAGGGTACCATGTTCTTCGGTTAAGTCATGTAACATCTAAAAAGGCAGGGAATAAAACTGTTCTTCTTCAGCCCTATGACCTGACATATGGGTGTAATTACTGCTTAGACCCAAGCTATGTAGCCTGCTATGACATGTAATAAAAGAACAGTGATAGATCTCTCTCAGAGTAACAAAGACCTTGCATTGTTTAGTAAGTCGGACACTATTGATTACCAACAGATTTTGTTTCATCCAATAAATCAAATGAAATAGTCCTGTTCTGTACACCTTAGTTACAGCTCAGATATACTACGTACAGAAACAGAATAATGCATTTGTGGCCGTAAAATCATAATTGCGCAAATCACGATCAATCAAACAATTATCTTCCGACCACCGACAGTAAGGTATGGAAAGTCAAGTAATTCCTTACGAATCTGTGTAAATAGCCTAGGAATAGCCCAACATACTGTGTGTAAACTGTGAGTACTCTGGAATCTCCCCAACAGCATGTGCTTTAAAATCTAGGTCAGCCATCGTTTATCTCACTAAGTTGTGTGGGGAAATGCGGGAACACCAATTCGCACGTGTGTGTGTGTGTGTGTGTGTGTGTGTGTGTATGAGTGTGTGCCTGTGCGTGCTTGTGTGTATGTTTCAGAGATAAGATGACCAGGCATTTCTCTGAAATCACCCTTTCACTCGTCCAAGAGAAGACAGCAGAAGAAACCTTAGAAGAGACTTAAGAGGTGTCTACTGTATGTACACACAATCCCTATATTCAATGTCACTTAAGTTACAAAAAGATTAGCACGGGTGGCAGGTAGCCTAGTGGTTAGAGTGTTGGGCCAGTAACTGAAGGGTCGCTGATTTGAATACCTGAGCCATCAAGGTGAAAAAAAAACCTGTCGATGTGTCCTTGAGCAAGGCACTTAACCCTCATTTGCTCCAGGGGTGCCGTACTACTATGGCTGACCCTGTAGGTAGGCTGTCATAGTAAATAAGAATTTGTTCTTAACTGACTTGCCTAGTTAAATAATATAAAAAGACTGCAGTAGTCTTTTCTCTTTCCTTGTCTTCTCACATGTTTCTGTGCATACATGCTTGTGTGTTTGTGTGTGCATGAGAGCTCTTTCATTCAAGGTGCCATATTGTTTAGGACATGGAGTTTAATCTAGGACAACCCTTTGGGAACAGTCATAAAGAGGCAGACATTTATGGCTGAAATTGTGCTCATAATCATCTTTACGCTTTCATGTGCGGTTTTAACATAAGCTTTAGAGGAGCAAGTCTCAACAATGTTAAAGTATTGCCCTCTGGCAGCTCAGAGAACACATTATGAGTTTTACTCGCTCTTCCTTCAGTGAGAAAGAGCGAGAGAGAGAGAGAGAGAGAGAGAGAGAGTGTTTGTGTGTGAGAGAGAGAGAGAGAGAGAGAGAGAGAGAGAGAGAGAGAGAGAGAGAGAGAGTGTGTTTGTGTGTGTGTGAGAGAGAGAGAGAGAGAGAGAGAGAGAGAGAGAGAGAGAGAGAGAGAGAGAGAGAGAGAGAGAGAGAGAGTTTGTGTGTGTGTGTGCATGCGTGTCGTCTACACTGTGCACTTGTGCATGTACTGTTCGCTCTGTTTCAGTACTGACTCTGGCTGACATAACAGGTTCATATTTACATTGTGTTGCTGAAACCTTTTGGGACACCAGGTTGGGATTTTACTCTGCATGCTGGCAGTGTAAAAGAGAACAACATTACTTAGTAAATATATGTACAGTTCACTTGATTGTCAGGGATTCAAAAAACCTGACACACAAGTCACAGTCTAAATCTACCAAAGCATCAACTGCATTTAAGCTTTCCACTCATTTATCTTAATGACTTTACAGACTGTCTACACTCTCCTAGGTATGTATTTGTGTTCTGGGTCATGTTTTTCCCAGTAGGAACTGAATGATGAATGATGACAAAGTAATTTTAAGTCAGTAGATAAGATGTTCCTGAACACTTCAATCAATCTTGATAGTAGCATGATTAAGAAAAATCCTGAATGAATCATGAATAATGATGAGTGAGAAAGTTACAGAGGCTACAACAAAGCAACCTTTCACCATTACCAATAACAGTGTAAAGGGGGATGATCTTTGTCCCTATGTAACTTTCTCACTCATCATCATTCACGATTCCTTCATTCATCCATAATCACGGTAACATCCATATTAACGTATAAAGTGTTCACAAATATATTATATTATTATTTACAATAAAAGTGACTCCAAAATGACACAATGCATTATTCACCATTCACTTCCTATTGGACGAAACACAATCCGAAACACAACCAAAACAAGCTGTAGCTGTAAATGCATCCAACAAGTTTTTAGTGTCACAACCTTGATGTGGTCATTGTGTGCAAGGAATATGTGACCAAATACTAAACTCTTGACTACTTTAATACACTATAAGTGACATTTGTCCAAATACTAATGTATATATGTATGAAAATACCTTCAAATAAAAGGTGACATTCTGTACTGTCACCTCATATTAAATATTTGATCTCAAATCCAAAATGCTGGAGTATTTTGGGCTCAATTTAAAATGTTAGCCTTCCTGTCCAAAGACATACGTAGGGAAGGGTATTTGTAAACCCAGTGTCTCGCTTAGAAATGCAGAAATATTTGTGATCATAACGTCAATTAAACTTTCATAAAGTCAAACATATAGAGCTATTAAACGTCAGACTAGTTTAATGGGTGTGTGTATCAGTGTGTGTATGAGTGTGTGTGCTTGCGTGGATGTGTGTTTACACTACCTGGCGCTACCACCTCCCTGTGCATTTAACAGACCATATCTCTGTAACCTGTTATCACTCTGTAGAAATAAAATTAGATAAAGATGAAAAGAAAAAACTAACTTCACTGAAAAATCTTTCTGTACCACAAACTTGGCACAGAACATCCATAACACCTCCCCATCTCTCTCTATCTCCATCTCTCCCTCATATAGCTCTATCTCTCTCTCTCTCTCTCTCTCTCTCTCTCTCTCCCATCTCTCTCTCTCCCCATCTCTCTCTCTGTCTCTCCACATCTCTCTATCCCCCATCTCTCTCTCCACATCTCTCCCCCATCTCTCTATCTGTCTCTCTCTGTCTCTGTCTCTCACTATCCCTCTCTGTCTCTCTCTCTCTCTCTTTCTCTCTCTCTCTACATCTCTCTCTCCCCATCTCTCTCTCCAAATCTCTCCCCATCTCTCTCTCTCACTCTCTCTCTCTCTCTCTCTCTCTCTCTCTCTCTCTCTCTCTCTCTCTCACTCTCTCTCCCCATCTCTCTGTCTCTCTCTCCCCATCTCTCTTTCTCTCTCTCTCTCACCCACGGGCCATTCAACACTCAGAATAAATCAAAACAAAAGAACAAAACAGCTACCTACAAGGATACAATTACACCATTGTTCATATAAACAGGATGCCAAGTGTCTCATCAAAAATAATTGTTGCAATTTCATCTTTCTTTTTGCCTCTCTTTCTGTTTGCTTCAGGCACTCATCTGTTACACACATTCATTATAGAGCAAAATAGCAAAAACACAAACGAAAGCTGGTAGTCTTGTATGTGGTAAAACATTGCTTTTCCAAAGTGTCTTATGGGATAATGAAAAAATACCTTAGCCGGGATTCAATTACATTGCTCTTTGTCAACAATGCACCTTTTGAAAGGCAATGTGTTTGCGGAGACCGCATTTACGGTAAATGCTGCATATGTCCGCTCAATCGGAAATTACCTTTAAATGGCGCTGTCGACAAAGTGCAATTGATTGAATCCCAGTTATTGTTTTAATAGATGTACAGTGGCAAGAAAAAGTATGTGAACCCTTTGGAATCACCTGGATTTCTGCATAAATAGGTCATAACATTTGACATGATCTTCATCTAAGTCACAACAATAGACAAACACAGTCTGCTTAAACTAATAACACACAAACAATTATACATTTTCATGTCTTTATTGAACACACTGTGTAAACATTCACAGTGCAGGGTGGGAAAAGTATGTGAACCCTTCGATTGAATAACTGGTTGACCCTCCTTTGGCAGCAATAACCTCAACCAAACATTTTCTGTCGTTGAGGATCAGACCTGCACAACGGTCAGGAGGAATTTTGGACAATTCCTCTTTACAAAACTGTTTCAGTTCAGCAACATTCTTGGGATGTCTGGTGTGAACCGCTCTCTTGAGGTCATGCCACAGCATCTCAGTAGGGTTGAGGTCAGGACTGGGCCACTCCAGAACGGGTATTTTCTTCTGTTGAAGCCATTCTGTTGTTGATTTACTTCTGTGTTTTGGGATGTTGTCCTGTTGCATCACCCAACTTCTGTTGAGCTTCAATTGGCAGACAGATAGCCTTACATTCTCCTGCAAAATGTCTTGATAAACTAGTGAATTAATTTTTCCGTCGATGATAGCAAGCTGTCCAGGCCCTGAGGCAGAAGAATGAAAACCATTCTTGTTTAGTGTTTTACGTATCGTAGACTCATCAACAGAGATGTTAGCATGTTCCAGAGATTTCTGTAAGTCTTTAGCTGACACTCTAGGGTTCTTCTTAACCTAAATTAGCATTCTGCGCAGTGCTCTTGCGCAGAATGCGGCCACTCCTAGGGAGAGTAGCAACAGTGTTGAACTTTCTCCGTTCATAGACAATTTGTCTTACAGTGGACTGATGAACATCAAGGCTTTTAGAGTTACTTTTGTAACCCTTTCCAGCTTTATGCAAGTCAACAACAGGTCTTCTGAGATCTCTTTTGTTCGAGGCATGGTTCACATCAGGCAATGCATCTTGTGAATAGCAAACTTTTGTGAGTGTTTTTCATAGGGCAGGGCAGCTCTAACCAACATCTCCAATCTCGTCTCATTGATTGGACTCTAGGTTAGCTACCTCCTGACTCCAATTAGATTTCGGAGAAGTCATTAGCTTAGGGGGTTCACATACTTTTTCCAACCTACACTGTGAATGTTTAAATTATGTATTCAATATAGACAAGAAAAATACAATAATTTGAGTGTTATTAGTTTAAGCACACTGCATTTGTCTATTTTTGTGACTTACATGAAGATCAGATCAAATTTTATGACCAATTTATGCAGAAATCCAGGTAATTCCAAAGGGTTCACATACTTTTTCTTGCCACTGTATGTTTGGTTTCTATCAGTTTCTATCTGTTTCTATCAGTTTATATCAGTTTATATCAATTTATATCTGTTTTGTGAGAGGAAGAGCAGAGGATGTGTGGTTGTGTAGAAAGAGGGGAATTGTGGGTGGGGGGCCTTACTCTTGACGGTGGAGAGAAAAATGTACGTTTTAAAGTTAATATCCTGCAATTCTACACATTTTGACATTATGCGTAGAGATAATGTTGCAGTTTTAAAGCAAGTTTTCTGCAGTTCTACACATTTTGCATGCCTTGGTTGCAGGCAAACAGTGAGTGTACTGCATGCTGTAGATAAAAGGGAATTTAATATTGGGCACTTAGATTGGTGAACACTCTCTGCCTCAACTGCCGTTCAATTATATAGGCTTATGCCTGTGTGGAAAATATATGTTGCGACAGAATTTCAGTATAGGCTTTAGGTTGTAAGTAACAAGAATATTACAGAAAACAGATCAACATAATACAAACACTGTAGCCCACCAGTAAACAGGAATGAAATTAAGAAGCAGTCCTATTTCATTATGGAAATCATGTTTATCAAATGTAATACAGATTATTAATAATTCCTTCTATGTAGAATGCTTCTGCTATATAAGGAAAATCATATTTAGAGAATAGGCGTATTTATAATGAATTTGGACCCATGTCTGCATCTTGCTGATCAGTCATTTTATACGTCCATGATCATATTACTACAGACTAGCCAGTCCTATAGCATTTCATGCCAATGTATCAGCATTTTTTGTAACGTACAATTTAATTAGATTAACTGAAAACCATTAAAAAGCCATTCCACTATAGATTAAACACATTACATATACTAATCACGGCCGATTTACATACAGCAGAAGGCACAGAATGTAATTTGAAATATTTCCAGTATAACTCATCCAAGAAATTGTCTTTTAATAATCTTGAGGTAGCAATTATCTTTGAAATATACACAGGGCCGACTCCAGGCATAAGCGACATAAGCGGTCGCTTAGGCCCCCGGCTGCTAAGTGGGCCCCCGGCTGCGATTGCTTAGGGCCTTACTGTTGAGAGTTAGAATAGTAGAATACACAAGGTGCAAGTTCGAAATGTGGTTGTATATCAGCAGTTTTTCTCTTGTTTTGTCAGTCACTTAATTAGCCATGTCAGCTAACAATTTTTAGATTGGTAAGTTAGTCTAGCCAGTTATCTAAATTTGTAATAATCATGGCCGAATACCGAGGTGCCCAGGGGCCCTGACCTCCACAGGATTGATTTTGTTAGTCATTCTCACTCACATATCATTAACATGGCATAAGTCATGGCAAAATGGGAAGAATTGCAGGAGATTTGCTTTAAACCTGCAAAGAATTCCCTGCCCCATGGCAAAATGAGTAGAATTGCATGAAATGTGTCATAAAATTGCAACGTTTTCTCTCCAACCAATGGCAAAATGGGTAGAATTGCAGGAAATGTGCTTTAAAACTGCAACCAAACCTTGCTTAGGGCCCCCAAAAGGCTAGAGATGGCCCTTCATATACACCACATCAACTGATTTATTACTCAAAGAGAACCTATGTGTTTAAAAATATAATGAGCAAAGCATGAAACAAATGTTGGTAATTATCTATTGCACATGTTGACTATGACTGGGTGTGTGTGAGTGATAGTGTGTGCAATTATGTGCATGTGTGTACATTTGTGTGTGTGTGTATGCACGTGTGCGTATGCGTGCGTGTCAGAGAGAATGACTGTCTCTTTTCTTTATTTGATCTTTGAAGCTCTGGACAGGAGGAGAATGTTCTGCCCCACTCCCTTCATCATACACTGACCTCATTTACTGTGAAAACAGGTGAGCTTCCTGTAATGCTACGGAAGTAGGGAAACTAGAATTTGAATAAAGTAAAACTTTATTGGTTGGTCATGAACAGTGGCAAATAATGGAAACACAGACCCCTCTCTGGTGATAAACGATACAGAGAGAGAGAGAGCGAGAGAAAGAGAGAAAGAGAGAGAGAGAGCGAGAGAGACACAAAGAGAGAAAATATTTCTACCCACATATGTCAGACTTTTACTGGGCTTTGCAAGAAAAGCCAAACAGAAATCATTTACTTTGGACCAAAGAGAAACATTGCTCAAGCAGCCGTCTGTGTTGATATACCACAAGCGATTGAAACTGCAGTCGGGAACCTTAAGGGCCAGCAGCGATTCTCTGTCCCTATAATCCTGGTTCTCATTATCAATTAAATTACCGTAAAAGATCCCAAAACAGCTCACTGTGAAGAACAGTGAAGTGATGAAACATTGTTCCTTCTGCTTTTTTTAACTTCCCACAAGTTATTACCCAACTCTAGATTACTTTCTAACGACTCGAACATTCAACCATGCAGGCTTTTGTTTGTTTATGCAAGGAGATGCATAACCACCTGGCCTGCACAATGAGTGTGTGTGTGTGTGTGTGTGTGTGTGTGTGTGTGTGTGTGTGTGTGTGTGTGTGTGTGTGTGTGTGTGTGTGTGTGTGTGTGTGTGTGTGTGTGTGTGTGTGTGTGTGTGTGTCTTTGAGCTATGCCAGGGGCTGTTAGGGCCTCTGCAGAGTGATTAAATATTTGCAGAGAGAAATAAAGCACTTCCTGTTTTACTAGAGCGACATGCACTGCCAGTTTCCTAAGTCAGACCAAAATGTCTCTGGTCCAGGGTGAACTCTACGCTGACAGGACCCCTCCATAGGGTCACTGTAGAGCAAGTGTCAAAGGTCAGGGGTCAGCGGTCAAGGAGAATGTAGTCCATCTTTGTTAAAATCAAAGAAAGCAAGGCTAAAGAAAACAAGCATTTCATTAATCAAAACAAATGGGATATTGTGGCGCTGCCATAGCTGCTGCTTGGCGTGTTGTGTACTACTGCTAGCTAGGCATCCATGTGTGTCCATTTCTGTCTACAGAGCGGTGGTCTTTCATGGTCCATCTCATGTAGTGTGAGAGGATTGGAGTGGCTTTATCAATCTCAACAGTCACTTACAGTAAGTTCATTATTGTTGATTTATGCTGTTCTGGTGCTCTTGAACCATATTCTGTATGCTGTATTCAGTTGATAATGCAATCACTAATAACATGAACGAAATGGATGTTATTCCTGAATAAGATGGAAACATAGAGTTATGTACAGTAATAGACGATTCCTCCTTATAAATCTCATATCCATAGCAGCTTGGCTGATTCCCTCAAAAATATCCCCACATCTCTGCTTCTGTCTGAACGTGGAGGCCTTAGGTCCTTTTCAGTAAATCTTTGCATGTATATTATCTAACCTTATCAGAATAGTATGACAATACTTCTTATGTCACGCCTGTAACATCAGAAAAGAGCAGAGGTTCTATATACGGTAAATATGTCACATCACATGTGAAAAGACCACCTGCGCCAGCACATAGATTAACAGTAAATCTCTCATAACCGTTCTTAAATTTTATGTTGAATATGTGTTTTAAGTCCAGGAAGTACCTGACATCAATGCAGGACCAATGTTATTTTTATTTTTATTTTTAAGCTATGCACAGAGGCACCCACCTAATCACTTAAACATGACAACACACCAACACACACACACTCACACACACACACACACGCACACACGACAGCAGCTGCCTCCGCTCAGCATTACTCCAGAACCATATCTCTCTCTTTATCTCCCTCTCTCCTCTTTCCTTTCTCTAGCACTCTCACGCTGTCTTTATGTTTTGGGGGAGGTGGCAGTGTGGGGGGTACATGTAACTCTGTCTGTAACTCAGGCAAGTTCACAGTAGCAGGGTACGCTGTCAGAATGTTGGAATCAGAATGTAGGAATGTTGGAGTCTAAGGTTAGAGTAATGATCCATGATTCTCAGGCCTTTAGGAGTTCGAAGGTGACACAACGGAAAGTTTCCCTTGGCAAAAAAGTATTATTTCCGGGTCTCTGATCTTCCATTGACATGTTGTGAATGGACACTGCCAACGACCACCCAGTGACAGAGGCCATTTTGTCTTTATGTTCCTGTTGTCATAATATCTTTGTTTATTAGCAAGTATGTGATGTGGAAACGATTTACTTCTGAACGGACGATAAACATATAAATCGATGAGTCAGGCTCTTAGTAGAAACAACAAATATATTAGCTAACTATCATCGCAACCGTTTAGGTTGTATGAATCACACAGAGGCCTAACAAATCTCTTTGTTGTGGGATCTAGTTGGTTGTATATTGACCATAGGACACTGAGATTGACACAGTTTATTATTGTTATAAAAAGTGACAGTTAATAGCATCACAATTTGAGCAATGCAGAATCTTCCTCATGTGGATGTATTACATTTTTAGCATTAAGTTTGAAGTTGACCCTTATCAGAGAATGTTCTGATGTTTGGCAGTGTGTATTCATATTAACTGGATTTCATATAAACTGGATTTGCGTACTTGGCATGTCTTTATAATCCAGCAGCGCACAGGATCGGTGCAGCCCTCCAGGTCAGATGATAGATCTAACGTTGGTGTCTTTTAAGATGAGACTCCCAGCTCCTTGTAATATTACACTTGAATTTATTGGCTAGCAAATTGCGTTCTGACACCATCAGAAAAAAGAAGAAGTAATTTAACGCTACATATCCAGGTTCTTTATCTTGCTGTGTGGTTGATTTTTTAGTAGCTCGTTCACATAAATGGCCAGGTTTAAGACCCTAATAATTGATCATAGAGATATCAGTGTTTTCATTTTCCAGAGTGCTTGGTTGTAAACTCTTTAAAAAGGTTCTATCTAGAACCTAAAAGGGTTCTTCAGCTGTCCCCATAGGAGAACGCTTTGAAGAACCCTTGTTGGTTCCAAGTAGAACCACTTTGGGTTCCATGTAATTCTGTCTCCTTGCCACTGACATGTACTGTATACTCCTGTTCCGATATCGGTCCCATATGTTATACACATACTCTCTATCTCCCATTTTCTTTCTGTATCTGCTTCATCAAGCGACAAGTACAGAGAGGAAAATGGAGCTGATTGTAACTGTATTGTTGTAGGGGTGTATTGCCACACTTTCTTTCCCCAATGACTCATACAGTAGTTTGGTTGAGAGGAACACATTCAGCCCTGGGGCAAACAAGGACACCATCAGAGGGTGTCCTCTGCATTATGAAGCAATAACCTCAGGTGGGGTAACACTTCAGCCTAAAGTAGAGAGAGAGAGAGAGAGAGAGAGAAAGAGAGAGAGAGAGAGAGAGAGAGAGAGAAGAGAGAGAGAGAGAGAGAGAGAGAGAGAGAGAGAGACCAAAACCAGATGTCCATCAGAAACAACACACAAAACATCATTAACACATCACAGATTAACAAACCCATCTCATTATTTACAAGACTATAGTATGCAAATTCTTTAGTCTACCAGATACTAATTTCATAAACATCACTTCAACATTGATACTTTTAAGCTGTAATCCTTGATTTTCCTGGTTTTCCATATTGCCAATTTCGCAGTTCCTATTAAATAATTTAACAGACACATCTTCCTTCTTTTTGAAAAATTATATTTCACACCCCCTATAAAAACTTAAGCTTGAAACAATCTATTAAGAACATCAAAAAGACTGGGTTCAGGTGTGCCACATGTTTGTCTGTGGCTATTGCACCATGAATAATTCTCCATTGAAGATCTGCTGTTCTTTTCTCGACTGGAGGTTTATACAGAGTTCTCCGTCTATCTCTTACAAGAAATTCTGGCTTCAACAAAACTGGCCACCTTGAGATCCTTTGTCCTCTGAGTGAAACGTGATGCAAAACTTTAACTGCAATGTTATATATGGCTTTCTTTGATGTCGTTTCAAACAAGTCCAGCTGTGGAGTTTTAAAAGACAAAATTGAACCTGCGGATTCATCTTCTTGTCTTTCGCCGACGACGGCAGCAACTCTTATTTTTGGAAAGTCCAGCTCATTGCTTATGTCTGACGGAAAACCTTGTCCAATGTTTTTCCTATAGCCACTTGGTAATGCATTGACAATTTCTTCCACCAGCTTTTCCGTCAAGCGCGAGGACTTTAATCCTGTCACTTCTTTCAAGATTTCCACAGATTCCCATCGGTCATTATTTAAAAGTTGCCCCAGCTTCACAATGCCATGTCTTTTTAAACATGCACGCACGCTTACAGATGACAAAAGTCTTGTCTGAGTCATTGGGTTGAAAAACAAACATTCCTCTCGTATCCAACTCCCAGATTCATCAATATCTCTTTCCACTTTAAAAACAGTTCTCCAAGAGTGCAACATTGACCTGTAAAAGGATGTAACCTCAGACAAGTTCACTTTATCCAGTTCCATTAAAAACAGATGTCGGTCTAATTTAAGACCACCTGCTTTTTGTATAATCGTTTTTGCAGTCTCAGTCCAAGTTAAGTCCTTATAATACAGGAATCTCTGTGCTGCTTGTATTCTGTGCTGCTTGTATTCTAAAAGCACATATCTTACTCCGCACATCCACCAGACCTTGACCTCCCTCGTAAACGGGAAGGTAGAGTGCTGCTGCTCGAATCCAATGTTCTCCACTCCAAAAAAACTTCACAAATGTCCTCTGTATTTTGCAAATCAAATCTTCAGGTGGTTCCATTACATTGAGTCTATGCCATAAAGTTAGGCAGCCAGATTATTCACAACCAGAACTCTTCCTCTGTATGACATCAATGGTAATAGCGATTTCCATTTAAACAATCGGGCAGACACCTTTTCCAGCATTCCCTCCCAATTTTTATTCTGAAATTGTTTAATTCCCCCAAAAAACCCTAGCATTTTCAGCCCATCTCTTTCCCACAACCATCCACCAGGTAATTTTGGAGGTCCTTGCCTACTTTTCCACTGACCAATAATAAGTCCCTCACTTTTTCCCCAATTTACCTTTGCTGATGATGCCTTTCCATAATTTCTCATTGTTTCAGTTAAAATATTAACATAATTTTGATTTGAAATAAAAACAGTAACATCATCAGCATAAGCTGATATTGAGATTCCATGCATGACATTAATTCCATTGAGATCCCTTCTTAGCCTGCACAGCAATGGCTCAATAACAAGGCTATATAATTGTCCAGACAGTGGACAGCCTTGCCGAATCCCTTTTAACACAGGTATTGGTGCACTCAATCCTCCACCAGCTTTCGCAATCACAAAAACTTCAGAATATAATAATTGAATATATGATTTAAAATCCTTCCCAAACCCAAAATTTTTCAAAACCTCAAAAAGATATGTATGATTGACTCTATCGAAAGCTTTCTCTTGGTCTAATGAAAGCACACCCAGGTCAACATTATTGAATTGATTAAGATCAATGACATCTCTTAACAAAAAAGATTATCCATAATTGACCTATTAGGAATACAATATGTTTGATCTCTGTGAATTAAAACTTCCAAAACATGTTTCAACCTATTTGCTAAACATTTTGAAAGTATTTTATAGTCCATGCACAGTAAAGAGACAGGTCTCCAGTTCTTTAGAAGGCACAAATCCCCCTTTTTAGGGAGCAAAGAAAGTACTGCTCTTCGACAACTTACAGGAAGTATCTTATACCTTATACTTTCCAATAAAACTTCATACACGTCACTTCCAAGTACATTCCAAAATGTCTGATAAAACTCTGCCGGCAAACCATAAATTCCTGGAGAACGGCCATGTGATAACTGTCTCATTGCCTCAGTGATCTCCTTAAAAGTAATCTGTCCATCCAAAGACTCTTTCTGTTCGTTTGACAGCTTCGGTAAATCACTCAGCAAATCAGAAACACATTCAAGATCACAAGTCTCAATATCATACAAGTCCGTATAGAAATTAACTGCCAGTTTCCTTATTTCCAAAGGGTCAGAGGTTATGACCCCATCAGGCCGCCGAAGATGATACCTTTGCTTTTGTTGGACACAGTTCTTTACAAGATTTAAAAAATATGAGGAAGAGGCATCCATGTCTTTAATAGAACAAATTCTTGTTCTTATGAATGCTCCCTTCACTTGTTCTTGTAATAGTGAACCAAGTTCTTGCTTTTTATTCAAATGTTCATTTTTTATATTTCCATCATCATTATTAATCACAAGAATATTCTCCAAAGCTTGTATATCCCTTTGAAGTGTTTGTATCGCTGCTTCATCATAGAAGTAGAATGTGAACTATAATTTTGACGAAAGGTTCTTATGCTTGCTTTACCAACATCCCACCACATAAGCACATTTTCAAAAGAAACCTTTTTTAACTTCCAGTCATTCCAAAATAATTTAAAATTCTCACAAAATAAAGCATCCTGCAATAGTTTAGTATTGAAATGTCAAAAATAATTTTGTTGGTAATTGTATTGTTCCATTCTCTACAGTGGGGAGAACAAGTATTTGATACACTGCCGATTTTTCAGGTTTTCCCACTTACAAAGCATGTCTGTAGTTTTTATCATAGGTACTCTTCAACTGTGAGTGACGGAATCTAAAACAAAAATCCAGAAAATCACATTGTATGATTTTTAAGTAATTAATTTGCATTTTATTGCATGACATAAGTATTTGATATATCAGAAAAGCAGAACTTAATATTTGGTACAGAAACCTTTGTTTGCAATTACAGAGATCATACGTTTCCTGTAGTTCTTGACCAGGTTTGCACACACTGCAGCAGGGATTTTGGCCCACTCCTCCATACAGACCTTCTCCAGATCCTTCAGGTTTCGGGGCTGTCGCTGGGCAATACGGACTTTTCTATTGGGTTCAGGTCTGGAGACTGGCTAGGCCACTCCAGGACCTTGAGATGCTTCTTACGGAGCCACTCCTTAGTTGCGCTGGCTGTGTGTTTCGGGTCGTGCTGGAAGAACCAGCCATGACCCATCTTCAATGCTCTTACTGAGGGAAGGAGGTTGTTGGCCAAGATCTCGCGATACATGGCCCCATCCATCCTCCCCTCAATACGGTGCAGTCGTCCTGTCCCCTTTGCAGAAAAGCATCCCCAAAGAATGATGTTTCCACCTCCATGCTTCACAGTTGGGATGGTGTTCTTGGGGTTGTACTCATCCTTCTTCTTCCTCCAAACACGGCGAGTGGTTTAGACCAAAAAGCTCTATTTTTGTCATCAGACCACATGACCTTCTCCTATTCCTCCTCTGGATCATCCAGATGGTCATTGGCAAACTTCAGATGGGCCTGGACATGCGCTGGCTTGAGCAGGGGGACTTTGCGTGCGCTGCAGGATTTTAATCCATGACGGCGTAGTGTGTTACTAATGGTTTTCTTTGAGACTGTGGTCCCAGCTCTCTTCAGGTCATTGGCCAGGTCCTGTTGTGTAGTTCTGGGCTGATCCCTCACCTTCCTCATGATCATTGATGCATTGATCATTGATGCTTGCATGGTGCCCCAGACCGAGGGAGATTGACCGTCATCTTGAACTTCTTCCATTTTCTAATAATTGCGCCAACAGTTGTTGCCTTCTCACCAAGCTGCTTGCCTATTGTCCTGTAGCCCATCACAGCCTTGTGCAGGTCTACAATTTTATCCCTGATGTCCTTACACAGCTCTCTGGTCTTGGCCATTGTGGAGAGGTTGGAGTCTGTTTGATTGAGTGTGTGGACAGGTGTCTTTTATACAGGTAACGAGTTCAAACAGGTGCAGTTAATACAGGTAATGAGTGGAGAACAGGAGGGCTTCTTAAAGAAAAACTAACAGGTCTGTGAGAGCCGGAAATCTTATTGGTTGGTAGGTGATCAAATACTTATGTCATGCAATAAAATGCAAATTAATTATTTAAAAATCATACAATGTGATTTTCTGGATTCCGT
This sequence comes from Thymallus thymallus, assembly GCA_023634145.1. Lineage (NCBI taxonomy): Eukaryota > Metazoa > Chordata > Actinopteri > Salmoniformes > Salmonidae > Thymallus > Thymallus thymallus. The sequence goes on along the minus strand of CM042403.1, from coordinate 13,488,154 downwards.
CTCCCACAGTTGAAGTGTACCTATGATAAAAATTACAGACCTCTACATGCTTTGTAAGTAGGAAACCCTGCAAAATCGGCAGTGTATCAAATACTTGTTCTCCCCACTGTATATAAAATCTGTCTAATCTAGCTCCATTAACCCTATTGTTAGATGCTTTGAGCCAAGTATACTGTTTGATTCCTGTGTTTCTTCTTCTCCAAATATCTATTAATTCAAACTCTTTAAAAAACTTGATTCATGATGGGGTTCTTCTCTATTTCTATCAATAATAAAATCAATAGTGCAATTCCAGTCACCTCCAATGATAGTACAAACATTGTCATCAATTTTCTGAATAGCACTCCTTAACTTAAAAAAATACATCACATGCTCAGGTCCATTATTGGGTGCATAAACATTTATCAGTACAAACACAGATCCTTCATATTCAATTTTTAACAGCAATATTCTTCCTTTTACAATTTCTTTGACAACCAAAATATTAACATTCATTCCTTTAGAAAATAAAATGGCTATGCCAGCACTTGTATTTGTCCCATGGCTTAAAACACTTTTTCCTTCCCACCATCTACTCCATTCAAATTCATTATCTACACTCGTGTGTGTTTCTTGTAAGAAACACACATTTATTTTTTTTATACTAAATAACTCTGATACCATTGCTAATTTATTACTATCTCTACCCCCATTCATATTTAAAGAGCCCACCCACAACAGCTCCATAGAAGAAAGAAAATATAAAGAGGATAGAAAAAGAACAAAAAAGCAAAGAGAAATATTCACCCCGTGTGACTTAAAAATTTGATTTGTTTTGTGAAGCATTCACTTTATCCCTTCTTAGCTTTGTTAAATTGTTGAATCTTCTTCAACCTGAACCTTTTTTGTTTACTTAAAGCCTCATAGCTAACATTTCTATTCAACAATTTCACTGTATGAATGAATTTATTTTCATCAGGAAAAAGGTCACATCCAGGAAGTTATTTATATCTTGCAATGTTGCAGTACTCATTTCACCAGAATTGGACATTTCAGCATTTTCATTAGAAACCCTTTCAACACTAACCGTAGCTGCATCATCATTGGTTACACTAGCGTCCTCCAGTTCAGAAACATCATGATTTCTATCAGAATCAACTATTTCATGATTGTTCTCAGTCTGACTTTCAATCAATCCATCACTGTCAATGTTCCTCTGTGATCCAGCTTGAGGCTGCACATTCTCAGAAGCTGACTTACTACTCTCACCAGCAGCAGAAGTACTAGGCCTAACTTCCACTTCACTAACCTGGGCCTTGTGTGGACATGCATGCCTTTTATGCCCGATGTCCCCACACTCAAAACATTTCATACTACCGGTGTTCGCGTAAATAAAATACGCTTTCTCTTCATGCATGAGTCTGAACGAAATATCCAACTCCGTTTCATTTAAGAACATAAACAGCTGCCGTCTGAAAGACATAACGTGTTTTAGAGCAGCGTTTTTATACCCTAGCGGGATCATCTTAATCTTACTAGCCATTTTTCCATATCGCATCAAAGCTTTCTCAATTTCGTCATTTCGAATAAAAGGCGGCACATTGGATATCTTAACTCTAGTTGTCGGAGCAATAAGCGGTGAGATAATAAGAAAATCGCCACTCACTCATGCCGCCTCAAAAACTCACAAACACTCACAAAAAAAAAAAAATGTTATTTTTTAGAAAAAAACAAACAAACAAACATTCAAAAAAAATAACAAATCAATCGTCCTCTCCTCGTGAGCACCCTCACACGTACCCCAACACTCCCAGCATGCACCGAGAGAGAGAGAGAGAGAGAGAGAGAGAGGTTTAACACATATTAATTTACCAATTATTATATTTCATTCCAATATGTCATTCAAAAGTTTGAAAAGTGCAAAAGCATCCATAAAACAACAACAACAACAACAAAACCGATTCAATCAATACAGATTACAGCCCTTTCATTACATATTTAAAACCAACATTTCATCCTCCCTGACCTCACACAAAAAACTTCCCACAGACCATATTGCAGAAAAACCTATAATATTATGAACTAATTTAAAATAAGCAAACTTTTGCCAATATTTTATAATCCGAGCACATCAACGAAACAGGGCGCCAATTTTTTAACAAACCTAGATCTCCACTTTTTGGTAAAAGAGAGATCACAGCCCTCTGACAGCTAGTTGGTAACGTGCCTTTTTCAAAACATTCACAACAAACTTCATAAAAATCTTCACCTAAAACAGTTCAAAAAGGACTACCACTTTGGTATTCTCAGAGTCACAGTCAGTGTGTCCATACAAATCAGCATAAAAATCCATTGCCATTTTCCTCATTTCTGTTGGATTTGATGTTAATGTTCCATTTTCCTTGCGCAGGTGAAATATGCGCTTTTGTTGTGCAACTTTCCGCTCCAGATTTAAAAAATTGGAATTTGGAGAGTCAATATCCTTGATAGAAGAAATTCTTGCTCTAATTAAAGCGCCCTTCGCTCTTTCCTCTAAGATGGATCTTAATTCAAGTTTCTTACTCCTTAAATCATTGGATACACCCAACACATTTACATCCATCACACTTTCCATACCTATAATTTCCTTCTCCAACTGCTCAATTATCTGTGTTTTCCCCACCATTGTGTCATTGTTTCAAAATTACCTTTATTCAATTTCCACATTTTCCAAAAATCCCAGTTTCGCAATAAACTTTTTTAAACTAAATCTCTTTCTCTGACTGAGTTCATCTTGTCCAACCTTCCTCTGCCAATAACGAACAGAAGTCTCAAACCTCTTCCGATCAGAAAAATAATTCCGCACCTCAACAGATTTTCCAAAAGTTTCATCCAAGAATGTATTTATTTCATCTAGTGAATAAACCTGCTCACAACTTATTTGTGAAACATCTGACACGTCTGAAAAGTCAGACAATCCACCACCATTATCATCATCATCATCATCATCGTCATCATCATCCATATCCTCATCAACCATTTCTGATTGCACCTTCTTAATCGAAGATACTATCCTTCCTCTTTCCAAAACTTCACCTTTAAAACCGTTTGCATCATCATTCGTCTGGCCTATATTCTCTGAACTCTTCACAGCATCAACCTGCTCAGACCCCTGTGCCACAGTGCTTCTCTCAACAGTCACATCAGTTCCAACATTAACTTTCTTCATTTTTCCCTTTTTTGTCTCACTACCAGAAACTCCCTCGGTATCTTTTTCATTATTAGGGGACAAATCTTTTATCATCATTCCTTCCTTCAAATTTGAATCCACATTCTGATCCTCATTATTCACCATTGCTGCTTCATTTGGTACATTACTCTTTTGCACATCGTTTTCCTTACTCTTATCTGAAGTATTGCTAGGGCCTGCTTCATTCTCAGATTCAACTCTATGAGGACAAGACAGCCTAACATGTCCAATACTCCCGCAATCAAAACAACGCATCTCTCTCGTGCTCACATACATCATATATGACTTACCCTCAAAAACACAGCGAAATTAGATATTCAGCGTTGGTTCATTTAGAAACATGTACACCTGTCGCCTAAACGACAATACATGTTTTAGAGCGCCATGTTTACAACCAAGTGAAACTGTTCTAATTCCTCTGGCAAGTTTTCCAAAATGAGAAAGCTCTCGTTCAATGTCGGCATCAGGAATAAAAGTTGGAACATTAGAAATGGTCACCTTCGTCGTAATTGAAACTAATGGTTGAACAGGGACAACTTACCGAAATCCCGCTCTCGATCAAACTATGAACCAGATTTTCTTCTTTCAAAAATACCACTACGGCCTTGTTCATCCGAGACGTCGAGACGATATTCTCATGCCCCACGCGCTCTGCCACATCCAGCAACACGTCCTCTACAGGCACACCTGCTTGGGTCACACACCTAATCCCATGCCGGAGCGACAGGTGAGGACGTGTGAGACTCCATTCCTACTTCCGACACGAGACAACTCTCGTGGAAAAAACTCTGATTGTTTTTATTTTTTTTATTTTGTCCTCTCACCTAGATCACCCTCCCATGCATTCCCTTCCCAATTCCCAGCATGAGAGAGAGAGAGAGAGAGAGAGAGATCTTGGCTTTGATATACCGTTTTACCCGGGGGGGGGGTTCGATTGTTACACAGAAATATTCAAAGGCCAAAACATGTGGGAACAGTTGAGCAAAAATACCGTAAGTCCTTCACCTCAACCAATCAAAATAAGTTTCAGTTTATTAGGCTCTCTTATCATCCAATCAAAATGTGTTGGAGTTTACTGAACTCATTCGAATTGACGAATTGATCTGGCAGTCGTCACGAAAAAGGAGCTGTATTTTCCACATAACATTCTCTGTGTTGGTCAGCACCAGTGGCATGTATTCATGGATGCCAAGGGAATCCAGGACTCCCCAAATATTTGACCAATAATAATTATGAAATAATTTATCTTTCGTCTCTCTGTTTTCATAATTTTCCGTCAATTTGCAAGTGGCTCAATCTCACTGGAGAAATCATCCGGGCGAGAGAAACAGTGCCCATCTGTCTCAGTACGTGTATCTGTTGCTGTCTGGAACAAAAGAGTATGACATGTTGCTGCCGTAGCATTTGATTGATTGATTGATGCCAGCAAGATTTTGGCCTCCCTTGATAAAAAAATAAGCATTGAGCTGAACTGGGCCAGTTTGGATTTAGCTTCACACCAATCAAATCACATCCTGAGCAAAACGTCATCATTGTCAAAAAAACGTGTCTGTTTCTGGTCTGTTTGTGTTGATGTCCTGCAGTATCTTGACTTGTGGTTGCTTTACACACACACACACACACACACACACACACACACACACACACACACACACACACACATACACACACACACACACACACACACACACACACACACACACACACACACACACACACACACACACACAGAGAGAAATCAGTACCATGGACAACCACATGATATTTTAGCAACATTGATTGGACTAAATCGTTTTGGGGTATTTTTAAGTTTGTTTTCAGTGTATTAAACTAAGCATATACTGTATAGCCTTGTTGAGTTGATGATGTTTCAACGTTTGAGTTGATATGGTGCTGAAATAGTAGAGGCAATGCTCCTGTTATCTTTGTGCTGACTCCGTGGTTCTAAATCAGTAGTTGTTTAGTAACCAGTTGAAAACATTAACTTGCCTGACCATGGTGCAGGTCATATTACATGCAGGTTTGTTACATGCAATGTTTGCTTTGTGGACTTCACCGGACAGATGTTGCTCTCCAGTTTTGTGATGAAACAAACGTATGTGTAGTTGAATTTATTCCACCACTGTCTGACTGTTGTCTTTTTGTGGTTATGGCCTTTGTGTATATCAGGGCGGCGGGTTTGGTAACTTTTATGTCTAAAGTTTAGTAATGACGTTAGGTATGGTGGAACTTTCTGTAAAAGGGCTTTATGAATGAAAACATAGCAATGTATCAATCTACGTGACATCAAAGAGGGCCAACCAACTTTCTGTTAGAGAATGCAGTGATGAGTACTAAAACTGTTGGCTTTAATGAAGTGGCAGCTGCGTTCATATAGATGTCGCCATAGTCTAGGACCGATAGGAATGTCGATTGAATAATCTGCTTTTTACTATTTAGTGAGAGGCAGGACAGGACCTATTTCTATAGAAGAAGCCCATTTTTATTCTCAGCTTCTTAACTAGCTCATCAATATGCGTTTTAAAAGACAGATTTGTATCTATCCAGATGCCCAGATATTTGTAAGCAGATACACGATCAATATGTACACCATCTAATGTGCAAATGCTTAATCAATTGTCCTGTTGGAAGGTGAACCTGAGGTTCTGAGCGCTCTGTAGCAGGTTTTCATCAAGGATCTCTCAGTACTTTGCTCCTCCGTTAATCTTTCCCTCGATTCTGACAAGTCTCCCAGTCCCTGCCACTAAAAAACATCCCCACAGCATAATGCTGCCACCACCATGCTCCACCGTAGGGATGGTGCCAGGTTTCCTCCAGACGTGACACTTGGCATTCAGTCCAAAGAGTTCAATCTTGGTTTCATCAAACCAGAGAATCTTGTTTCTCATGGTCTGAGAGTCATTAGGTGTGTCATGACTCTTTCCTGAGTGAGGATCAAATGCCTCAGATCAGCTTGGCAAATAGCTTACAGATAGCCAGACACAACTTCTCTCCCACAGGAGAGGAGAGGTGGAAGTTGGGCTGGTTTGACACCTTAACACCCCGGTCATAAATTGTATGCAGCAAAAGGGGTCTTTTCACTCTAATATTGAGATCGGAATTTCTTTGTCTAGAGAGAGACTTTTGCCTCCAAAACCTTTTTGTCCAAAAAAGTGAACATTGGAACATTATTTCTATCATCCGAATGTTAGGAATGGTCAGTGGGGATCTAAAGAATAATCATGTCATATTGTTTATTATTTTGTGATGTCATTAAGGATGGTATAACAAAATAACTGTAACTCGGAAAGTGTACACATTCTATCTGTTAAGTTTACATCTAAATGATTGAGTGGGTGTAGAGAGAGACCAAGGAGCAGCGCAGCGATAGTTCGACATTGTTTATTTTAAATACAAACTCAGATGTCACGAACTATGTAAACAAAAAACACGACGCAATGACAACAAATGGAAACACACTTACGTTACTGTGACTGTTGAAATAATGACCCACACACAGGTGGATGTGTGAGGTTCCTAAATACAATCCCCAATCAGAGACAACCTTGTACAGCTGTCTGATTGAGGATCATTGCTTCCCCTAGTTAGGGTGTGAGGGCTCGGCTGTGGTCCTACCACTCCCCTTATTGGGAGTAAGGTCTAACCACAGCCAAACCCTCACAATAATTGTTTTTCATATAAACCACGCCCCAAGTAGGCTCAGAAAGAGTGTTGGCGTGATGGAATGCCTCCTTTTTCCCGAGGATAAAAAGCCTTGGTAACAAAATGTTGAAAACGTTGAAATGGTGGGAAACTCTGAAACTTTGAATCTCTACACAAGGTGAAGAAGATAAACTCACTAGACCTTAACATTACCAGTCTGCAGCTGTGCATCTAAAGTAGTCTAGAACTTTGACTAAAGCCACAAGGTGTGAAGAAAGAAGATCCCATCTCAGGTGACCATTGGTGCATCTGAAGTATCTGTTCTATTTGAACACTCCACTACCAGAGAAACTCTGCTAAGAAGAAGGACATTGCGTTAACTACAGCTTCCCCATAGGATTGACTGGTTCAACAGAGATCGACGATGAACGAATACATCTACACGTAAATGTATACATTGCATTTCTTATCTGAATGGGCGGTGGTTAGGGTGTTAAGTATTCAGATTTTTGTGAGCGTAGTTTCCAAATGTATCAACAATAAGTTTGAATGTATTTTAATTTCAGGTCAGTAAGGTTTTTCTGTAATACAATGAAGGCAGACTGTAATTCAGATAGAGCCTGGTCCACCGTGGGGGCAATAGCATACAGTACATGCACAACAGTATCATCGGCATACAAGTGCAGGTTACACCTTTTTACAGACAAGTTGATATTGTTAATGTAAACAGCAAAAGTTACAGGACCCAGAATCGACCCCTGCGGGACACCTTTCAAAATATCCAGGAAACCTGATTTAACACCATCAGTAGATATACATTGAGTTCTATCTGTCAAGTAAATTTTTTACTAGTTACATGCAGCCTGGTCTTAGCCAGTTGAGGAAAGCCTGACAGGTCTAGGAGAATCTAATTAGCAATTTCACATGTGAAAATAAAATTTGCACATGTCAAAATCATATTTTCACAAGTGAAATCGCATTTTCACATGTGAAATAACTGTTTTAACATGTTTAGCTTACATTTTGCTTGTCACTACTTCACAGGAGAGCCATTTGAACTTTTCTTTAAAAATCAAAATGTGTTTTTTGGCAGAAATGCTTTCTGGAATATGTGAACTTTCATGTGCCTTAATAACAAACGTTTATGCCATCTGTAAATATGAATAAAACATTTAAATTACGAGCCTTGTTGGTTTAGCCACGGAAAAAGACAGGAACCTTCCCACTAGCCATTATTGGCTGAGATAATGGATGAGCTGGACATGCAGAGAGATGAGTTCGGATTGGTCTGCCATGTAGCACGCTTCTGTCTATACCATGAGCTGGTCAGTATGTGTAGGTAACCCTTTCTAACGCAGCTTTTTAAAACAATATCACATAGTAGAACTGCAAAAGTGTTGCTCTCCACTTTCTGGAGGACCGAGTTTTGAAATCAGTGTCCTTCAAGGAGAATGAAGTCTGAATTATTGTTTAGATGGAAAAATAAATTGCGAATGAACAGCATGTGTCCTCCAGGAAATTCTTACAGCATTTGTGGGTATCTACTTGAATCCACTTGACTTTTCTCCTACATTAATTTCACATTTCCACAAACGCCACAACTTTGGAAGTATGATTGGGGTCTTGTGTTTCCTTTCAAATGGTATCAAGAATATGCATATCCTTGCTCCAGGTCTTGAGCTACAGGCAGTTAGATTTGGGTATGTCATTTTTGGCGAAAATTGAAAAAAGGGTCAGATTCTTAAGAACATCAACGCCCCAAAAAACAGGGAACCGCTTCTTTTGTTTTTCAGAGCTCAAGTTCCTTGTTTCCGTGGGAATGGATGACGGAACCACAGAGCACTTTGTATGACACACATTGGCCGAGAGTTCCCAAGAAAAAATTAAGGGTATAATGCCTCTAGGAATAGTATAACAACTGCTGTGGGACAAGATTCAACTATGAAAAATTTACTGTTATTTGTTTCTTGGCTCTATGGAATTCTTTACAGTATTCCCCAGTAGCTAACAAATTTCACCGTAGCCCAAGGAAGACTTTGTTGTGCTTTGTCCCAGTGATATTGAGAGGATGTGTGTGCCCCTGTATGCCCCTGTGTGTGTGCGCATGTTTTTGTGTGTTTGCGTGTACACGTTCTCCTATGACCTACAGAGGTCTCCAGTCCTCTACAGTTGTTGGTGGTCCAGTGACATTTGGAATGCCCCAACACACCCTGTCACTGGACTGTCTAGCGTAGCTCTTAGCTGCCACTTCTCAGGCACAAGTAATGAATTATTCTCAAATTGATTTGCCTCTATCAACTGTGAGCTTTCAAACCTCGCCAAAAGCAGACAGAAACTCTCCCTTCAGTACCCAAAGACCAGCATACTTGACCATTAGTGACAAACTTGTATTCAATCTGTAGATATCTGCCTATAAGTCTCTGTAAATGACAGTGAAAGAGGAGTGTTTAGTACTAGTACTTCGAGTCGATCGCGAGGCGTTTTGTAAAAAACAATAATTTCCCAACTGATTTCATTTTAATCACTATTACCTCTGTGATTGGCTGTGTGTGGGTTGGTTTGCGAGGGAAAATATAATCAAGCCAATCAGAAGGTAGTTCGAGCAACGTGCCTAATTGCGCTATCAATTACAGTGCACACTCATAGATGTTCTTAACTAGCTTGCTACCTCCCTGACAAGCAACATGTCTGAGAAACCTCAGAAAAAGCATCCAAAAACATATAATTTCCATGTGGAATGGGAACATACATTTCTGTTCACCACAGTGAAGGGAAAGACAGTATGCCTGATATGTTAGCAGGCTATATCTTTATCTAAAAGAGGCAATTTGGAGCGCCATCACAGCAGTGCTCATCCGAAATTCAAAGACACCTACGTCTTTGAATTTCGGATGAGCACTGCTGTGATGGCGCTCCAAATTGGAGTAGCCAGAAGAGGTGATGCTGTCTGAGGATATTTCCCAACAAGTGCTTGAAGACTTCATCGCTATGAGAATGCTTTTCTCTTCAATTTGACAAGTCACAGCCCAGCTGATTGTGTTTGTTCGGATGACATTCCAGGATTCCACAACAAAGGAGGACTTTCTAACTCTGATTCCAATGAAAGAGAGAACAAGGGGCCAGGATGTGTACAACGAATTCAAAAAATATGTGAGTGAGAAAAACTTGTGAGTAGAGAGAAGTATGCACTCCTTCCAACCTGCGCAATTAAGGTGAAGGCCATTTTTGGATCTACATATCTCTGTGAGATGGCCTTTTCCCAGATGAAAATAATCAAGTCCAAATACCGTTCTCGCCTTACTGATGCACATCTGGCAGACTGCATTAGACTGGCCGTGTCAAACTGCGAGCCAGACTACAACAAATTTGCAGATTGTGTGCAGTCACACCCATCACATTGAGAAACAGAAAGAGAGAGACACTGCGCCCATTGCGACATATTTTCATTGAGCCTGTCCAAAGATTGTTTTTTTTACAGCCAAATTATTACAATTCAAGACTATAGTGTAGTCCTGTAATTGAGCAGAGTGTTTTTGACCACTGTACTAGATGGTGTGAGACAGACCTTTCACTCGTTTCTTTTGCTCTTGAAATCTTTCCCTGAAATCTCGTCAGAATCATAGTATAAGAGGTTCTGGAATACTGAAACCTGTTTGTTCCAACTTCTAACGCTGCATGCCTTTCTGTGTTGTCACTGTTCCTGCAAACATTACTTAGGGCCCTTGGGATGCACAACAATGCCAAGATGGACAATATAAACAAATACAATTAGGTGATATGGTATGGTATTCGATCATAAACATACAGTACACAGACTACTAACTATGTTTTTAGCAAATGTGATCGTAGTTATAAGAACCATATTTGTTGTTATACACTGAGTGTACAAAACATTAGGAAGTGTGTCTGTGTTTGTATGTGCATATGTGTGTGTGTGTGCATGCACGCGTGTGTGTAGATTGGGGAACTAGATTAGCTGGGTCTGTCTGCGGATGAAAACTACCTCAGCCCTCTCTATGCTCAAGCCTGACTGGGCCAGCTCCAATGCTACGATGCTGTGGTTCTTCATATTTTTCTGACTGATCACTTCAAAAACATTCCCAAGGAGCAGTCACATGGACTCTTAAAGCTGACCTTCTTGGCTTTCATAAATAGACTTTGTGCTTGGAAATCAGCGACAGCATGGAATCTTTGTTGGCAGAGACTGGTATAATTGGCCAGACATGGCTGCTTCTAGCCCCTCAGTACTAGAATGCACATACAATAAGCTCCTTGTGAAATACCATTCAGAGAAGGGCTCTAGTAGTCAAACATGCTGTTTGAGAGAGAGTAGAAAACAGTGTTTATATGCAAACCTGAAAGGGAAATGTCACATCAATATTAAAGACATAATATTGTGATTGACTTTTCTCTAACCAATACTATACAGTGCACATATAGAATATTCCTGTGAGGGTGCGAGGGTAGTGAGCACAAAAACGGAGGAGGTTGAAACAAAATGAGAAAGTAAAGTAAAGTTTAATGATGCACACCGACACATAACATAGACAATAACCCACACACTAACACTGGGTCGGGAAACAGTGCAATTATGTGAATGGGAACAGGTGTGTGTGTGTGGGCGTGTGGAAACAGGGGGATTGGGAACAGGTGTGGGGAGTGTGGGAGTGGCTGCCATCTTCCTCATGCCGGTGGTTAGTACACTGGCGAGCCGGAGCGCTGGGGCGGGAGGGGCACCATCGAGGTAGAAGGCACAGGCGTGACAGTACCAACCCCCACCCCGCAAAGGCGCGACTCCCAACGCCGCCACTCGTAGGTCCCTCGATGACCCGGAGGCCGAGGAGCGGGCCGGGCGGTGCAAGTGAAACTCCCTTGTCAGCGATGGATCGCAGATGTCCACCGCCTGGACCAAGCTGCATTCCTCCGGACCGTATCCCGCTCAGTCCACTAGGTACTGGACTCGACCTTGCCGCCGACGAGAGGCCAGCACCGTCTCGACTCTGAATGCCGGACCTCCGTCCACCTCCACCGGAGGTGGCGGCACCGGAGCAGGGCCGGATCCCCACAGCAGACCAGGAATGACCGGTCTGAGAAGAGAGACATGGAAAGTGGGAGAGATGTTATTATTGTAACACTCCGCTGCTATTTAAACAACTGAGTGCCCACTATAAATTAGACCGCCTGTTCTCATTGTATAGTCCACATACAAATCATATATTCTCAAGAGATCATGAATATCACCAAGAGATTAGTTTAGCAAACAACCTCAGTGTATTAACAACTTCACAGAACATAAATAACAAACCCATATACCACCACAGATAATACAGACATCTTGCGTGATTCTGTGTGTGTGTGTGTGTGTTCTCGAACAGTCTGATATTCAAGCGTGTATATACAGAGTTAGGATCAGCCTCCGAGAACGTGATCAATGGAGTGGAAAACTGTCTTAAGTCCTCCGAACAAAGTAATCCTGGCAGCGAGCCACTGAAATACTCCCAGGAAGAGCGGCGACACGGCGCTTCCAAGACAGTCAACCACAGGATAATCCACATACCCACCGTCAGGTTTGTGAATGAGAAGACGCTTCTCCTGAAGACCGGCATCCCGGTTCCTTTTATGTCAAAACTCAGTGTCATTTCCTGTTTATGGGGCAAAACCCATGTGATGAGAAGTCACGCGCAGATATTGCGTGACCCATAATGAGGTTGCCAATACCCAATAGTAGAGGCATATACAGCGTACAGAGGAAAGCCGACAAGGTAATACATAAAGTGCCACAACATACTTAGGTATATGGCACTAACCTTATTTCAAAACTTTCCCTTATGTGGCCACGCTACATTATATTGAGGGGGCAGTTGGAGGGTGTCTGATACGTCATTGACCTTCCGGAGGACCTTAAACGGCCCCACATACCGGGGGCTTAACTTGCGGCAGGGCAGGTGGAGGGGAAGGACCCGCATGAGGAGCCAAACGTGATGAGGACGTGAGGCTGAGGCTGACCGTGACCCAGAGCCGGGACAGGAACGCCTTCCAGACCCGGGCTGTGAATTGGGGACCACGGTCGGAGACAATGTCCTCTGGAAGTCCATACATCCGGAAGACCTGCTGGAACAGGACCTGTAAGGCAGAAGGCAGTTCGGCGAGAGGAACAAAACAAACCATCTTGGAGAAACGGTCCACGATCACCAAGATGGTTGTGTGTCCCTCCGACCGGGGTAGGTCAGTCACAAAGTCAACTGCCAGGTGTGACCAAGGCCGCTGAGGTACCGGCAAAGGATGGAGCTTCCACGCGGGAGCCTGTCTCAACGCCTTGGACTGCGCGCAGACGAAGCAGGACTAGACGTAGTAGCGCACAGTCCTCCCCATGCCAGGCCACCAGTACTTCGCCCGGAGAGCCTCAAGGGTTATGACAATCCCCGGGTGTCCTGTAGCCGGTTTTGGTATGTAGAGGTCTGTAATTTTTATCATAGGTACACTTCAACAAAAATCCAGAAAATCACATTGTATGATTTTTAAATAATTAATTTACATTTTATTGCATGACATAAGTATTTGATCACCTACCAACCAGTAAGAATTCCGGCTCTCACAGACCTGTTAGTTTTTCTTTAAGAAGCCCTCCTGTTCTCCACTCATTACCTGTATTAACTGCACCTGTTTGAACTCGTTACCTGTATAAAAGACACCTGTCCACACACTCAATCAAACAGACTCCAACCTCTCCACAATGGCCAAGACCAGAGAGCTGTGTAAGGACATCAGGGATAAAATTGTAGACCTGCACAAGGCTGGGATGGGCTACAGGACAATAGGCAAGCAGCTTGGTGAGAAGGCAACAACTGTTGGCGCAATTATTAGAAAATGGAAGAAGTTCAAGATGACGGTCAATCTCCCTCAGTCTGGGGCACCATGCAAGATCTCACCTCGTGGGGCATCAATGATCATGAGGAAGGTGAGGGATCAGCCCAGAGCTACACGGCAGGACCTGGTCAATGACCTGAAGAGAGCTGGGACCACAGTCTCAAAGAAAACCATTAGTAACACACTACGCCGTCATGGATTAAAATCCTGCAGCGCACGCAAGGTCCCCCTGCTCAAGCCAGCGCATGTCCAGGCCCGTCTGAAGTTTGCCAATGACCATCTGGATGATCCAGAGGATTAATGGGAGAAGGTCATGTGGTCTGATGAGACAAAAATAGAGCTTTTTGGTCTAAACTCCACTCGCCGTGTTTGGAGGAAGAAGAAGGATGAGCACAACCCCAAGAACACCATCCCAACCGTGAAGCATGGAGGTGGAAACATCATTCTTTGTGGATGCTTTTCTGCAAAGGGAAAGGACGACTGCACCGTATTGAGGGGAGGATGGATGGGGCCATGTATCGCGAGATCTTGGCCAACAACCTACTTCCCTCAGTAAGAGCATTGAAGATGGGTCGTGGCTGGGTCTTCCAGCATGACAACGACCCGAAACACACAGCCAGGGCAACTAAGGAGTGGCTCCGTAAGAAGCAGCTCAAGGTCCTGGAGTGGCCTAGCCAGTCTCCAGACCTGAACCCAATAGAAAATCTTTGGAGGGAGCTGAAAGTCCGTATTGGCCAGCGACAACCCCGAAGCCTGAAGGATCTGGAGAAGGTCTGTATGGAGGAGTGGGCCAAAATCCCTGCTGCAGTGTGTGCAAACCTGGTCAAGAACTACAGGAAACGTATGATCTCTGTAATTGCAAACAAAGGTTTCTGTACCAAATATTAAGTTCTGCTTTTCTGATGTATCAAATACGTATGTCATGCAATAAAATGCAAATTAATTACTTAAAAATCATACAATGTGATTTTCTGGATTGTTGTTTTAGATTCCGTCACTCACAGTTGAAGAGTACCTATGATAAAAATTACAGACTTCTACATGCATTGTAAGTGGGAAAACCTGCAAAATCGGCAGTGTATCAAATACTTGTTCTCCCCACTGTATGTCTTCCCCAGGGGGCACACCACTGGTGGTGGGTCCCTTCATCCTACCCGAACAATCTCCTCGTCCACGTCCCAGGCGACTGGTCCCACAACGCACAATGGAGGGAAGATGGGAACCCTAGGCTCCTGTTCTGCCCCCCGGTCGTGCATCCGGGAGAGTGCGTTGGTAGGTCAGCGTGAAGCGGAACCGGGTGAAGAACAATGTCTACCTGGCCTGACGAAGTTAAGCCGCCGAGCAGCCCTGACGTATTTCAGATTGCGATGATCATTCCGGGCTCTCCACCGATGTAGATCCGCAGGTCAGATTTAAACAGGTCCTCCGGCATCTGGGGGACCAGTCCTGGATCTTCCTCTTGCTCCACGAGATGTTGGGGTCGTGCCTTTGGAGCCAAGGAAGACCCAGCGTGACCGGATGTATGGATGATGTCAGCACCATTATCTCCATTCTCTCCCGATGGCAGCCGTCGATGGTGAGGGTGAGTGGTCGAGTCACGTGGGTAATGGATCCAGTACCCACCGGTCGGCCATCCAAAGCCTTAATGGGGAGAGAGGACCTCAACCTGCGCACCGGCAGCCGGAGAGTGGATACCAAGGACTGGTCAATGAAACTCCCCACCGCCACGGAGTCGATTAGGGCTGTGGAGATATGAGGGTGAGTTCCTCCAGACAAAACAACCGAACAACAGAAAGGGCTAGTTATTTCAGAGATGCACAGCACACCTACTGTGCTTGTCTGTGTCGTCTGGGTACTCACCCCCTTCTCACTCCGCTCCCGTTCAGAGGGGTACCCCTGACGAAGATGGCCCCTCTTCCAGCAGAACAGACAAAAACCCTGTCGACTCCGGCGGTCTTTCTCCTCCGCGGGGAGCTGCATTAGCCGCAGCTACATCGCCTCTGGTTCCGGCTCCTCCCGACAGAGAGCATGAGACGACTGGCGGGCCAAACGGTCACGGTCCTGGAGCTGCCCGTCGATGACGATGGCCCGTGCGATGAATGTGTCCAGCAACATGAATTCATTAACACAAGCCAGCTTCATCCGAACCTCCCTCCGCAAACCCCTGCATAAAGTGTTTTGGAGAGCCGGCCCGTTCCAGCCACTGGACGCCACCACCGTCCGGAACACCAGAGCATACTCCAAGGCCATGCCGGTCCCCTGCTGTAGACATAACGCTGCTACGTACCCCACACTCAGGAGAAGAAGACGCCACCGCATGAACAGGCTGTCTTTTGGTCTCTTCCCCCACTCGTGGTGTCATGTGGGACATGAGTTCACAAAATGCTCCCATGAGCTCCGTCATCTGTCCCTCCATGACGCGGTACCTATCCTCTAGCCCTGACAGCTGGCCGCTAGGATAGGACCGGACCCCCCAGCCCCCAACCCCACCCACCATGCTCTCCCGTGCTCATGGAGAGGGTGAGAAAGAAGGGGGCGAAAAAATTTAAAAGACTGGAAACAGGTGAGATTACAAAAAACGTGGAAACAACACCTCCAGGTGCAGAGAATTATCCTGTGAGGGTGCGAGGGTAGTGAGCACAAAAACGGAGGAGGTTGAAACAAAATGAGAAAGTAAAGCAAAGTTTAATGATACACACCGACACATAACATAGACAATAACCCACACACTAACACTGGGACGGGAAACAGTGCAATTATGTGAATGGGAACAGGTGTGTGTGTGTGGGCGTATGGAATCAGGGGGATGTAAGTCATGCAAATAGTTTCAACTTACAACCAGCTCTTTGTTGAATTCCACAGAATTTTCAGACTTTGTGAGTCATTTACAGTGTGTGTGTGTGTGTGTGTTCGTGTGTGTGTGTTCGTGTGTGTGTGTGTGTGTGTGTGTGTGTGTGTGTGTGTGTGTGTGTGTGTGTGTGTGTGTGTGTGTGTGTGTGTGTGTGTGTGTGTGTGTGTGTGTGTGCATTAATCTAAACCATGTGTAAGGAGAGAAAGCCCCCCCTCCATGATATCACTAAATAAACAACACTTCAAACAGTGAGATTACTCAAGCTAGATTGAACATACAGTCTGAAAGGTTCATTGGGAACAACACATAGTGAGTGTATGTGGGCTCGTGTGTGAGGGGTAACAGCTCCTTCCATCGGTCTTTGTTGTATTGGATGACCTCTGACAGTGTGTGTCTGACCCGTTTCAGGTTGATGCCAGCCAGGCTATAGTCCGTAGTGAGCCCCTGGTCAACCCCCTGGCTGGATCCTCGAGCACTGTGTCTCTGGACTGACTCCACCACCGACACCGACCTACTACCTGTCAAACTTGACCTGCGGACACCAGTGTCATGTGACTTTAAGGTATCCTCTATGAGAGGTGGAATGATTTTCTCTGTCGTGTCCACCAACACAGAGAACGTGGGTTCCACTATGAAGTCAATGAACCCTGTTTATGACTGGGTGATCATGGTAGCTTTACGATCACACAGAAGAGAGAATGGCAGCCCTAACTCAACCTCCTTATCGCCCTCTCTGAAGAACTCCTCCATCAGGGCCTGTGTACATCGGTAGGTGCAGCTTCCAGGCCTTGGCTGGATGGCTGATGTCAGCTTCATGCAGCATCAGAGATAGCGGTTTAGCCCTCGGGCTGCTGCGTTCCTCATGGTTTGATCTGCTGGAAATGGCAGGACATGTCTGTACTCATCACCATCTCAATCACCAGGGTCCGCAGCTCACACCAGCCAACACTCCCCACTTGCACCCCATCACTCGTACCGGGCATCTCCTCCACTACCTGAGAGACTAGCCACACCTGAACCCCATTATTCCTAGTGGACATAGAAGTACGCCATGCTCAACCACCCGATCAACAAGACGCTCTTCTTTAAGAAAAACCACCACCGCTTTATTCATCCTTGACGCATAAGCAACGTCTTCATAGCCTACCTTCTCTCCGACCAGAAACTCCTCCACAGTGACAGTAGCTTCAGTAACACACCTGATGCAGTGCCGAAGTGACAGGGACGGCGTCCCTATGTGGGTCGCCATCCCCACCAAAACCTGGGCAATTCCAACAACAAAAGCAATATACCTAGTTCTACCACAAAATAATTAAAGTAATGATAACCTTAATCATGCCTAGAAAAAGAAAAGGAAACAAAAAAGAAAGAGAGAGAGAGAGAGAGAGAATTGTGCCTCTGATAGTCATACAGCTATTGTCTTTTATGGGCAGGTCCCCATTAGTAGCAAATGGAGCATTAGTTTTTGATTTATGAAATATTTGACATACCTGAAAAATGACCACTATATATTTCTACTTCTTCTAACTGGCTTATAGCTAAATACTGTAGTTGTCCCGCTACATTAATAACCCAATGAGACATACTAATGGTGCCTGGCTCAAAGCATAAATCATATTACATAATAAAATGTTGTGGTTTTATCAAATGACGGTTGGGTATTTTTTCGAGAGAGTTATGAGAGACCAAATCTCTCCTTATATGTTCTTGGGTATCCTCCAAAGGTCTGTAGCTAGCTAGGGTGAGGTTTGAGAGACACTCAATCACACTGCATGAGGTCATGCGAGCAAATGTGTCATCCTCTGCAGTAATACTCTGCAGATTTTCTCCATCATCCATTTTCTATAATTTGTTGGTTTTGATTCCACTACTCATTTGTATATTCTACTCAGTATAGGATCAATTGGATTGGCTGTCATAGCAAGCCTAATGTCCAGTAGTGGCAGTTAGAGGACGGTTTCTTCAGTCTTCTCATGCTGTTACAACAGCCCCACAGCACCACTCTCTGGACATATTGTGTAAATAATCTACAGATTGACTGACTGAAGCCCTGCGATACGTCTGGTAATGGTACCCTACTTTTGTTTTGCTATTAAGTTCATTTAAAGACTATACAAATGACTTTGTTAAGTTGTGACAGAAACAACAATTGCCCTGCTAGCTGAGTTATCAAGGCAAAGTGGTTTGAACACTCTTCTTCAATGGTATGAAAACAAAAACAAGATATACTGCCTCAATAAATACTGCAAGGTTGGAACTTGCCTGTTTGATTTAGAAGGGGACAAAACGCTATTGCTCCTCGTTCTACTAAGGTAATGATGTTGTGGTTCCTGCATAGGGAAGGAAGGAGCAAGTACATCTTGTAATATACAGGATTTATAGATTAGCTCTTTCAGAAGGACATTTTATAATCTACAGGATTTAATAGATTAGCTCTATCAGAAGGACATCTTGTAATATACAGGATTTATAGATTAACTCTGTCAGAAGTACATATTGTGATATACAAGATTTATAGATTAGCTATGTCAGAAGGACATCTTGTGATATACAGATTTATAGATTAGCTCTGTCAGAAGACAGTGATGTCATCCTGAGTTTGAATGCTGATAAGGAAGTTACTGGTTTGCGGTAACTTCCTTACCACACACACACACACACACACACACACACACACACACACACACACACACTCACGCACGCACACACACACATTTATTTAACATCCTGTCATTCAACAATGTTACTCAGTGGGGTCACTATGTTCTAAAGAGATGGAACCTGTAGAACCTCAAAAAGGTAACAATGAATCAACGTTGTTTTGCTTAGTCAATTAAATGAATAGTGACGTGTGTGTCTGCGTTTTCGTTTTCTTAGGAGATAATATAAGTTACAGTTTATATGTGTGTAGCTGTATTTTTCTTGTTTGAAAATATGCTGTATTAACGGTGCAAAAGTAAATGGACCCTTAACACCACTAGAGGATGCTATCACTCAGGTTGCAGCAAAGCTCCCTGGTCCTAAACCAGACGGCTCTCTCTATAATGTAAACCCCATCCTCTCATTCAGCTTATTATTAAAAGAGGACATAATTTTGCCATAGTTTACTCAAAGTCTTTGATCGTTATTTCACAGCATCTTTTTACCTCGTAATGAGGGAGACACGCAAACACACACTGATTATTATGGGTTGCAATGAAGCAGTCAGGGCTTCGTGTTCGGGGCTCAGCTCCATCTCCCTAAATCAGGTCTGACGCCTCCTGGGGTGATGCCCAAAAAGCCATTACACTAAAGGCTCCTCTCTCTTTCTCTCTCTCTCTCTCCCCTCCCCATCACCCCTGGATGTCACTTAAAGGGATACTTTGGGATTTTTGCAATGAGACCCTTTAACTACTTCCTCATAGTCAGATGAACTCATGGATACCATTTGTATGTGTCTGTGTCTAGTTTGAAGGATGTTAGAGGTAGTTTTGCGAGCCAATGCTAACTAGCATTAGTGCAATGACTGGAAGTCTATGTGTATACGCTAGTTAGTATTGGCTCGCAAAACTACCTCTAACATCCTTCATACTGGACACAGAGACTTAAAAATGGTATCCATGAGTTCACCCGATAATAAAAATCCTGAGGTATCCCTTTAAGCAGAGTAAAAGCTTCAGTGCTGTCTATAGAGGCTATTGACTTTTCAGGGAAAGAGAGAAAAACCGCCATGCCACCCTGAACTTGCAAAGTTTCCCTTCCTCAGCATCACTGTTATGTCCTGTCCTGTCCTGTCCTCTAAACTAATAACTCATGACCTCTCCATCCTGATCTGACATGGAAAAACATGG
Source organism: Thymallus thymallus (assembly GCA_023634145.1). NCBI lineage: Eukaryota > Metazoa > Chordata > Actinopteri > Salmoniformes > Salmonidae > Thymallus > Thymallus thymallus. The sequence continues at coordinate 13,467,756 of CM042403.1, read as the reverse complement.
AACATTTTAGGGTTCCTCACTAAAAACAGTGGCTAAAATGGTTGACATAGTTGGTGGAAAGATTCTTTAGGCTACCTCACCTGTCAAAATATACAAAGTACGATGAAGATAATTATTGATGGGAAAGGAAATGTGTTTTGAGACATTCAAACGACATGGCTTACATACAGTTGAAGTCGGAAGTTTACATACACTTAGGTTGAAGTCATTAAAACTCATTTTTCAACCACTCCACAGAATCCATGTTAACAAACTATATTTTTGGCAAGTCGGGTAGGACATCTACTTTGTGCATGACACAAGTAATTCTTCCAACAATTGTTTACAGTCAGATTATTTCACTTAATAATAATTCGCCATATCACAATTCCAGTGGGTCAGAAGTTTACATACACTAAGTTGACTGTGCCTTTAAACAGCTTGGAAAATTCCAGAAAATGATGTCATGCCTTTAGAAGCTTCTGATAGGCTAATTGACATAATTTGAGTCAATTGGAGGTGTACCTGTGGATGTATTTCAAGGCCTACCTTCAAACTCAGTGCCTCTTTGCTAGACATCATGGGAAAATCTAAATAAATCAGCCAAGACCTCAGAAAATAAATTGTAGACCTCCACAAGTCTGGTTCTCCTTGGGAGCAATTTCCAAACACCTAAAGGTACCACGTTCATCTATACAAACAATAGTATGCAAATATAAACACCATGGGACCACGCAGCTGTCATACCGCTCAGGAAGGAGACGTGTTCTGTCTCCTAGAGATGAACGTACTTTGGTGCGAAAAGTGCATATCAATCCCAGAACAACAGCAAAGAACCTTGTGAAGATGCTGGAGGAAATAGGTACAAAAGTATCTATATCAACAGTAAAACGAGTCCTATATAGACATAACCTGAAAGGCTGCTCAGCAAGGAAGAAGCCACTGCTCCAAAACCACCATAAAAAAGCCAGACTACGGTTTGCAACTGCACATGGGGACAAAGATCGTACTTTTTGGAGAAATGCCCTCTGGTCTGATGAAACAAAAATATAACTGTTTGGCTATAATGACCATCGTTATGTTTGGAGGAAAAAGGGGGAAGCTTGCAAGCCGAAGAACACCATCCCAACCGAAGTACGGGGGGTGGCAGCATCATGTTGTGGGGGTGCTTTGCTTCAGGAGGGACTGGTGCACTTCACAAAATAGATGGCATCATGAGGAAAGACAATTATGCGGATATATTGAAGCAACATCTCAAGACATTAGTCAGGAAGTTAAAGCTTGGTCACAAATGGGTCTTCCAAATGGACAATGACTTCCAAAATGGCTTAAGGACAACAAAGTCAAGGTATTGGAGTGGCCATCACAAAGCCCTGACCTCAATCCTATAGAACATTTGTCGGCAGAACTGAAAAAGCATGTGCGAGCAAGGAGGCCTACAAACCTGACTCAGTTACACCAGTTCTGTCAGGAGGAATGGGCAAACATTCACCCAACTTATTGTGAGAAGCTTGTGGAAGGCTAACTGAAACGTTTGACCCAAGTTAAACAATTTAAAGGCAATGCTACCAAATACTAATTTAGTGTATGTAAACTTCTGACCCACTGGGAATGTGATGAAAGAAATAAAAGCTGAAATAAATCATTATCTCTACTATTATTCTGACATTTCACATTCTTAAAATAAAGTGGTGATCCTAACTGACCTAAAACAGGGATTTTTACTAGGATTAAATGTCAGGAATTGGGAAAAACTGAGTTTAAATGTATTTGGCTAAGGTGTATGTAAACTTCCGACTTCAACTGTAACTAGAGAGTCTGTGCTCTGTCTTTTTGCAGAGTCAGTGTCAGCTGAGGTTAGAGAACTAGAACAGCCTTCCAGCCAGTCAGCCCATCTCTGCCCATACACCCGCCAGCCCAGTCAGTCCACCCTAACATAGCTCTGCCTAATGGAAGCATGTCTCCAGCACAGAGCTGCAGACACAACACTGAGTTCAGTAGGAGGGCGGACAGTCAACACACACGCACATCTCACATACACACACACACTGAAGGGCTTGCATTGCAGGGTTCCTGTGACTAATGCCCTGATAAAACAGGTCTAACAGTGTTTGACTGTACACTATTAAAAATAAAGTTTCAAGTTGGAACCAAATAAGGTTCCTCAGAATGATGCCATAGGGGAACCATTTTAGGTTCTCTGAAGAGTGTATTTCCTATTGGAATCCAGCCATAGCAGTGATATCCAACATTTATCTATTTTCTATTCACCTGGCAGACATTCAGATTGACTACCAAGGTAGGGAAGACTAAGATATGAGACTACCTAAAGCATCTAAACTGGAACAACCATTTCAGTAACAGGTGCATTAAGTCCAAGTAACAGATTGGTTTAGTTTAGAAACTTTTATTATATTTGAGTAGCATGAAATTAATTAATCAATCAATGTACATGCAAAATAAATGTATATTCAAACAAACATCCAAAAAAATCTACCAGTAATAGAGCATGACAGGAAATATGATAATGATGTGTGTAGTTTTTGTTCAACCCTGGTTTATAAGTAAGGTACTTAATTGTTACCTATAAATTATTTGACATTGAGATGAAAATGGCTGCATTGGATGTTTAATTTAACTCCTTAATCAACACTGTGCTGTGTGCTATGAAATGGACACATCTGCAGACTTCTATACATTTCAAGAACCTTTTAGAATTCTGAATAACAGTAGATGCCCCGTCAATAACCTCCCACTTAACTCAAAGGTTCTTTGTCGGGTAAAAGTTCTCCAAGGAACCTTAAGAGCTGAGGAAGAACCATTTAAGAACGTTCCTTTTTTTGTGCAGGTCACAGTCTGCATCGCTTACTATATATTATGAGGTAGGTCGGCACTAAACAGTGGTGTAAAGTACTTAAGTAAAAGTACTTTAAAGTACTTCTTAAGTACTTTTTGGGAGGTATCTGTACTTTACTTTACTATTTATATATTTTTTAACTTTTCCAATTCATACACTTATCAAGAGAACATCCCTGGTCATCCCTACTGCCTCTGATCTGGTGGACTCACTAAACACAAATGCTCCTTTGTAAATTATGTCTGTTGGAGTGTGCCCCAGGCTATCTCATCTATAAGTCTTTATTAGGTAAATCCCCGCCTTATCTCAGCTCGCTGGTCACCATAGCAACACCCACCCGTAGCATGCACTCCAGCAGGTATATTTCACTGGTCACCCCCAAAGCCAACACCTCCTTTGGCCGCCATTCCTTCCAGTTCTCTGCTGCCAATGACTGGAACGAATTGAAAAATTCATGGAAGCTGGAGACTACCATCTCCCTCAATAACTTTAAGCATCAGCTGTCAGAGCAGTTTACTGATCACTGCACCTGTACACAGCCCATCTGTAAACAGCCCACCCAACTACCTCATCCCCATACTGTTATTTTTGCTAATTTGCACCGCAGTATCTCTTATTTGCACATCATCATCTGCACATCTATCACTCCAGTGTTAATGCTAAATTGTAATTATTTCGCCACTATGGCCTATTTATTGCCTTATCTTCCTAATCCTACTACATTTGCATACACTGTACATAGATTTTCTATTGTGTTATTGACTGGACGTTTGTTTAACCCGTGTGTAACTCTTGTGTTGTTGTTGTTTTTGTCGCCCTGATTTACTTTATCTTGGCCAGGTCGCAGTTGTAAATGAGAACTTGTTCTCAACTGGCCTTGGTTAAATAAAGGAGAAATAAAATACAAAATAAAATTATTCTTTGACGGTGCGAAGACAGTAAGCACAAGGAGGAGGAGGTCGGAAAAAGTAAAACAAGAATCATAGGCGTGAATCTTTATTAGCGCACTGGCCGTAACTATGCTCAAACAATAATCCACAAACACACAACAGCGAGGGTAACATAAATAAGGTGTGCAACCAGATGATGGGAAGTATGTGTGGGTGTGTTGCTGCCATCGTCCTCGTGCCGGTGGTTAGTACACCGGCGAGTCGGAGCGCTGGGGCACCGCCGAGGCAGGTAGAGCAGGCGTTACAAAAACAGCACTGAGTCTTTTTCTCATATGTTTTATGAGTTGGAGAACACATTGGGAGGGATCATAGACCATTCCTCGATACAGAATCCTTCCAGATCTTAGATATCCTTCATCTGTACTTATGGACTGCCCTCTTCAATTCAAACCACAGGTTTTCAATGGGTTTCAAGTCTGGAGACTTGATTGCATAATGTTGATTTTGTTATCAATTAACCAAATTCTCTGTGGATTTTGATGTGTGTTTGGGGTTATTGTCTTTCGGGAAGATCCACTTATGGACCTTGGTATAAAATAATTACATGTCCCAATTTTGTGGAGCATACAATATAGCTCAGTGCAGTAAAATGTCTAACAAGTACACAAATAATAATAAAAAATCAAGAAATGGCAGAAACAATCTAATTAACAACCCAAATAACACTGTATCAGTAATCCAAATGCAATCAATGTGAATCCTGTATATACTGTATAGTAGACTATTTTACATGAGTATACTTACTGACCTACTGTGTCTTGCCTGAACTCTTGGACTGTAACAGACCCATATCCTACTCAACATTAATTACAGCGGGATTCAGTTCTTCTCTCTTCTCCATCACTGGACACTAGCACTTTAGAGATAGCTTCGAGAGCACTACTACCCGCAAACCCCTCCTCTCTCTAATCGTCCTGCAGTGCGTGGTGCCATGGCGATGAAGTCTTAATCTCTGACCCCATGCTGAGGCAGGGCAGATGGCCGCCATCCCGCCGAGGAACCATGGAAACCACCACTCTTAATGTCAGATATGTCATTCAAAGTACAGTAGACTGGAGAAATGTACAGCACACACCATAAGGAAGGTAAGGTATTGGAAGATGCATGCATAGTACATGCTACTGTGCATAGATCCTACCTCTGCAGTGCACAGATCTCTCCCTCTGTAACTGGGGCAATAAGGGGGTGCAGCTAGACAAGGGATTCCCCAAAGATCTGCCCTTTGATTCGCTGAAAAAGGAAATATACAGTGTGCATTGTGTATGCTTACCTACAGTATAGGATGAATGCTTCCCAACTCATCATGTCATTTGTTTCCCATGGACAGCCAACTGTCTTTCTGAATTACAGAAGAACATTGGACTTGCTCCCTCTTGTTTTAAGAATACCGTTTACTTATTCAAGTCCTGGCCTGCCACCCACCCACCTCCCATCTCAACACTCTCTCTCACAACACACACACACACACACACACACACACACACACACACACACACACCTTCCACCCCTCTCCATCCCTTCTCCCTCTGTCTGTGTCTGGGAGACCAGGAGACTAGGGGGAGGGACACTGACAGTGACAACCTGCTGCATATTTAATGTGTTCATACCTTCCCAGCTGTGGTGATGAATGTTTGATGTGCTCTATCATCCCAGGACTTCAGTGGCCTTAAGACAGGGTTTCCCAAACTCGGTCTTCGGGACCCCAAGGGGTGCACGTTTTGGTTTTTGCCCTAGCACTGCACAGCTGATTCAAATAATCAACTAATCATTAAGCTTTGATCACTTGAATAAGCTGTGTAGTGTTAGGGCAACAACCAAAACGTGCAGGGAAACGTGCCCAGCTCCTTCCAACCCGACCTGGGTTGGAAGAAGTATCAGAGTGCGTGTTAGAAATTCATGCAGTAGCGTTAGCAAGTTCAAACACTCAAATTAGACTGATCGGCATAAATCCCCCCATCCAAATGAACAAGAAAACATGTGTAAAGAACGTCACACTGCTCGCTTAGCGAATACCGCTTCCCCTCCGAATACCGCTTCCTCCCGTTTTGGCCCATACCTTGCGCGACCTCCAGATCTCTGCCTTGAAGGTACACATGACCGTCCTCCCTCAAGCGTCTTAGCAGATCGCCCCACCTCAAAAGCTAGCTAACGAAGCGGCGCAACAAGTCACTTAAAGCTAAGGAGTACATTTCATACATCTCCATGTGCTACATTCCCCCTTCAAACTTACTCAACAGAGACCCGAGTGCAACTGTAGATCCGGGTCACGGCACCACTGTAAAGGACGTCACGCTGCTTGCTCCGTGAGTACCACGTCCTCCTGATTTGGCTCACATCGAGGCTCACACATCAAGGCTCACATTGAGGGCTCCAACCCAGGACCTCTGCTTTGCTAGCACATGTGACGACTCTCCTGAAGCGTCTTACCAGTCGGCGCCATGCGAAAAGCTAGCTAGTCGCTTGCGCAAGTGGGGACACTTCAGGCTGAGGAGTACGTTTTACACATCCCCATGCGTTACACATGCATTAGCAGAACATAAATGGTTTGACATTTGACAGTCATTATTTCTAACATCGATAGAGCCTACATTTTCTAGTGTTGTTTTGAACTTCTAACACGGTTGGGATAACAAAGAAGAGAGCCGCTCACGATATGTCCGCTCATACCGCAGTTACACCTTCAACACCGCCAAAACACCGCCAACGCTGGTTAACGCTCGAGCTGATTGAATCTAGGCCTTAGTCTCTGTTAATTTCACCTAGCTGTCTGGCTTTCATGTCCTTGTCTTCTCAATTGTATTTTTCATGTCAACAGCTTTTTGTTTTCCATGACAGAATCATCAGACAGTTTCTGTCCTGATTAAGAAGAACAGATCTGTGTATTGTGATGTGTTTTACTATATCAAAAGCTGCGGAGTCACGATGAGCAACAATGAAGGAAGCTGGAGAATTAAATTAAGGGAACAATAGTGTAGCCATGATATTCCCTGTATATACGTTTACATTTGAGTCATTTAGCAGACACTCTTATCCAGAGCGACTTACAGTTAGTTAGTGAATATATGTTCATACTTTTTTTTGTACTGGTCCCCAGTGGGAATCGAACCCACAACCTTGGCATTGCAAGCTCCATGCTGTACCATCTGAGCTATACGGGGCTATATGTGACATATAGCTTATCAATTCAGAAGTAAACTTGAAGATAAATGAAAGTAAAGGGCAGAGGAGAGCTGAGTAGTTTACCCATCATCATCCTGAGATTATAACAGATACTACATAAGGCTGCCATGACACACACAAAGACATACACACACACACACATTTCCATACACACAGAGAAAGATAGGGAGATGGAGAGAGAAAAAGAAAGAGAGAGAGAACAAATAGTACAATTAAGATATTACACTTATATCCTTTCTAAAACATCAGTAGGCCGATATCAATGGGCCTACACCTGCATTAACTGACGTTCAAATCTATAAAATAGTCATGGCACTAACCAAAATGAAAGGGACACGAAATTTAACTAAAGAAAATTAGGCATCCACCAAAATATTTCGGGGATTCATCAATCTCCCTAATCAACTTCCGGGGAGTTTGATTCGCTGCGAATTACGTCAGCTGTGAGCGCGAGCGCACCGATTTCTCGTGTGCCCTCTCCCCCCCGGTTACCGATCATGACACAATGTCTAGGGGTATAAAAGGCTGGACCACTCCTTTCACGGCGTACTTTATGTCTGGTGACTACCACTCAGCTCCGTAGCTGGACAGGGTGTTGCCCGGTGTGTAAGCGAGGATGGCGACGCTTGTGGAATCTGCAGACATTGAGACTTTAAGCAGCTCGAGCAACGTTATGGCATCCCCAATGTCCGCGAGTCTTTCGCATCGTTTTGACGACAACAAATTTTACCTGCTTGTGGTTATTGGGGAAATAGTCACGGAGGATCACTTGAAATGTGCTATTGCGGATATAGAAAAAGGTAAGAAGAGGGATGCTTTAGCCTTGCCCGGTGTTGAGGAAGTGGTGTAAGCTATCCACAGCCTAGGTGGTAGCAGCAGCATCACTTTATGTGCTGAATGCTTTGTCATACAACTATAGCCTGCCTTCTATTCTTATTTGTAATATTGTGAAAATAACCACATCATGCGGCAAGTCTGGATGTCATGTTTTGTAACCTTGAACTTAGGCTGCCTACATTATGTGTAACACAATCTCATTTTGGATACATCCATCGGCATTAGGCTATAAAGCAATAGGCCACCTGAATGGAAAAGGTAATGATTTTGATGTTGCTGAAGTGATGTGATATTCCTGGCTGCGCGCACGGCCACTCCCAGTGTGGCATCTGCAAATCTGTGGGTAGCGCAATTCAAACAGATGGCATCAGTCGACACCCCAATAACCGTTCCCCCCGCACCTCTTCTCCCTGTCTCCATACACATTCTATATAAGGACTGCAGGCTATACCTTTCCATAACATAATCTATTCGGCAGTGTTGCTTTAACTCAGTCACACGTGGTAAAGCTGCCGAGAATGATTCAGCATTCTTATTGTGCGTCAATAAGACATTTTTTTTCTTGATGATGTGATGCAGACCAGAGTATCGACCACCCCTGGGAAACACCGTGCGTCTGCTTCTTTTGGTGTGGTGCATCAGTTGTCAGAAATGTATGCATAGGCCTAATGTGATAAAGTTGTCCAAGCATATTGTCCCTTCTACCCATGAGTAAATCCGAACAATATATATATATATATTATTTTTTTTTCTCGGTGTTATATAGCCTCGTCTACACTGTGCATTCTCAAATACTGAGACAGCTTTTCTTCCACTGTGTCCATTTACAGAACAACAAATGATGGTGTAGGCTACTTATTGGCAGGTGTGCACACTCCAATAGTACCATATTTTGAACACGATGTTGCTTTGTCTACGTGCGTGATAACCCTCCTCTTGCTGATGCATCTTAAATCACCCACAGTGCCCGCCCCAGCGGGGCCAATCCCATCCCCATCCCTGCTTTCTCGTTTCGGCATCCCGCTCTCTCTCATCCGACACCGGAATGTAGGCGTGGCCCACTCCGCACTGCGGTCCCTACGGAAAGTCGTAGGGAGCGCTATTCAAACTAAAAGGGCGTTTCTGAATGACAGGCCACCAGGCACACAGGTTGGTATGACAAGAAGAAACTATGGCGGAAGAACAAATGTGTGGGCGGATTACGGCACCATGTTTCATAAAATTTTGGAACAAAGGTGAAAAGCCTGCTGAGGCCAAATTCAAAGGAATGATGGTTTTCCTACTGTCTTTTTTGTTTACAGTATAAACACAATATTAACAAAGCTTTCATATTTTAGTCCATGTGAAACATTCAATTATTGTTTATGTTTAATAGATAGGGCATAGGTTTTCAGGCATATAGGCTAATTGTTATTATGGCAAATATGATCATATACCTACTATGCCATGAATGCATGCTTTTTTGAAAGGAAAAACTATACTTTTGTTTTGAAACATTATTATTGTTATTATTATTATTATTATTATTATTGTGTTTGGTAGCTTATTATGTGAGAAATATATTAAATATCTGTCGTTTGGGTTGATGCTGCTAGTGCCATGACCTCATGTCAAGTCAAATATCAATCAGGAATTGTACACAACTACAACAGTTCCAGTAATCCTTCGTCATCTTCTAGCAAGGCATTTTTTTCCCTTGTTGAATCGATCAGCACACACCAAGCCTCGCCCGTTGGTTTTCTCCTGTTGGTGTCTTAACCACACCCATGATGTTATCCTAGGCCTTGGCCCTGTCCTGACTGCTCGTCAATACATGTTCCACCTTATTTTATTCCTATATACTGTTTTTTATCTGCACTGTTGGATCACTGTTCTTACTGTCTAGTATTATATGTATTATTTTTTATATATAGGCATTTCAGAAAGTATTATTATTATCCATCTACACAAAATACCCCATTATGACAAAGGCAAAATATGTTTTCAGAAATGTTAACAAATTTATTGAAAATGAAATACAGCAATATCTCAGTATTCACAGCCCTAAGTCAATACTTTGTAGAAGCATCTTTGGCAGTGATTACAGCTGTGAGTCTTTCTGGGTACGTCTCTTAAGAGTTTTCCACACCTTGATTGTGCAACATTTGCCCGTTATTCTTTAAAAAAAATGTCAAGCTCTGTCAAATTGGTTATTGATTATTGCTAGACAATAATTTTCAGGTCTTGGCATAGATTTTCAAGTTTGCCTATAGGATTTTGCCTGTGCTTAGCTCCATTCTGTTTATTTTTTATCCTGAAAAACTCCCCAGTCCTTAAGGATTACAAGCATATCAAAACAAGATGCAGCCACCACTATGCTTGAAAATATGGAGAGTGGTACTCAGTAATGTGGTGTATTGGATTTGTCCCAAACATAACACTTTTTATTCAGGACAAAAAGTGAATTGCTTTGCCAATTTATTTTATTCTGTACAGGCTTCCTTCTTTTCACTTTGTCAGTTAGGTTAGTATTGTGGAGTAACAACAATGTTCCTGATCCATGCTCAGTTTTCTCCTATCACAGCCATTAACCTCAAACTGTTTTAAAGTCACCATTGGCCTCATGGTGAAATCCCTGAGCGGTTCCCTTCCTCTCTGGCAACTGAGTTAGGAAGGACGCCTGTATCCGTTTAGTGACTGGGTGTATTGATACACCATCCATAGTGTAATTAATAACTTCACCATGCTCAAATGGATATTCAATGTCTGTTGTTTATTGTTTAACCCAATTTGGAAAAAATGTTGTAAAACATAATTCCACATTGACATTATGGGGTACTGTGTGTAGGCCAGTGACAGAAAATAAAAATTGTATCAATTTTAAATTCAGGCTGTAAAACAACAAAATGTGGAAAAAGTCAAAGGGTGTGAATACTTTCTGAAGGCACTGTATATGTGATATATTTATTTTATCTATAATATGTTATTAATTTAATCAAATTTAATTGAGTCAAGTTAGTAGCCTTGCATTGCTGTGGCTTTGCATTTGTATTTGAGAAATACAGGAAATGTTCCTATTTTCCAATAAAGTTAATCAGAGTTTAAACACACCCAGTTTCATTACAGTAAGCAGCAGTGTCATGGAGATAGGGTAGATGACAACAGAACCCAGGTTATGACTCACCCTTGGCTAGCAGCACCACCCACAGCCCCTGGCAAACTAAGCTTAAGCACTTTATAGATATTTCCTATTATAGATTTCCTCTCTCATGCCAAATGGTACATGTTCATTCCAGGACAGACCCAATGAAATGGAAGAGTGAGAGCCACTTTTAATAGATGCTGGTGACATTGAGACTTATGAATTGAACAAACCTGGACCTTTTGCCTGCTACAAGCCAAAGCCAAGGCCCTCGATGCAAAATCTATGGGGAATACCGATTGTGTGCCAGCCTCTGCCTGGCTAGCCTAGTGATAGATGAAGTGGGTTCTGCACTCATGTCATTCTTTCCATTGATTGTTTGGTTTTCTGTGCAGGGATTCGCTCATGGGACACCAACCTCATCGACTGTAACCTGGATCAGGAACTAAAGCTCTTTGTCTCCAGACATTCAGCCCGTTTCTCTGCAGACGTACGAGGTAAGGTCAAGCACAAAACAAATGTGAAGAAGTAACAATGCAATGTTGTAGTCACCTTCACAGTCTGCATGTTTAACGAAGGATATTCACCGGTACATCACTTTTTTTACAATTTCAGAGAATGTCTCTATCTCTTTCTCTCCAACTCTTTTTCTCTCTCTCTCTCTCTCTCTCTCTCTCTCTCTCTCTCTCTCTCTCTCTCTCTCTCTCTCTCTCTCTCTCTCTGTCACTCCCTCTAACTCCCTCTACTCTCTCTCTCGCTGTCTCTCCCTCTCTGTACTGTGGTTGTGTACTAGGTGTGTACAGTGTGTGATCTCAGAGCTGCCTGAGATTGTATTATGTATCCCTCGATCTGCAGTGTCAGCGGTGAACTTGGCCGTGTGGGCAGTGAAGGAGTAGTCCTAATGGACTAATGAGCCTATAGTTAGCAGGACATCTGGTGGGCAGGGTGCCCTTGATTGGGAACAGACAAGAGGTCCCATTTTATAGACCTTATGCCATATTAATAACCTACCTAATGTCCATGTTATTTCATTGCAATTACACTGTGAACATTGCTTTTATTACTATGGAATATTGTCTCTATTGTACAGTACGACCCATACATCTCATTGGGCTGATGGCTCCAGCTATAACCGGAGTAGATGGCAGGTGCCGTAGTTGGTGTTAATTACAAACACGCACCTAGCTGGTGAAAGTTTCAACTGCACTTATAGACACACTATACATACATTTATAGTTTTACTGTCCTTGGAAGAGACTGCTTGGTTAACAGTGAATGGAAGACACTGGTGAAATATTTCTGGCCTGGCCTCCCACATTTTAAATAAAGATGGGAGTTGGGTGACACTCAAAAGATGGAAGTAAACCCCTTTTTCCATAATGTTGTGATATTTAGCTTGTATCTCACACAGACTAGTAAACCACCAGTCTGCCCTCCTAAGAGAGGGGTGTTGATCTCAGTGAAGGGCTGTCTGTCTATTGGCTGAGGAGGTGAAGGAACACTCACGCTGAGCCAATGGGCTATGTATGTGTGTGTGCTTGTGTGTGTGTGTGTGCCTATATGAGCTCACCTCTCTGACCATCAGCAGTTTGTATATTTACATACCTAGAGGTTTGCATATTGAATTTGCTTCGATCACCCATGTCTAGCAAATGGTGTTGTGATGTGGGAGTGTCCTAAGTAGATACAGTGGATTGCATTTAATATTCTCCACATCAAAAGGATATTTTACAAATTACATCCTCATTTTATAATAAGAAATTGCAGATAACAAATAAACCTCACACACATACAGATGTAAACCCTAAGCCAGTGGACTATGTAGTTTTTAAGTGTCTAGCAAAAATACACTTTGACACTTATGATATTGACTGCTAAGCAGTGACACAGCAGGGGTCTATAGCCATTTCACTTACACCTCACTGAGCATGAAAAGCTTTTGGTTGTTTTTGTTCTTCTACACCCTGCCCTCCTCCTTGTCCGCCATTTTTATTTTCTCTCCTCCATCCTTCCCGGTTCTCTCTTTCTTTCCTTCAATCCCTCTCTCCCTCTCTTTCTTTGTGTGTGTTGTTGCCATGCAACGCGGCTCAGATGCAGATGCAGAGGAGACTCCTAGGTAATTAGCTGGATGAACCCCCCCCAGTGGCCTGGGTCTGGGATTCACAATAAAGGAGGGAGGGAGAGATGGATATATAGGAGGGATGAACGGATGGAGGTAGGAAGAGAAGGATAGAGAGATTAACTCCCCAATGGCCTGGGTCTCACAATAAAAGAAGGAGGGAAGATAGAGAGATGGAGGGAGGGAGGGAGGGAGGGAGGGAGGGAGGGAGGGAGGGAGGGAGGGAGGGAGGGAGGGAGGGAGGGAGGGAGGGAGGGAGGGAGGGAGGGAGGGAGGGAGGGAGGGAGGGAGGGAGGGGAAAGGAATGAAGTGAAGGAGAAAATGAGGTAGGGAGGGAGGAAAGGAGAGAGGGAGGGGTGGAGAGAGGAAGGAAGAAAAGAGAGGGATGGATGGATAAAGGGTAGAAGAGAGGGAGAGAGAGGGTGAATTCAGTGGAAGAAGGTGAAAACAGATACTTCAAGAGTCAGCGCTACATAAGCAGCAATACTGGCTATGCCTGTCAGGGAGGGATGGTTTCTTCTTTCACTTCCGATGCTTAGGTACATATATCTCTCTCTCTCTGTCTGAGGAGTTGCTTAGTCAGTCAGTCAGTGTAATCTAATCTGCTCTTTAATATTGACTGAATTTAATGTTTATCAAAGGACTTGTCAAGAGAATTAAAAATTAGTTGATATGGGTTCATTTTATTGTGTCCCATTTTATTTTATTTTTTTAAATTCCACAAATACATTATTTGGAGCCACACAGTTTTTTAGAATTTAGTCAAAAAAAAGTATCATTAGATGAATAACACTCAGCTTTAGGCTAATCTGCATGTCATTATGTCCTTGATAGAGAGTATCAGCTACAGGCTGCAGGCAACATCTCAATTAAGCCTAAATCACTCCATCGTCTGTGATTGTCTGTCATTTGGTTCATGATGCCAGGGGCAGGGTGGGTAGAGGTCAGTGGAGGCTCCTCAGAGGAGGAAGGGCAGGACCATCCTACTCAGTTTTTAAAGTGAAACATTAAAAGTTATTATTTTTAGATAAAACTGCACTAAATATATTCACGTCGCCAAATAACTGATTAAAACACACTGTTTTGCAATGAAGGTCTACAGTAGCGTCAACAGCACTCTGTAGGGTAGCACCATGGTGTAGCCGGAGGACAGCTATTTTATGTCCTCCTCTGGGTACATTGACTGCAATACAAAACCTAGGAGGCTCATGGTTCTTACCTCCTTCCATAGACTTCCTGAGTAATCATAACAACTTCTGGAGGACGTCCTCCAACCTATACGAGCTCTTGCAGCATGAACTGACATCTTGACATGTTGTCCCCACAATCAAAGGATCAGAGAATGAATCTAGTTCTGAAAGCATAAGCTACAGCTAGCTAGCACTGCAGTGCATACAATTTGGTGAGTAGTTGACTCAAAGAGAAAGACAATAGTTGAACAGTTCTGAACAAATACATTTCTTCAAAAAGTAAGGAGAAGCAGCAGAGAGAGAGAGAGCTATATTTTGTTGTATTTTTTTCACTTTCACTTACTTAGCTAACTAATTTAGCCTACTCAAACACCCCGCTCAAACAGAGCAGGCTATGGCTATCCAAACCTGGAACTCTTCCAAGTCAAGGTAAGCTTTCGGTTTTTTAAATTTATTGCCATTCGGGTCCGTCTGTGTAACTGCTAGCTGAACAATGTACTGCGTTATAGCGGGTTTACTAACGTGTTAGTTCTAGTAGCTATGTTGACTATGACGTTGGATAATATGGTGGCATTGACAACGATGTAGGCTGTGTGTAGCGGTTAGCGGTTATGGTATGAAGGTTTGGTTTGTAACATTTTTTTTGACCTTGTCACAGACAGCTGATGTGTTGTGCACTGAAGTCCACAAGCGAAGGGAAAGGGTGAGAGGAAGAGAGCGCATAGATCTGAGAAGTAATTATACAACCTGCAAAGTAATGATGCTGTTTGTATGTGGCTGCTATGAAAGTAAACTGTGTGTGCGGTTGATCAGGGGTGTATTCATTTGTCCGATTCTGTTGAGAAACGTTTCTTAAACGGAAGCAATGAAACAGAGATAAACCTCCCTGAATTTGTGACTCGTTTCAGGAAACCAGGCATATGTCGCAGGTCACTACTTCACAGGAGAGCCATTTGAACGTAAACCTTTTTTAAAAATCAAAATGCGTTTTTTGGCAGAAATGTCTTCTGGAACATGTGAACTTTCATGCGCCTTAATAACAAACTTGCATGCCATCTGTAAATTCGAATAAAAGTAACCTTCCCGCTAGCCATGATTGTATCACTTAGTAAAACTGCGTAAGTGTTGCTCTCCACTTTCTGGAGGACCAAGTTTTGAAATCAGTGGTATTAGAGTATGATAGCTAATGAGATGGAGAAAACACCTGTCTCCGGATTACATCTTCAAACTAAGGGCAACCATTGCATCCGTGACAGGAAGACGCGTGCATCCATGAAGTATTTCGGGTAAGATAGTCTAACTAGCTACATTTTCAGATATTACACATTTCTAATTTTGACAGAAAGTGGTTTCACTTCAAGTTAAAGTGTACTGTTAGCTAGCTAGCTAACATTAGCTGTCTGGCTCGCTAGCTAACGTTACATGTATGAT
The DNA here is from genome assembly GCA_023634145.1 of Thymallus thymallus. NCBI lineage: Eukaryota > Metazoa > Chordata > Actinopteri > Salmoniformes > Salmonidae > Thymallus > Thymallus thymallus. Next base: position 13,452,092 of record CM042403.1, on the reverse strand, counting down.
CTTATTACTCGTACCTCAGAGCCATTTGCTTTGCTAGTTATAGACTAATGTTAGCTAGCTAACATTAAATCTGGTTGTTTAGCTACCTGCAGATTCATGTAGGGTAGTAACGTCATGAGTTAGGATTATGGTTCATTGTTTAGCTAGCTAGGTAGCTACATGTCTTAACAAAAGACTCCAGCAGCACAGTTGCAGTCACCAACACTCTGGATAAAAACAGCCTAACCAGCTCTGCTAGGGCGAGTAATGGTCAGTGGGCTGTTTTCTCTGGATTTGTATCTGGAAGTAGCTTGCAAGTTAGCCAGTTAGTACAGAACACTCCGATCAACCCTTAAAGAGATGGGGGGGGCTAAAGCTAAAGCAGTAGGTACCATAACATTCAAAGGCCATTTTCTCAAAAGTGAGGTTATCAACTTTCAAAGCAGAATTACTTTCCCATTGTTCCTCAAATGCAGTGTATGATCTACCATTTTGTATCTCTGTGTCTCTGCTTTTATCCAATGTAAAAAACACAATTTAAAATGTTGCTACATAAGACTGAATCAAGGCGGTCGGTCACATTTGTCCAATAGAAACTCTTGTTTTGCAACTTTTTGGACTAATGATTACACCCTAGATCACCTAGATGCAGGCAAGAGTGTGCAAGGCGGTAGGGCTGACCCCATTTAGTTGACTGGTCGATTCTTCAGTCGATAGGCTGTTGGTCGACCAAGATTTCTTTAGTTGAGCAGTAGCAAAAAACAAAAAATGCATGGTGTACAAGACAAATGTCTGATTTGCGCCTGTCTGAGTGGACTAATACATTGTGGAGGCCGTGGGGATGGCACAGTCCATCACTCTATGACATGCTACTGAAACTGTATATGGTTACATTTTGTAAGAACTATGGTGCAACACTAATAAAACATATTTCTATAACAAATGCACTTTCTCCCGCGTTGGATAGCGGTCGCTGTCCGTGGTTCTGAAACACATCAGTGCGCTGTTGAATTGGCGCCTTTTCTTAGAGCATGTTGCTATGTGCATAATAGCAAAGTTAACCAGCATATTGGTGTTGAGAACAATTATCTAAGAAAAGTGAGGAGAGAGGAAACCCCAACTTAATTAGGTCTACAATCAATTCCTAACTGTTAAATGTGCCTGGCATTATAAATCATCCATATACACTCACCGGCCACTTTTCAACTGCTCGTTAACGCAAATATCTAATCAGCCAATCACGTGGCAGCAACTCAATGCATTTAGGCATGTAGACATGGTCAAGACGATCTGCTGAAGTTCAAACCAAGCATCAGAATGGGGATGAAAGGTGATTTAAACGTGGCATGGTTGTTGGTGCCAGACGGGCTGGTTTGAGTATTTCAGAAAGTGCTGATCTACTGGGATTTTCCCGCACAACCATCTCTAGGATTTACAGAGAATGGTCCGAAAATGAGAAAATATCCAGTGAGCGGCAGTTCTCTGGGCGAAAATGCCTTGTTGAGCTGATAGAAAGGCAACAGTAACTCAAATAACCACTTGTTACAACCAAGGTATGCAGAAGAGCATCTCTGAACGCACAACACGTCGAACCTTGGAGCAGATGGCCTACAGCAGCATAAGACCACACGGGTGCCACTCCTGTCAGCTAAGAACAGGAAACTGAGGCTACAATTTGCACGGGCCCACCAACATTGGACAATAGAAGATTGGAAAAACGTTGCCTGGTCTGATGAGTCCCGATTTCTGCTGCGACATTCAGATGGTAGGGTCAGAATTTGGCATAAACAACATGAAAGCATGGATCCATCCTGCCTTGTATCAACGGTTCAGGCTGGTGGTGGTGGTGTAATGGTGTGGTGGATATTTTCTTGGCACACTTTGGGCCCCTTAGTGCCAATTGAGCATCGTTTAAACGCCACAACCTACCTGAGTATTATTGCTGACCATGTCCATCCCTTTATGACCACAGTGTACCCATCTTCTAATGGCTACTTCCAGCAGGATAACGCGCCATGTCACAAAGCTCACATCATCTCAAACTGGTTTCTTGAACATGACAATGAGTTCACTGTACTCAAATGGCCTCCACAGTCACCAGATCTCAATCCAATAGAGCACCTTTGGGATGTGGTGGAACGGAAGATTCGCATCATGGATGTGCAGCCCACAAATCTGCAGCAACTGCTTGATGCTATAATGTCAATATTGATCAAAATCTCAGAGGAATGTTTCCAGCACCTTATTGAATCTATGCCACGAAGAATTAAGACAGTTCTGAAGGCAAAAGGGGGTCCAACCCGGTACTAGCAGGGTGTACCTAATAAAATAAAAAAAGACATATCCTGCTTCTGTTGATTGTTTAATAGCCTACTGATTCCATGAGCACCAAGCCTCACGTAACCACAAGTTGGATAACATTTTTCCCAAATTCAGCTGTTTTTAACCTTTTCTATACTGTAATAAAGGCTTTACACTTTTTTCCCGTTAAAACAGCCTCTCTGGTATAATTGATCATTTATTTAGTGTTGTTTACACTGTTCCAAATTGTCAGAAAAATTATATTTATAATAATGATAACCCTCCTTTTTCTTGATCTCCTTATTGTTATTTCTATTAATGTGATAAATCATTATTTTAATAATAATAAGTAATGTCATTATCATTAGTAGGCAGCCTTGAATAACCACCATCGAGCTGTAGGGCTAATGCTGTTTAGTAACTTAATTAGGCCTATATTTCAATACTTATTATATAGCCTACAGTACTCTATCAATCAATCATCACGAGTCATTCATGATTTGAAATGCAATCAAGCGTTTTAGTTTTTAAATAAAATAACAAAGCAACACTTAATAATTAGCGTAAACAATAAAAATTGCATTCACGAATGAATGCGACTGCTTTTAGTCTTTGCTGTATTTTTTTGTTTGTTTTACCTTTATTTAACTAGGCAAGTCAGTTAAGAACAAATTCTTATTTACAATGACAGCCTACACCGGCCAAACTCGGACGACGCTATGGGACTCCCGATCACGGCTGGTTGTGATACAGTCTGTAGTGGCACCTCTAGCACTGAGATGCAGTGTCTTAGACCACTGCGCCACTTGGGAGCCCAATCAATAAATAAAACTTTACAACAGACTCTCTGGTACGCTTATATTTAGTGTTGTTTTCATTGTTCCATTGTTTTAATTTATCTTAACAGCACCTGTTTGGCACACATAGGCTTAATATGCACACAGCGCTGGCTCCTTACCTTACCATCTCCATTATTTTCCACAACTAGTCAAATTTATTCCACACATCTGACTTCCCTTTTACCTCCTGAGCATCAGTAAACATTCCCCTGTTTTGAGTTAATTTGTCACATCCTCTGCATCCATTTTGCTGTCAGATGTGTTATGGTGTTCAGAGTTTGTTATAACCAATTTATTGATGTGATTATGCTATAGGTAAGGCCCTATTGGTCACGTGCATGCAATGCATACATGTGTCACATAAAGAAAGCAAGGGTTAAGTCAGAAATGGTTGTAATTATGTTGCATCTTCAGCAACACGGACAGGCGATAAACACTGTTGATGTTCTGTGGTGGTCGCTGCAGCAGGGAGGAGAGAGAGACAATGGGTGCTAGTCACACATTCACTCGCTGTCATTATTTTTTTACACAAGAAGGAGAGTGATGGAGTGCTGCATCAGATGACCTGGCCTCCACAATCAACAGACCTCAACCCAATTGAGATGGTTTGGGATGAGTTGGACCGCAGAGTGAAGAAAAAGCAGCCAACAAGTGCTCAGCATATGTGGGAACTCCTTCAAGACTTTTGCAAAAGCATTCCAGGTGAAACTGTTTAAGAGATTGCAAAGAGTGTGCAAAGCTATCATCAAGGCAAAGGGTGGCTACTTTGAAGAATCTAAAATATATTTTGATTTTATTTGTTACTACATGATTCCATATGTGGTATTTCAATTTGAATGTTTTCACTATTATTCTACAATGTAAGGGAAAGGGAAATAGAAAATAGTAAAAATAAAGAAAAACCCTTGAATAAGTAGTTGTGTCCAAACTTTTGATTGGTACTGTACGTTTCTGCCATAACATTTCCGCCATAAATTAAAATGAAGGTATTAGACTAAGGGCTCTATTCAATCCGTATTTCGGAAGTTCAGATTTAGAGCGTGATTGAAATGTAAAGGCAATGTTCCTGCTTTAGTGGAGACTGCAGTCACCGTAAACGCTGCATATGCCGGCTCAATCGTAAATTACCTTCACATTTCTATTGCGGAAACACTCTGTCACCTTGATTATTCCAATTTGTCTCTCGATCTGTGCGCCCACGTTATAAACTTTAAAATGTAGGCTAGGTTGTAGCAACCTCATGATGAGTATAGGGAAACGTTTTGTATCATGTAGTAGTCTAAACCTATCGATGTTACATTGAGCTGGGTGAATGGAATATGAATGACAGTCCTCCAACATGCTGTAATAGAAATAAGGCCATGTTCATAAAAAATGTAATCTTCCTCCCTAATCTTAAACGGCACCGACCGCCACTGGTAGGTCTGATGCCTGCAAGCCTGTCAATCCAAGACAGATGATGGGTGCATTATCTCTCTCTCTCGCTCGCTCTCTATGATTCTCCCTCTCTACTTCCCCTCCTTCCATTCTTGTCTATTCCTGTCTCTCTCTTCCATCGTCTTTTTACATGTTTGTGTCTCCCTCGTTCGTCTGCTCTTTTCCTATGGATGACTTGGCAGCCTCTCACCTTCTCCACCACTGTCTTTCTCTCTCACTGGAGTAGACTCAGTAAAAATTTTCCCTGTGTTTCAGTATAGGCTTTGGTAGCTTTGGTAGGTATAATATAGTGATAAGGCTTTATGATATGTGTATGCCATACTCGTCTGGTATTCCCCATAACCTGAAATGTAATTAAAGATAATCGAGATAATACGCTCCCAAGAGATAATTGACGTTAGCATTTTGCATACTGTATAAATTATAGTGTTTTTTAAGTAGAACATTTGGTATGCTGGTATGGTTAAAATGGCATTCATTGTGCTGGAAATTGGTCTGGTTTTAACCCTGCTTCCCCAATAGATACAATTAACAAACAAATTAAGCAAATGCACCTGTGCTCATTTTGAGCTTTGAAAACATAAAACGCCTACAATACTAATAGCGCTATTACACACAGTTAATAAAAACAATTTCATCCTGCATAAACAGAAATCTAGTTGTTTTTTTCTCGCAGGAGGCATGATCGGTCCTCAGCAGAGGAGGGAGAGAGGGAGAATGCAATTACCTGTCTGCTTGATAGATGATATGCTGTCCATCAAACTGTGTCAGCTAGCACAGACCCGTTAGAGGAGAGGAGAGGATAGAGGGAGAGGGAGGGAGTTGGAGAAAGGAGGATGGAGAGAAAGGAGAAGGATGGAGGGAGGGAAAGCAGAGGGACGGATGGAGGAAAGCCCCACTGCCACACAGAGAGTTAGCTATGCAAACAGCAGATGGCTATATGATACTGTAAGTATGGATTTTCCTGTACTCTGTCTTTGCTGTAGACAGCAGAGCTGGTTAAAGAGCAACTGGAGAATTAAGAAGTCATCTCCCGCTCAACACCCAATCTATCAACCCTCCTTCCCTTCCGGAATGTGATAGAGAAGGACAACATTGCAGATTCCAATCAATATCAATTAAAAAGTCAGAGATCAGTTTGTCATGCATTAATTTCATTAAGATCAGATTGTCATGGATGTACTGTACTGTATAAGAGAACATGAGGCCTATTTGTGGAGCACTTTAAAGATGATCTATACATGTAGATCATGTGATAAATCAACATTATTTATTTTATTACTAATTTATTTAAATACACTGCAAGTCTCTTGACATGTAGCTTTAAAACTAATGAGGTGTGGTGGTCTTACTGGCGCTTTTACAGTCGCCGAAGCATCCCCCAGGTGGGTGCTACATTTCAATTTTGGACGATCCAGCCTTGTTTTGTTGAATTGTATCTATTGGGGAAGCAGGGTTAAAACCAATTTCCAGCACAATGAATGCAGTTTTAAGCATACCAGCATACCAAATGTTTTACTTGAAAAACACTATCATTTATACAGTATGCAAAATGCTAACGTCAATTATCTCTTGGGAGCGTATTATCTCGCGATTATCTTTAATTACATTTCAGGTTATGGGGAATACCAGACGAAAAGCAAAAATGTATCAATTAAAGGATATTGAGCCCTAGGAAATGCGTCTGCTCAACATATTCCTCCTTTCTAAATTAGAGAGCCTGATCCTTGGCAAAGATTGATAAATTACAGGATATCCAACTGAAAAGAGAAACATTACCATCTAGCTAAATCTATTCCGCTGATATGTGAGGCTCTGTGATGAGGAGGATGATCTAGAATATGAAATATGTACTGTACCGAATCTACTGCAGCATGGAACCCCCAGAGACTACACACTCTCTCTCTTTGTCCAATCATGTCCAATCATGTATTCTCTCAGTATACCAGCAGAGCAGCAGATTCCCCCACCCAGCCCTCAGCCTCCAACTGAGCACGATATGTGATAGAATCAAGCACAGCTTTTGTAAATTATGAGGAACATAAAGACCAGTCTCTTCAGTTAAGTCATGTAGCAGTATAGCCACAATGAGTTAAAGGAGGAGAGGATGAGGATTCCGAGAGAAAGATGGATTGGGATCCCACTCAGGTGATTAAAGGAAGGAATCTCAACTACTGTAGGTGAATAATGAGTCTGTGGTTTCCCTCACAGTGTGTTGGTGCCACCTGGGCCAGAGGAGCACAGACAAAGGGCGGAAGCACACAATGAAATTAAATATATTATATTGATGTTATATTCCCATGCCGGTCTTGTTATATTCAATTCTTGTATTTGATTGGGTAGTTATCAGGAAGCGCAGGTCCTGTTTTATCATGAAATTATGAACTATTATCAGGTGTGGCTTAAGACACTGAATTAGTGCATTTACATGTTGAAGGGTTACCCAGTTGGTTCTTAAGATATAATAATGGTGAAGGAAAGGTTTAAGATAAAGCAAGCTGCTGAAAGATTCCCACTGGGCACAGACGTCAGTTCAACGTCTATTCAACATACACTGAACAAAAATACAACCGCAACATGTAAAGTGTTGGTCCCATGTTTCATGAGCTGAAATAAAATATCCCAGAAATTGTCTATACGCACAGAAAGCTTATTTCTCTCAATTTTGTGCACACATTTGTTTACATCCCTGTTCATGAGCATTTTCTCCTTTGCCAAAATAATCCATCCACTTGACAGGTGAGGTTTATCAAGAAGCTGATTAAACAGCATGATCATTACACAGATTCACCTTGTGCTGGGTACAATAAAATGTCATAGATGTCTCAAGTTTTGAGGGAGCATGCATTAGGCATGCTGACTACAAGAATGTCCACCAGAGCTGTTGCCAGAGATCTGTACACAATTCCTTGAAGCTGAAAATGTCCCAGTTCTTCCATGGCCTGCATGTTTGGGATGCTCTGAATTGACGTGTATGACAGCGTGTTCCAGTTCCTGTCAATATACAGCAACTTCTCACAGCCATTGAAGAGGAGTGGGACAACATCCCAGAGGCCACAATCAACAGCCTGATAAACTCTATGCGAAGGAGTTGTGTGAGGCAAATGGTGGTCACACCAGATACTGACTGGTTTTCTGATCTACGCCCCTACCTTGTTTTTAAGGTATCTGTGACTAACAGATGCATATATGTATTCCCAGTCATGTGAAATCCATAGATTAGGACCTAATTTATTTATTTAAATTGACTGATTTCCTTATATGAACTGAAACTCTGTAAAATCGTAGAAATTGTTGCATGTTGCATTTATATTTTTGTTCAGTGTAATTTCATTGAAATGATGTGGAAACAATGTTGATGCAACCAGTGGCTGCCCAGTGGGTTTCTTGTGTAGTCAGATTCTGGGTAGCTGGGCTGACTCAGATCCACCCATTTCACGGCCATATTCGACAGGCAGTGATAAAGGCACCTCTCTGGAGAGGACATCAACATTTCTATAGTCACATTAACACTGTCAGGAACATCCATACTGTATCTGAACAGTTTGATTAATAATCTGTAGCCAGAGAGAGAGAGAGAGAGTGAGAGAGAGAGGGGGTTAGAGAGAGTGAGAGAGAAATGAGATTCCACAATAAATTATTAACAATTGCCTTTTGATATTAAAAGAGAGAACTATGAAGTTGGAGTTACATGATTAATTAATTTAATGAAGAAACACTGGAGTCGTTAGATAAAGCTGAAACTAAGAGAGTACAAAGAGATGGTTCTTTCTCACTGATTCCATGGTTGACTTGGGTGGGTCTTATGGTGACAGGGTATGGGGGTAATTTGCTGTGTGCATCCTTGATAAGTGAGTAGAGTGGGTTAAATACGGAAGACACATATCAGTTGAATGCATTCAGTTGTACGACTAATATCCCCCTTTCCCTTCCCTTTAGAGGAGACTATTAAAATGGCATATCTTCTCTGGTGGGCAGACATGCCAGACTGGCCTGACAGGGCAAAGGAAAAAAATATCTGCTGCAACTCTAGCCTCTGCTTAATAGGGCCATATAAAGTTTGGTCTATTTAAATGGATGGTTTGGGATTTTGGCAGTGAGGCACTTTATCTACTTCCCCAGCGTCAGATAAACTTGTGGATACCATTTTGATGTATCTGCATCCAGTATGAAGGAAGTTAGAGGTAGTTTTGCGAGCCAATGCTAACTAGCTTAGCGCAATGGCTGGAAGTCTACAGGAACAGCATGCTAGCTGTTCCCATAGACATCCAGTCATTGCGCTAACGCCAGTTAGCAATTTCGCTAACACGAGGAACTTCCTTCAAAATGCACGCACATACCAGAGCCGACAAGTTGAAAAATCTGTCGATGTGCCCTTGAGCAAGGAACCTTGAGCAAGGAACTTAACCCTAATTTGCTCCAGGGGCACCGTACTACTATGGCTGACCCTGTAAAGTCCAGTTTATCTGACTCTGGGGAAGTAGATAAAAGGCCTCATTGCCAAAATCCTGAACTATCCCTTTAAAACATGCTTTTACAAGCACCCACTATCAGAAAAAGCAAACAAGCAGAAATTATTTAAGCATTTAATTTATGTTTTAGATTTAGATCTAGACATTGTGTTGATCGTTTTTTCCCCCACAACACACATTGATTGAGTTGTTCCATATCCCTGTGTTGTTTTCAGGGCAGAGAATTCTTCACCACAAAAGCAGCGTTCTCGAGACAGTAGTGCTTATCAACCCCTCAGATGAAGCTGTCAGCACTGAGGTAAGTACATTCCATTCAAACACACGGGTTGCGTTCAGTAGGACACATTGTAGCAAAAGGCTTTGCAAAAGAACAAAATAAATGATGTTCTTATTGAACAAGTTCAGTTTAGCACCTCACCGTTTCAAAGCTCTTCAAAACATTTTCCGATTACTGAACACGACCTAGGATAGATGGAATGCTTTCAGTGGTCTCATTGGTATTTTCTATACTCCTTTATTGAGACACTTCTACTCTTGATCTCTTTGTTCCTGTCAACCTCCCTCCTTCTCTGAAACCGCAGTACACAAACATACTCTTGACTCCCATACTTAGAAGACATCTTCATAGACATAAACGCATTTCAAAGCAACTGCAACCTGAAATGGGTGCCTGCTTGGCACACTTAATTGGCCAATTATCCTCCCCAGTCCTTTGTTTTCTGCTACTCTGCTATCTGGACTAGAATAGAACCATCACAATAAGACGCTCTGGGGATGAAGCCTACTGCCTTGGTTACAGCTAAAGCTAAGACAACAACCCTTGGTTTACTCAACAAACAGGTTCTCAGATTCTAGCCTGGAATCTAAACTAAATACTGTCTGAATAGTGAAACATGAGCGAAACAGAATTCTATCCAGTTTGGATTCTAGGTTACTTTTTTGTCCCTATATTACTTTGCAGTGAAGCATTTTACTAAGTGAATTCACCCAAATTACTAGAAGGTTCAAATTTGAAAAGAGAAACGGAGGCTGTTACACACGGGCACTCTTCCAGCTTCACTTCCTGCCTGGCGGTGTCTGCAATCAAACTGTGCATTAATAATATCTCACAGCACTGCAGGTTTGACCCTGGATAGCATTCTGGAACAGTCCATGCCTGTGAAGAGGAAAATAGGCAGAGGTTGGGCATTAGAGAGAGAGAGAGAAAAAGAAAGAAAGAAAGAGAGCGAGCGAGCGAGAGCGACTCCACTAATTATCTAATGGATTTGATTGAAGTGAAATGGGTGGCATTTCTAATCAAGATTGGCAGTAAAAGGTCAAGTGGAAATTGACATGACAAATTCAGTTTGAAATGGACTATAAGGATTACAGACATAAAGTACAACATGACACTTCAGGGATAATCATACAACCCCATTTCATTTACCATTGCATCAGACTTTCCTATTTTTACAGCAAACAGCATTTTCCAAGCTCACTAAAGATTGTCTCTGAGCATAAACTTCTATTTATATTAGTTATTATAAAAAAATTGTGTCATTTAGCAGACCCTCTTGTTTTCGTATTGGTCCCCCGTGGGAATCGAACCCACAACCCTGGCATTGAAGGCGCCATGCTCTACCAACTGGGCCACACAGGACTGTGATTGCAAACAGATTATGACATATTTGCTCCTTTTTTTCTGCCTAGGTTTGTCAGATGATCTCAGACAACGCCAGAAACAAGCTGCTGGTGCTTTCAGGACAATGCTTTGAAAACACAGGAGCGCTGATTCTGCAGTCTGGCTCCTTCTCTTTCTTCAACTTCATAGATATATTCACAGACCAAGAGGTGAATCATATTGAGCAAATTGTTTGCTAAGCAATTACTGTTTAATTATAATTGTAGAGTTTGCAGTACTATTCATGATCTGCTGAAGTTTACTGACCTTTCGATGAGAAAACCTCATGATTACATCTGATTGAATACAATTAATCTGATATCTGTCATATTTGTGAATATGTTCTGTTTGATCTCACAATCTCATGATTTTAATCTCAGGTCTCCAAATCTCTCTCTCTCTCTTTTCCCCAGATTGGTGAATTACTTAGCACTATTAGTCCAGCAAACAAAGCAAGCCTAACCCTCTATTGCCCTGAGCAAGGTGACTGGAAAAACTCAAACCTGGACAAACACAACCTACAAGACTTCATCAACATGAAACTCAACTCACCACTGATACTCCCAGAGATGGAAGGTCTCTCAGAGTTCACAGAATATCTGTCGGAGTCAGTAGAAATCCCATCGCCATTTGACATGCTGGAGCCTCCGACCTCTGGCGGTTTCCTGAAGCTCTCAAAACCATGCTGCTACATTTTCCCCGGCGGCCACGGCGACTCTGCCCTCTTTGCAGTGAATGGGTTCAACATGCTCATCAACGGGGGCTCCGACCGCAAGTCCTGTTTCTGGAAGCTCGTGAGACACCTAGACCGGGTAGATTCCATCCTCCTGACCCACATCGGGGACGACAACCTGCCAGGCATCAACAGTATGCTCCAGAGGAAGATGGCTGAGCTGGAGGAAGAGCAGTCACAGGGTTCCCAAGCTACTGGCGACTGGTTGAAGAACCTCATATCCCCAGACATTGGGGTTGTGTTCTTGAACACCCCTGAGCATCTGGGGAACCCTGCTGAACCCAATTTCAGGGTGAGGAGGAACATTGAAGAGGTGGCACACACTCTCCATTACCTGAGCAAGCTGAATCTGAGGCCCGAGCCTCTGCAGAGGCCGGTCGGGAACACTATCGAACCCATCATTCTGTTTCAGAAGATGGGCGTGGGGAAACTTGAAATGTATGTGCTGAACCCATCGAAGAACAGCAAGGAGCTGCAACACTTTATGAAGCAGTGGACAGGCAGCGAGAAAGACAAAGCCTCTGTTATTCTGCCCAATGGAAAAGAATCAGAGCTCCCAATTTCTTATATGACCTCAATCTCTTCCTTGATTGTGTGGCACCCATCAAACCCTTCAGAGAAGATAGTGCGTGTCCTGTTCCCAGGCAATGCCACTCAGTATCACATCCTTGAAGGTTTGGAAAAACTAAAACACTTGGACTTCTTGAAGCAGCCAGTTGTCACCCAGAAGGAGCTATCTTCTAACTTGGCACCAGCTCTAAAGCAAGCAAAGCTGAAACATAAAACTGACAGCAAGGAGAGTCTGAAGTCAGTCTCTAGGCCATCACCAAGCAAAAGTTTCAAGAAAGAGTCAAAGGAGGAGGCTCCAGAGAAGGCAAAGACAGATGCAGAATTGGCTCAAGAAAAGACTCAGAAAATTGAGAAAAAAGAGAAAGCTTTGGTGAAAAAGGAAAAAGTGAAGGCACCGGAAAAAGAAGTGAAGGTGAAAGGAGAGCCAACTTCCGAAACTCCAGAAACGAAGAAGGCTGAAATTAAACCAAAAGCTCTTAAGGAGAAAATTATCAAAAAAGAACCCAGGAAGTCTGTAGAAAAGAAAAATGATGAAAAGGAGGTAAAGAAAGAAGTGGTGAAGAAAGATGACAAGCTAACATCTAAAAAGGAAGAAACACCCAAAAAGGAACAGAAACAGGAAACACCCAAAAAGGAACAAAAACAGGAAACACCCAAAAGGGAACAGAAACAGGAAACACCCAAAAAGGAACAGAAACAGGAAACACCCAAAAAGGAACAGAAGGTAAAGAAAGAGATTTTAAAGAAAGACAGAGATTTCAGGAGGGATTCCCCCGTGAAGGTGAGGAAGGAAGAGAATAAGGAGCAAAAGAAAGAAGATCTAAAGAAAGACATGAAGAAGCCGTCTAAGGATGTAAAAAATACTCCATCTGCTTTGGCCGAAGGGAAAAAACTTGCAGCAAAACCAAAACCTCTGAAAAAAGATGACACTACAAAGAAAGACTTTGGAAGCCCTTTCAAGTCCAAGGCAAAACCAAAAGTCACCAAGAAGGACCCCAAGGCCACGGATGCTAAATCTGCTGTTTCGGGAGCTGCAGCTGTCACAGCAGGAGTGGTAGCCACTGCCACTTGCACTGCAGAGGTCCTTGAGACAGAAAGAGCCATGATGTCCTCTCCAGAGGACCTCACTAAGGACTTTGAAAAGCTCAAAGAAGAGGAGATCTTTCAGGAAGAAGAGCCGGTGGTGCTCCACAGAGAGGACCTCATGCACTCTAAGGAGTCCCCTGAAGCAGCAGAGTCTCTGGATGAGGGGATCACAACCACTGAGCATGAAGGAGAAAGCGGGGAGACTCCAGAGGAACAAGAGCATAAAGAGAAGTTGAGCGGCAGCGGCAGTGAGAAGTTTGAAGATGAGGGAACTGGGCTAGATTATGAAGAGAAGGGAGAGACAGAAGAGGTCGATGAGCCAATGAGAAGGGAAATTGACAACCATAAACATGCGGATGACAGTGAAGACGAGGACTCTGAGGACGAGGATGCAGAGGCAGACCAATGTGGAAAAGATCATAACAGAAATGTGACACCCCCTCCCAAAACGTCTGAGCCTATCTCTCCGGCTGCATCTATTCATTGTGAGACCCTTCCAGCTGGCTCTGATGACGAAGCAGCCTCAGATGATGAGAACCGTGACGAGGCATACACTGCTACATCTGGCCACACCCAGTCAACTATTGAGATATCCAGTGTGCCTACTCCAATGGACGAAATGTCCACTCCAAGGGACATTATGAGTGATGAGACCACTAACGATGAGACAGAGGATTCTCCCTCTCAGGACTTTGCCAGGTTTGGAGGAACCATGTTAGGAGACTTTGAGAGGAAGAGGCTGTCTCCGCTACACGATGGCCCAGAGTCAGACCATTCAAAGAGCGATGCCACCGAAGGCAGGGACTACAACGCTTCTGCGTCCACAATATCTCCACCATCGTCACTGGAAGAGGACAAAGAGGAAGGGTTCAAGTCAGACAAATTTGGTCTTGATTCAGCAAGCTCTGTACTCACCACTACTTCACCGCTCATACGCTCCCCTTCAGCTCCTAAAGGAACATTTGACTCATACTCATCTGGATTTGCAGCACCAATTGAACTGTGCACAACGCTTTCAGGATCATCAAAGGCAGCAGCTGGGTCTTCTACTAGCCCAGATGACAAGACATTGGAAGGTACCACCTCACCTCATTCCTCTGGTCACACCCCTTACTTTCAGTCTCCCGTGGATGAGAAGGCTGGCTCTATGCCACCTGAAAATGACCATGGTCCTGTAATCGTAGAGGTTACAAGTGACAAAGAGGATTCCAACAGGGTCAGCCCCATGGACGACCCAATTCCTGACCACACCTCGCCTGTAGAGAAGGTCCTGTTCACAATGAAGAGCCCGCCGCCTGTAGGAGAAGGAAAGTCACTCTTTGATTTAGATCATATGTCAACAATGCACTCGAGTCAAGAAGAGAAGAAAAATGGGGCTAGCGACAGTACCTCAATCTCATCCACAAACCCCTTCGCAGGTTTCAAAGAGGAGAGTAAAATGTCGATCTCGGAGGGAACTACGTCTGATAAATCGGGTAGCCCTGTAGATGAGGCTGTAGCAGAGGACACTTTTTCACATATTGCCTCGGCTTCCACCGCCTCACTGGCCACCAGCTCATTCCCAGAGCCCACGACAGATGACGTTTCCCCTGCTCTCCATGCTGAAGCCGGCTCCCCTCAATCAACAGAGGTGGAGGACTCCCTATCTGTCTCTGTGGTTCAGACTCCAACTCCTTTTCAGGAGGCAGAGGTCTCTCCCAAGGGGGACAGCCCCAGGCCCATGTCAATCTCTCCAGACATTTCACCAAAGACAGCCAAATTAAGGACACCAGTGCAGGAGCCTAAATCCCCAGAGCATTCCACCATGTCCTTTGGCCAGGAGTCCCCTGATCACTCGTTAGCCCTAGATTTCAGCAAACAGTCTCCAGAGCACCCATCTGCAGGCAGCCTGCGCGCCACGGAGAACGGGCCAACAGAGGTGGACTACAGCCCCTCAGAGGGGAATGATCTGAGATCCTCCGAGCAGTACAGACCCACTGCGGACAAGCCTATGCTCTTCAAAGACAATGACTCAGGTCGCGCCACCTCTGCGTCCCCATCAGACGCATCTCAGTCCACCCCCTCGACAACTACGCCTTGTCAGATGAGGGAAATGTCACCGAGCTTAGCCCAGCAGATGGACAAATCCCCTGCCACCCCGAAAGGGTCTTCCCCCTCTTCACCCTCCTATTCTTGCTACACTCAGAAAACAGATATGTCCCTAGCAGCAGAGACTAATCCCTTCAAATGTGGTGGGGATTCCAAATCCCCTGTTAGCCCCAAGGTTCCTTCCCCATCCCACCTACCACTCTCTTTCAACCTCTCTGATTATCAGAAGTGTGCAGGTGGTTCCAGCGATCCAGACTTCTCCAACAGCCCCTCTGCTGACCCTAGGACAGATGTTGACCTTTGCCTTGTGACCTCTTGTGAGTACCGCCACCCTAAGACAGAGCTGTCCCCGTCCTTCATCAACCCCAGTCCTTTGGAGTACTTCATGAATGAGGAGAACCCTCTGGAGGAAGAAAGACCTCTGGCTAAGTCAGGTGGAGGACCTCCACCCCCTGGTGATAAACTCCACGCTAAGCAATGTGAAGAAACCCCACCAACCTCCATAAGTGAATCCGCCCCCTCCCAGACGGATTCGGATGTTCCCCCTGGGACAGAGGAGTGTCCATCTATTACTGCGGACGCAAACATAGACTCTGAGGATGATTCTGAGACACTACCTACAGACAGGACCCTGACTTACAGACATGCTGATCCTCCTCCTGTGGCTCCCAGGGACTCTGCTCCGTCTCCAGCCCACCCAGATGTCACCATGGTGGATCCGGAGGCTGACAAGCCCCCCACTGACGACAACAACCAGACCAAGGACAAGGACTCAAAGGCAGAGGGAGCTGAGAAAGCTAAGAAGAAGAAGATCACCAAGACCAAGTCCTCCTCACCAGCCAGAAAGACTGGCCTTTCAAAAGTGAAGGATTCAAAAGTAATGGCCTCTCCTAAGAAAAGTGTGGGAGAAGGGAAAGATGCCAAAAATGCAACCAATAGCTCTGCATCCAGGGGTGTGAAAAGTGCCACATCAGGTAAGACTCATATGTTCTTACTTGGTCATAAGTCTAGAAGCTTTGGTTAGTTTTCAGATTAAACACGTTTTTAAAGTTTTCAGCTCAGTTTGCCTCAGTATAGAATCACTTGTTTTTCATCCATTTTGTACGTAGATTTTCTAACAAAGCTGCATCTCTGTCTCAGGTTCAGGCAGTGGAAAGGCAGTTGCTGCAATACCCGTACCCAACTGCCCTCCCATGTACATGGACTTGGTTTACATCCCAAACCACTGCAGCGCCAAGAATGTGGATGCAGAGTTCTTCAAACGGGTCAGGTCCTCTTACTATGTAGCAAGTGGCAACGACCAGACGGCCCAGGAGCCCAGCAAAGCTGTCTTGGACTCACTGCTGGAGGGCAAAGCCACGTGGGGAAACAACATGCAGGTACAGTGAGACAGTCCAACTTTTATCAGAATATCCGTGTTATAATCCCATAGTATCAGGAAGAGAGGTGCTATAGAGACAATAGACGAGATAAATAGTATACATTGAGAAAATACTGTCATAACCTTTTTAGCTTCTTAGAGCTGAACAAAATAATGCTAATATGCTCAGAGTTTTGTGAAAAATGGTATGCAAACCCTAACCCTTCTTCCCTGTTGGTAGGTGACCCTGATCCCGACTCATGACTCAGAGGTGATGAGGGAGTGGTACCAGGAGACCCATGAGAAGCAGCAGGACCTGAACATCATGGTGCTGGCCTCCAGCTCCACCGTGGTCATGCAGGACGAGTCCTTCCCCGCCTGCAAGATAGAGCTGTGAACCTGATCCTGGGCCTCGTTCCATTCCAAATTATGCTTCTCTTCTTCCCTTAACTTCTCCCTTCACTGGAGTGTGCACTCCATTGACGTTCCAAGACGTTTCTGCAAGTGAGCACCTTCTGAGCGAGGGGACTGATGGAGGGAAGGGGTCGTAGTAATTTGGATTGGAACAACCCTCTGGACTCTCCTGATCAAATGATCTAGTAAGCAAGAGATCTAGTGATCAAGTGGATCATGTTGTTAGTGATATCTTTGAGTTGGGGTGAGGGATGACGTAGACATAGAGTAAATGTAAACGCATGTAATAGAAACAAAGGCTGTTTGCCAACATTAATGAAATATACATAGCCTACATTAAAATGATGTTAAAATGAGGTTTGAAAAAACATGGCAAACATAAAAGTCCACAATACCCAAAGGAAGTATCAGCTTTGTGGAGCCGTACAGGGTTTAGCAATACCCTGTACGGAATTAAACATTGAATCTGACCACCATAGAGAACATAAAATGATCCTGCCTTACAAATTGGTGCTGTTGAAGTAGATGGATTTCTTCAGAAAACTCACTTTTCCATGAGAACCAATTATCAATGAATTATCAAGTCAAATCAATATATAAAATTCATGAGAATATACTTGTTCATACTGGGGACAAAAAAAGGTCAGACAATAATAAAAAATAATTGAGATATTATGATGAAATCTATTTGTCCTCAAGGTTGGGACTACAGTACACGTCAAAAAGTGAAAGATTCTTCTGGTACATGGCGTTACTTTCTTAGTTGTAATCCGTTACAGTTACCTGTCCAAAATTGTAATCAGTAACATACATTTTGGATAACCCAAACTCATTAACGTAATCTGATTACTTTTGGATTACTTTCCCCTTTAGACACAAAAGATCCATCAAACGCATTTGGTGTGTCATCATAGTGGTCTATGACTTGTGGTCACACTCGCTCAGGCGGAGCAAACTTAAACTTGCGCCTTTGTTCAATGCTGAATTGAATGTCATTGAGAGAACAGAAAGGTGTCATAATGTATTTTTCGCATTTAAAAGTAATCCAATAAGTAATCATCTAGTTTTTCAAAAGTATCTGTAATCTGATTACAATATTTTAGCTGGTAACGTAACTAATTACAGTCACAGTTTTTTATTAAATTTTACATGTAATCAGTTACTCCCCTGGGTGTGATAGTAGGTCATCAAGCAATGCCTCAAGCCACTGATTATATCTCTGTCTATAAAAATAACTAATCTAGAAAATTGATTTAACCCAGCTGCATACACCAAAGGATCGAGGAGAACACATATAAGTTATTGCCTTAGGAAGTGAATTGAATGTAAAAGATTGATGCACTGAGGACAAATAGCCTATGTAAGAATGATTAGAAAACATAAAACACAATAAAACGTGAGTCTGTCCCCAACTGTCAGATAATCTCTGTATAGAGTTAGTTTAGTTTGATACTGATGGAGGAAAAACATAGAGCAAGATGAAGGGCCTATGAAACATAAAACATGTTTGTTGTCTAAATTAATTGTGATTATTTTGAGAACAAGACAATTCTAGTCAAGATTTGTCCATGACTCTGACACTATCTTGATTTAGAATTACGCTGCACACTTTGTGATCCTGTTCGTGCAAACGATTGTTGATTGTTTTTGTTAACATGAGTTAATGCAAACCTTTTCATTGGGGGCCATTATTTTTGTTATTTCATCTCAGTGTTTTAAATGTATTTAATTTATTCTCTGCTAACTTTTAAAATGTAATCTAGTCTCCTAAAGATATACAATATGAAAGATGTGTATAATTGGCCAAACTTAATTTAAAAAGCACATTGTTTTAAAATAATGTCTGTTATGTTCAGATTTTGTCTTTTAAGCTTATTGGTTTCCATTGATTTCAATAGAACTCTATGTAGTGTACTGTAAACTTCTGCTCAGTCCGTCCTCCCTAGCCAGGTAAAACTCAACTCCACGATGTACTTCACATCAACGGAGTTGAGCGGAGACGAGAGTGGACGGACTGGAGCACTGACGTCACACAAAGGTTTTAACAAAAACTACGGATTTCAGCACCCAAATAATAGCCGCAATTACGCGTATATATGTTCATTGTCCCCCACAATGAAATCGTTCGTTAGTCACGTGATATCTCAGACAACAATGGCCTGATTTTGCCGAGACTTGGGTGAATGATGCGTCTTGCCGTAGAGATCCGGCATTTACAAAATTACACTGATTGGCCAGATTGTGGCGCTATAACAAGAGATTGAAAATGCTAACTTTGATGTCACACCATGAAATTTGGTACATAGGACCCTATCCACACAAGGAAAAAATGTGCTTTGGGGCCCATAAGATCCGCCATGATGGATCTTCCGCCATTTTGAATTAGACTAGTACCTAAAACAACATGGCCGATATTGACCTGTAAACATTCACGTTGCCGTGGTTTGGCACATAAATGCATATAAATCAGTCAAGGATATTCGTATTCTAACACAATTTGGTACACATGTCAGGACAACATATGCAAGAACATTCATATCGACCACACGGTGTCACTATAATGGGCACATGTTTAAATCTCTTGACCTGTTTGACTCAGAGTGCTGAAATTTGGCACACA
Organism: Thymallus thymallus; assembly: GCA_023634145.1. NCBI lineage: Eukaryota > Metazoa > Chordata > Actinopteri > Salmoniformes > Salmonidae > Thymallus > Thymallus thymallus. Next base: position 13,432,533 of record CM042403.1, on the reverse strand, counting down.
TGCTCAGGGATATTAGTCTACCTAACCCAGACACCACAGGCCTGATTTTGACGAAACCTGGGTGAATGATGCGTCTTGCCTTAGAGATCCGTAATTTACAAAATTACACTGATTGGCCCTGCATCATTCGTGGCGGACTACATGTTTACTGTTGCCTTGTTTTATGTGATTTCAGAGCTCCAGTCCGCCCACACTAGTCGCCGCTCAACTCTTGATGTGAAGTACAATGTGGAGTTTTACTTGGCTAGTCCTCCCCAGCCTTTTGTGTAGAACCACAAATGGAGCCCTAGCAACTGCTTGAATGTGCTACAATGTTCAGGCTTGTGAAGCGAGATACTTTCCTAACCTTACATTATTTTCTGTTTTTTTTAAACACTGTACTATAATTATAAATAGCTTTGTGGCAGGGTGAATGATCGGAAGAAATGTGCATGAGTAATGGAAAATATACAAAGCTTTTTTTCTCTTTTTAAGGATATGGGAAATCTGTTCTTAACTGTCAAAATGACAACTCAAGGCTGTGATAATATAATATGAAAACATACATTAAGAGTTGGTTGTTCCTTGAGGTTTTGCCAGCTACGCCATGATGGCATGGAGTGAAAAGTGAAACTAGAGGCCCCATCCTCTGACTAAGCTCTTTAAATCTGCTTCATCATAGTCCATGGCCCTAGCTACTCAAGGAGGATGTGTAGTACCTCAGCCAACCACAAGTCTGTATAAAGCAGTGGTCAGTATGCCTTTTGTGGTTACAAAATGGCAGCACCTCTGCCAAAAAGCTCTGTATAGATACGCCTTGAGAAGAGTAAAACACGGGGGAGAGTGACTTCTTTTGGGTATGAGTTGCGGTGTGAAAGACAAAAAAACGAGACACTTTAAAAGCCAGGACAAATTATGATAATTGTAACCTGAAGCCATGAACAGAACAATAGAAAACACTCATGTTCAAACACCAACCAACTCACAACGTAGACAAAATATTACAGTCAACCAACAAGGGCCAGGGACTTAGTTACTGCCTTCCGCGACAGGTCTAAATGGCAACACAGTTATCCAGTTGTCCTGTACAGCTCTGCAACAGGATATTTTAACCATAAGCATGGCCATCCTCGTGTTAAACCACAAACTATAATTACCGACCGACTACACACACCACACTTTCTTGATCTTTCCTCACTCAACTACCGTACTGTATTCCTTGCTCGCTCTCTCTCTCTCTCGCTCTTTCTATCTTCCTCTATATTGGGTGATTGTTAATACTGTCTGTCTGCAGCTGTGTGGTAGAAAATTGTCTTGTGATCTCTGCATCCTCCCTCTCTTTTTCCAAACTTTATGTAGCGGTTAGTTTCAAGTGAAAGTATTGTTTACTGCTTTTCTGATATTTGTGTGCAATATCTCCTCACCCTCCTATGGGACATTTGATGTAAAGGGAACTACTATTAAAACCTACAAAAAGAGCCACACTAAACACTTGTGGAAAATCATGAATCTGTGTCTCTTTCTTTCTTGAACGAAGGTATATTCGGAAGTAATGTTGTTATGATTACGATGATGATGATTACAATGATAACATCAACAAGAACAATGGACTCACTATACAAGCTTACACTATGTTGGTGAACTAAGACTCATAAAACAAAACAGGGCTACATGGCTCAACTCATGACCCAATGAAAAGCTGTGCTTTACTCTACAATACATGACAGAAAGACGTGAATTCTTAATTGTGTGTGTGTTTCGCCCTAATGGAGCGGCATTAGCTCTTTACCGACAGGTAGGGGTCAGACCCTAAATCAATACATCACATTAAAACAAAAAGCAGAAACACAAACCCCCTACCCCCCTAGGAGCGAGGAAGACCACTGGAGGAAGACCACTGGAGCAAAGCAAACCCCCATACCGACCGACCAACCAACCAACCAACCAACCAACCGTGGACAGAAACGTAAGGTTGTTGTTGTGCTATAATAACTGCTCTGTACTGTAGAATTCAGATACACACAGTCTCCTGGCTGTATGAAGGCTGGCTGGCAGGTTAATGGTTAACATCATTTCTGGGTGTGTGATTGGCTATAAAAGGACAATGAGGCCATGGCCTCCAGGGTGACATGTGTCCCTGACAGGCAGACAGGCTCAGGCAGACAGGCCCAGCAAGGGGATGTATGACCCCAACAGACAGAGACGAGAGAGGAGAGATTGGAGGGAGAGATGTAGAGGAGGGAGAGATGTAGAGGACGGAGAGAGAGATGTAGACAAGGAAGGAGATTGGAGGGAGAGACTAGGGAGAAGAGATTGGAGAGAGAGACTGAAACCAGAGGAGAGATTGGAGGGAGATAGGGAAACAAGGGAGGAGAGTTTGGAGGGAGAGATGAGGGAGGAGAGATTCGAGGCTCAGACAGTCACCCTGTTTGTCATGTTGTCACCACAGTGCTTGGTAGGGGCACCAGCCTGGCTTGAGACACATAAGATACATGTTGGACAGATGCTTAGGCAATGAGAGTGTGAGAAGCATAACAATGCAATATTTTTACTCTAGCTAAAAATGAAAATGAAACCAAAAAGGTAAAACAAGCAATCAACAATCAACATTGAAACTAAATAAAGAATCAACCAACCAATATGATAGATGGAACCTGGAAGCATTGCATCTGCAGGTGGTCTATAGCCTTTTCAAGGTGACCTTTCTCATGGCGGCATCATTACCAGCACAGCAGCATTGTTAGCAGGTGTCTGTCTCTCTGTCACGTTTAGGGGGAGGGGGTTGGAACAGAGTCCTAATGAGTTCGTTAGACGGGGAGATTATCAATGTAACCCTTCCAGATTGACAAACACACACACATTAATTAAGTGTACCCTTCCAGATTATAGCAATTATCCGGTTGCTGATAGGGAAGTCCCCTAAATAATTGTGTCCAGCCCAGGAACCATATGGGATCATTCTGTGAGCATAAATGTGTCACTTGCAATCGACACCGAGTGTCAGAAACATTAAGTTAACCTTTGTACACCGTGTATTTTACTTTATGCATTACACTGAGGGAAAACATAGAATTGCTAAATCCTCAACAGGACAGGGTGTTGTAATATTCAGGAATTGAATAATATTTAATTAATTAAACACTTCTTATCCCCCAAAAGGCATATGTGTGTATTCATCTTTGGGGAGGGAAACTCTGGAGTATAGCAGCCTCACTAAAGTGAACCCACAATGATTTAAGAAAATACTATATATACAAAATGTGAGCTATTTTACAATCACCCCTTCAAAACCCTTCATTCATCTTCACAATTAAAGACAAACCACTAGTCACTATAGTCACTGAGTGATTTAATTCACTTTAAAGGACATACAGTTGAAGCCGGAAGTTTACATACACTTAGGTTGGAGTCATTAAAACAAATTTTTCAACCAATCCACAGATTTCATTTAATTAACAAACTATAGTTTTGACAAGTCGGTTAGGACATCTACTTTGTGCATGACACAAGTAATTCTTCCAACAAATGTTTACAGGGATTATTTCACTTATAATTCACTATATCACAATTCCAGTGGGTCAGAGGTTTACATACGCTAAGTTGACTGTGCCTTTAAACAGCTTGGAAAATTCCAGAAAAGTGCCTCTTTGCTCGACATCATAGGAAAATCAAAAGAAATCAGCCAAGACCTCAGAAAACAAATTGTAGACCACCACAAGTCTGATTCATCCTTGGGAGCAATTTCCAAATTCCTGAAGGTACCACGCAAGTATCAACACCATGGGACCATGCAGCCGTCATACCACTCAGGAAGGAGATGCGTTCTGTCTCCTAGAGATGAACGTACTTTGGTGCGAAAAGTGCAAATCAATCACAGAACAACAGCAAAGGACCTTGTGAAGATGTTGGAGGAAACAGGTACAAAAGTATCTATATCCACAGTAAAACAAGTGTTATATCGACATAACCTGAAAGGCCGCTCAGCAAGAAAGAAGCCACTGCTACAAAACCTCCATAAAAAAGTCAGACTACGATATGCAACTGCACATTGGAACAAATATCATACTTTTTGGAGAAATGTCCTCTGGTCTTATGAAACTTTGGCCATAATGACCATCATTATGTTTGGAGGGAAAAGGGAGAGGCTTGCAAACCGAAGAACACCATCCCAACCGTGAAGCACGGGGGTGGCAGCATCATGTTGAGGGGGTGCTTTGCTGCAGGAGGGACTGGTGCACTTCACAAAAATAGATGGCATCATGAGGAAGGAAAATTATGTGGATATATTGAAGCAACATCTCAAGACATCAGTCAGGAAGTTAAAGCTTGGTGGCAAATGGGTCTTCCAAATGGACAATGACCCCAAGCACACTTCCAAAGACGTGGCAAAATGGCTTAAGGACAACAAAGTCAAGATATTGGAGTGGCCATCACAAAGCCCTGACCTCAATCCTATAGAACATTTGTGGGCAGAACTGAAAAAGAGCGTGTGCGAGCAAGGAGGCCTACAAACCTGACTCAGTTACACCAGTTCTGTCAGGAGGAATGGGCCAGAATTCACCCAACTTATTGTAGGAAGCTTGTGGAAGGCTAACCGAAACGTTTGACCCAAGTTAAACAATTTAAAGTCAATGCTACCAAATACTAATTGAGTGTATGTAAACTTCTGACCCACTGGGAATGTGATGAAAGAAATAAAAGCTGAAATAAATCATTATCTCTACTATTATTCTGACATTTCACATTCTTAAAATAAAGTGGTGATCCTAACTGACCTAAAACAGGGAATTTTTACTAGGATTAAATGTCAGGAATTGTGAAAAACTGAGTTTAAATGTATTTGGCTAAGGTGTATGTAAACTTCCGACTTCAACTGTAGGTGGCAAACTGCTCACTGCGTCATGGCACCACTAAGCACCATAGTCAGTGAGAGAGAAACCCAGGACATGTATTAATGATGATGGCACAGGCTCACCCCCTGGCCCTTTCCAGCGCCCAGACGAAGAGCACACAGGGATAAATCAAAGAACAACCAGTCGCTGGTGGAATAACTTGGCAGAGAGTCAGAGGAAGAAGTCTGGGTCGCAAACTGGACCGATTGTATAAGCTATGTGACTAGGTCCACTAGCTGTGTCTGTCTGTACAAACCCTGCAGTATGTTTGAATTACTATCATTGATGGTTGCATCTAAGAGAAAGGTTGTTCTCTAAATTGAAGGCAGAACATTAAATGAGATTAAGAAATGCATATGCAAAAGTCTTTCTAACCAACCAAGTGGAATAAGTGGTATAAAAAAACATCTAGGATGTCTTGCAAGAAGTACATACTGAACAGATACTCCAGCAAGGGATGTACTGTAAACCAGCCAGGACGTGGGAGGAGAGGACCAGCGACATAGAAGAGGGGGGAGTGTCAGGAGAATGTGTCTAGTCAAGGACACACACCAAGGCCACAGCGTCTGTCAATGTATGTGGGAGAGAGAGTAGATTGAATTAGATAGAAAGACAGGGAGAGAGATTGAGATGGACAGACAGAGAGAGAGAGAGAGAGAGAGAGAGAGAGAGAGAGAGAGAGAGAGAGAGAGAGAGAGAGAGAGAGAGAGAGAGAGAGAGAGAGAGACAGACAGACAGACAGACAGACAGACAGACAGACAGACAGACAGACAGAGAGAGATCAATAGACAGAGAAGCAGGGAGAGAGAGAGAGAGGGAGAGACTGATTGACAGAGAAGCAGAGAGAGGTGGCATCGACACACATACTGTAGAGAGCAAGAGCATGAGCATAACTCTTCACCGCCAGTCTGTTCATGCAGTGCAGGCAGCATACCAATCAGCCAGTCTGGGGTATTCCAGGCTGTGTGAGCCACTGAGGCAGTCTGAGTAGCTAGTTACTCCCCAGGGCATCCTGTGCTTTAAGAGAAGGTTAGAAGGGTTACACTGCTCCACAGGGCTACATATCAGAGGTGCCCCACCCCTGGAGGTAATAATCATACTAATGCTACTGATACCACTGTTAATATAAGTGCTATACTTTATCTACTACTACTACTACTACTACTACTACATCTACTACTACATCTACTAGATATACTACTACAACTACAACTACATCTACTACTACTACATATTCTATTACTAGATCTACTACTACTACTACTACTACTAGATCTACTACTACTAGAACTAGATCTACTTCTACTACTGCATCTACTACTACATCTACTATTTAACTAGTTAAGTCAGTTAAGAACAAATTATTTTTTACAAAAACGGCCTACACCAGCCAAACTCGGACGACGCTGGGCCAATTGTGCGCCGCCCTATGGGACTCCCAATCACGGCAGGTTGTGATACAGTCTGGATCTAAATCTACTACTACTACTACTACTACTACTACTACTACTACTACTAGATCTACTACTACTACATAATCTAATACTACTACATCTACTACTACATAATCTACTACTACATCTACTACTACAACTACATCATCTACATATACTACTACATCTACTACTACTACTAGATCTACTACTACATATACTACTACTACTACTACATTTAATACTACTACAACTACATCTACTACCACATCTACTACTACTATTACTACTACAACAACTACTACTAATACATATACTACTACTATATATACTACTACTACTACTACTACATCTACTACTACTACTACTACATCTACTACTACATATGCTACATCTACTACATCTAATACTACTACATCTACTACTACTACATATACTACAACTACAACTACTACTACTTCATATACTACTACTACTACTACTACCACTAGATCTACTACATCTACTACTACTACTACTGCTACTACTACTACCACATCTACTACATCTACTACTACTACTACTAGATCTACTACTACTACTACTACTAGATCTACTACTACTACAACTACTAATTCTGCTACATCTACTACTACTACTACTACATCTACCACTAGATCTACTACTATATCTACTACTACTACATCTACATCTACTACTACTACTACTTCAACTACCACATCTACATCTACTACTAATACTACTACTACATCTACATCTACTACTAATACATATACTACTACTAATATATCTACCACTACATCTGCTATATCTACTTCTACTACTACTACATCTGCTGCATCTACTACTATTACTACATCTACTACTACTACATCTACTACTACTACTTCTTATATCTTCCTCTTTCTATGTGTCTCAACAACCTCTACACACCGGCTATCTTGTTTACAGTCCCATCAGTTGGTTAGCTGTGTCAATTTCATCAGCTGTGCTAAATAGATAGAGGGGCTGAAATGCTATGTCCATCTTTTATCATCGCATGACTTCGCTACTGGGCATCGTCCACGGGTTAATGTGAGATGCCAATAGGGTCAAATACAACACTTCAGCTGCAATCGACATGACCTCTCTGAATACCTCTCTCTCTCTCGCTCTCTCTCTCGCTGTGTTGTTGTCCCATAACGACCCAGGAGCCTCTGTCTACAGTGGGACCTTGTCTGACTGACCCTCAGGGGCCTGTCCTGCTCTAGCTTAGCCACGTGCTTGTCCTGCTCTCTCTATCGCTCTCATTCTCTAGGACAGAAATAAAACGAATGGATGCTGTCCTTATTTACTGGAGAACTCACTCTGACATTGCCTGAAACTCTGTTGTGATTTGTTCCACACATTTGGGCTAGTCTATAATACTGTGCATCACAATGAGAATAGAACATCCAGTATCTGTCTGGTCGTGGACATGGGTGAGAGACACAAAAGATTAACATGGAGGACTCTAGATAAATTCAAGATAAATCTCTTAAGTTACATCACACGCTTGCACCCACATGCACATGTACACACACACACACACACACCTCTGCCACCTCATATCATAAATAATCCAATGCATTGAGAAGAAGCCTTAGCTATGTCTGATTGGCCGGGGAGAATGAAATCTCAGCGGGATGGGGTGGCGAGATGGGATCCTGTTGCTACAGCAACGGAGGTGAACCTCCCCCCACTCGCCTCACTCTCAGTTCCTCTAGGAGACAGTTACCTTACACAGCATCATAATGACATCACTGAGGCCTGCAGGTCCCCTGACACCTACTGTCTTTAATATTTCCCTACTGTCCTAGGAGGCGGTCTGGGATCAGACAGAGAAAAGAGAGGAAGACTAATGACGATATGAATGAAGTCTGTTTAATGCCTCGTGTCTATCTCAGTCTCCCACCAAATGAGTTATCTGATGGTCAGAGTTTCTCTGTGATACTGGCCTTCAGGTTTCATTATGGGACCATAGAGAGGTCATTTAGAATATTTCTCCCACGATCTGGACTGGACAACATGTAGAAAGCTTGTTTCATGAGAGGACAACTATTCTGCTTCAGTTATCTTTTGGCATCAGCACCGTTTCCTTTGACACAGGCAGAAATGACATTCTCCATGGGACGGTGCTGCCTATTCTGCTCAAAGAAATGCCCCTTTTACAAAATCTTTGCAAGATCTAATCCTACCAATTAACTGTGTCATAATGGGCGGAGGACTGTTAGATCCTGAGACTGGGTCTGCTCTGCTCTCACAACATGAATAAATGACGAGATTTCCTCAACAGAGAACAAGGGAATCCCTCTCCGACACAAAAGAATTGCAGGCAATACACACACACGCACAGGCACGCACACACACATATTTATGCACACACCTACACACACACACACACACACACACACACACACACACACACCCGCACCGAGAAGAACAAAGGAAGAGGCTGCAGGCTTCTTGGTGGTCCTCATCCTCATTCAACAATCACACAGTCAGCAATATGGTAATTCTCATTCAATATGGCCACAGATGAACACATTCCCAATGTTTACTTTCTCAACCAATCAGCTATCTTCTCTCTTTATGTATTATCCAATGAGATTATAACCCTCTCTGATTTGTCCAATCCAGAAAGATACTCCCACCACCAGACAAAATCATCCCAAGTGTCAAGTATCGCCCTGAATATTAATTTGCTTTTCTTCTCTTTTCCTCAACCATATCCCTTTCTCCTCCCCAATTCATAACTCACATTACAATAGCCTCTACATTTGCAAGTCAAGGAAAACAATATCCTGTAAAATAAAGCTTCCATCCCAGCTAGCACATTTGGTTCCTTGGAATTTGTCAGAACATATGTTTTTGATATCACATTGGTTGTGGGAACGAAGCCATACGTTTCTTTTATTTTTAGGTTGCAGGGAGGTTCTGAGAATGTTTTACTCTGGTTCATTTAAAGTTTTCCTGGGAGGATTTTAGTAACACTCTAAGAACGGAAGTTATAGGTTATTTGGAGGTTTTTTAATAAGTTCCTTAAAACTTTCACTGAATGTTTCAATAAGACTTTTAATAACACTGCTATCTTATTTTTGGTTAACTTTTTTGAACTCCAAGCACAGATAGGACACATGCAATTATTACCTTAGGCATCAATCATGAAATTCAAACCTATAATCTTCTGTTCTCTATCCATTGAATTAGTTCACTGCGCCACCAGGATGCCATGTGTTTTTACCCATTCAAAGCTGTTCATTTTAGTCTATTCAAACAGACCCCATTTTAAAGAAAACAAGCACTCATTAAGATCAGGTGTTGCCAATAAGTGGGTGCGGCCAACACACCTGAACACACTTAACAAGATAAAGGATAGAATTTTGTTGACGCTGAGAACGGAATGTACAGTGGGGAGAACAAGTATTTGATACACTGCCGATTTTGCAGGTTTTCCTACTTACAAAGCATGTAGAGGTCTGTAATTTTTATCATAGGTACACTTCAACTGTGAGAGACGGAATCTAAAACAAAAATCCAGAAAATCACATTGAATGATTTTTTAATAATTAATTTGCATTTTATTGCATGACATAAGTATTTGATCACCTACCAACCAGTAAGATTTCCGGCTCTCACAGACCTGTTAGTTTTTCTTTAAGAAGCCCTCCTGTTCTCCACTCATTACCTGTATTAACTGCACCTGTTTGAACTCGTTACCTGTATAAAAGATACCTGTCCACACACTCAATCAAACAGACTCCAACCTCTCCACAATGGCCAAGACCAGAGAGCTGTGTAAGGACATCAGGGATAAAATTGTAGACCTGCACAAGGCTGGGATGGGCTACAGGACAATAGGCAAGCAGCTTGGTGAGAAGGCAACAACTGTTGGCGCAATTATTAGAAAATGGAAGAAGTTCAAGATGACGGTCAATCTCCCTCGGTCTGGGGCACCATGCAAGATCTCACCTCGTGGGGCATCAATGATCATGAGGAAGGTGAGGGATCAGCCCAGAACTACACGGCAGGACCTGGTCAATGACCTGAAGAGAGCTGGGACCACAGTCTCAAAGAAAACCATTAGTAAGACACTACGCCGTGATGGATTAAAATCCTGCAGCGCACGCAAGGTCCATCTGCTCAAGCCAGCGCATGTACAGGCCCGCCTGAAGTTTGCCAATGACCATCTGGATGATCCAGAGGAGGAATGGGAGAAGGTCATGTGGTCTGATGAGCCAAAAATAGAGCTTTTTGATCTAAACTCCACTCGCCGTGTTTGGAGGAAAAAGGATGAGTACAACCCCAAGAACACCATTCCAACCGTGAAGCATGGAGTTGGAAACATTATTCTTTGGGGATACTTTTCTGCAAAGGGGACAGGACGACTGCGCCGTATTGAGGAGAGGATGGATGGGGCCATGTATCGCGAGATCTTGGCCAACAACCTCCTTCCCTCAGTAAGAGCATTGAAGATGGGTCGTGGCTGGGTCTTCCAGCATGACAACGACCCGAAACACACAGCCAGGGCACCTAAGGAGTGGCTCCGTAAGAAGCATCTCAAGGTCCTGGAGTGGCCTAGCCAGTCTCCAGACCTGAACCCAATAGAAAATCTTTGGAGGGAGCTGAAAGTCCGTATTGCCCAGCGACAGCCCCGAAACCTGAAGGATCTGGAGAAGGTCTGTATGGAGGAGTGGGCCAAAATCCCTGCTGCAGTGTGTGCAAACCTGGTCAAGAACTACAGGAAACGTATGATCTCTGTAATTGCAAACAAAGGTTTCTGTACCAAATATTAAGTTCTGCTTTTCTGATGTATCAAATACTTATGTCATGCAATAAAATGCAAATTAATTACTTAAAAGTCATACAATGTGATTTTCTGGATTTTTGTTTTAGATTCCGTCACTCCGTCACACACACAGTTGAAGAGTACCTATGATAAAAATTACAGACTTCTACATGCTTTGTAAGTGGGAAAACCTGCAAAATCGGCAGTGTATCAAATGTTCTCCCCACTGTATATGTTTTTAAATAACATTCTTAGACTGTCTCTGAACGGTACAAAAGTTTTGCTGTGGTTTTTATGGAAAGTTTTCTTAACATTCTCAGAACAATTTGAGAACAAGACTTTAAATAGAACCATGAGGAAACCTCTAGATAACGTTCCTTAAATGTGCTGAGAATGTTCCAAAGCCAAGCAACTATCCTGCACCATTCCTATAAAGTTGTGGGAAGGATGTATGCAAAATAACAATAGGACAACCATGTGCTCACCAAGCTCTAAGAAACAAATGATTCTCAGAACATTATGTGCTAGCTGGGATGGCATGCACCAGAACATTATAGTAGGCTACAGATAAGCTACAGTTCTGTAAGGCTCTACAGAAACCCCTCCTTGACTTGAACCACAGGATCAATCCCTAAAAACCTCAAGGTTATATAATACAGACTGTGCTTTTAGCTTAGAGAACTGGGCAGGCTTCCAATGAAGCACACTTAAGAGTGAAGTTTATGCTGTGTAAGCAAGACAGAGGCACATTCAGGATTATATGGGATTTAAAGTAATTGTGTTTAAATTTTCCACTCGCACTGGTCTGCCTCAAGGCAAGCGATAACAACCATCTTTGGATATTATTCAAATCGCTGTAATATATGTACTACTTACTCAAAAGACGAATACATGGATTTCTGTAACAAACTGGTAATATATGGATATTACTTGGCCAAATCTCTTGAGTTTAAGTTTGAAGCAACCACTTATGCGAGAATTTGGGCAGTAATACATTGAGAACCATGTGAATCAAATCAACATGTCTGTGTAGAAAAGCTCTCATAGGTTAGAGATGTCATCAATAATTAATTTAGGATGCTCCCAGATAGTCTAGCGCTGCTGTCGTTAGGGAGCAGACAGGAAACGCTCGCTATTTCTCTGCATCTTTGTATCTCTCTCTCACTGGCTCTCTCTCTTTTTCCTCCCTCCCTGTTCCCTCCCTCTGTGTATCTTTCTCTAACCCTTTATCCCTGTCTCTCCGTCTTTCTCCTTCTCTCTCGCTCTCCTTCTCCCCTCCTCTCTCTATTCCTCCCTCTCTCCCACTCGTTCTCTCTCGCTCTCTCTCTCTTGCTCTTTTAGGTCCATTAGGGATGCTCATTCTGCTGCAGAGGAGAAAAATGAAAACAGGCAATTAGCCAGCAGCAAATTGATCAGGCCCCTCCGTACCTTTCAGAAGCCTGCTTCTAGGCTATACATTCTCTCCTGTAGAAAAAATGTGCACTGACAGGCAGCATAACAGCCAGAGAGTCCCAATAGCAGTAGTTTTATGACGATGAGGTCATCAGGCATGTTTATACGTTAACCCCCTTCCCTCAATATTACACATAATCTACTACCTGAGGTTATTTAATTCTATGTAATGTATAGATGATATAATAACATTTTGTCATGAATGTACTGTACATATCTGTCAATGGATAGATAGCTTCTTTTGCAATGTGATGATATGATATATTGGACCCAGACCAGGCACCACTGTACCATAAAACAAAGTACAAACAGTCTGAGGCTTTGCATGCAGTCCAGTCAATGGAATGAATGTGTCAAAGTTGGTATCAGACGGTGTTGTTTTTAACTGATCGCCTAAACAGAATGTTTAGCTTAAAATGTTGCTGAAGTATTATTTATTCACATTTGTGACGCAGCAATGTGCATATGGCAAGGCCTACGTGTGTATGTTCCAAAATGCACACTGCACATACAAGCAGTTTTATGGACAGAGATGGAAATATTGGTTCGAAATGTAGAGATCTAAAAATGCAACAACTATCATGGGCTGCTAGACAATGAAAGAAAGTTGAAAGAAAACCAATAGAACAGGGGAACACATACTGTAAAACTTCAATTAAACACTGATTCTCAAATTGCCGCCTGTCCCTTTTAATAGTCGGGCAACGGCACACATTTCAGCAAATAAACGCTTGTTTCAAATAAATGCCTGTTTGAAATAAACACTGGGTCTAAATGAATTGTTTACGAGGTTACCATAAATTACCATTAATTGTTTAAAAGGTTTAATGATTGATTTGTTACATTAAATAATTCAGTAATGAGTCGAAAGAAATATGGAAATCCTTCAATTTTTACCACCAGTTAGAACCTGATAGCCATTGGCTGCTAACAGCTGAGAACTGCTAGCTAACTGGCAAGCACAAAAAAACAGTCAACAACTTCGGGAGTAAGACCCCCAGAAAGTGGCTGATCGACCCCTAGTGGTGAAAGTAATAACTGCCAAAATGCACAGTCAAAGAGGAGAATAGTTATTATGTTAAGGAAAAGGACAGGATATAAAGTTTTACAGTAAAATAATTGCCTCCAGGTTTCTTTGGTGTGATTTTGGCTATAGGGTACTTTGCCTCATAATATGAAGTAAAACATCCAGGTTTCAAACAATTAAGGAACAGGAAAAATATAGCGATGCTAATGATACACCTAACCGTCTTCTGGTAGATGGAAAGGCTTTGACAAAAACCTTCTCAATTAAATGTTAACTAGCTACAAAGTAGCCTATGCCTACCTGACAGAATGATATCATGATTATTTGCATCAATCCAGAGGCCATTTGTTTTACAAACTCCATCTTATGTGGTAGAGAAAGACTGCTAACCAAACAGCAGTGCTAGATGCCTGTGCACTTAAATGAAAGGTTAACTACACTAAAATAATCTACATTTCTTAGATTTTTCCCAGACCTTAAAAGTGGTCTCCTGAGGCGGTTTAAGCATTGTTATAGACTTTCGGAATTGTGTATGCGACAAATATATATATTTTTAAACATGCACATTTCTGACTCAGTTGACAGACTCATTTATATGTTTCAATAGTAGGCCTACTATTAGCCTACTTTTTTTATTTAACCTTTATTTAACTAGGCAAGTCAGTTAAGAACAAATTCGTATTTACAATGATGGACTAGCCCGACCAAAACCTCCCCTGACCCGGACGACGCTAGGCCAGTTGTGCGCCGCCCTATGGCACTCCCGATCAGGTCCGGTTGTGATACAGCCCGGGATCGAACCATGGACTGTAGTGGGTTGGACTGACTGTGAAAGACCAATATGGGAATTATAATTGTAGGTCATTCAGAGTGTATGTCATTGTTTTGTTATAGAATTTTTCACACAGGTGCCTTTCCTTCGCGGGGCGGGACGTTTGGGAAAATTATTGTATACCCACTTCTCCAGGCACCACTAACTACCACAGACCTTATTTTCGGCGTTTATTTAAAAAATAAATAAAAATAATTCCCCATAGGCTTGAGCCATGGCAGAGTTAGTGCATATACCGTAGCGAGTAGATGCAAATTGTGTATGGGACACTGTCCCCTACCGGCTTTAGAATGTAATAGATTTATGTGCAGTATGTACGAAATCAATGTCGTTGGCTTGTTATAAACACAACCAGACATCAGACAGCTAATGAGAATTGAGATGGCAAGATAATGATAATTTTACTCCAAGACAGTCCATTTGTCAGAAGAAATATGCGTCTTAGCAAGACATTTGGAAATCCAGCGTAAAACTAGTCAACAGCGACGAAAGGGCGCAGCCATTTTGGAACGTACCAACTCAATCGTGAAAAAGTGGAGAATAAAACGTATATATTTCTATCTGTTAGTTTTTACAGAAGTTATAAATGGTATGGTAAAACAATCAATATAACTAGTCAATGCATAATAAATTGATGTCCTTATAACAAATCCGGCGCAGCGAAAGCAGAATGGTTTTGAATTGCCAAACCATTTCACCTTTTGTTGTCGTCATAGTACAGTCAGGGGGCAACATGGCGCTTGGCAGGATCGCTGGCTGCATCCGAATAATACTGCTTCATGACGTTCCCTCAAAAGGATTACTTCGTGGCCGCATACAATCGGATTGTATGGCATGCAGAGTAGGAGGTATATGAATAACTTATTTTATGGCTATGGGGTGCAGTACCTGAGCCACGAGCACTCACTTGTCGACAAACCACCACACGAGGAATCTGTCTCAATCAATGTCACTGTTGTTGTAACAGCGGCTGAGATGTCTGTCCATGTCCTGTTATCATATTTAGCCTGTAATTACTTCAAATATCTAGACGAATTTGTAATGCATTCACACAATTTCCACAAGTTGTTTAGCTACGTGGGCAAGTAGAGTAACACAGTACTCATGTCAGAGATGGTATTGAAAGTCTAGTCTAATATAATCTCTGCTCCTGTTGCTCCATTCATTTCAGCAAAAAGGCATCTATTGTCAGAGGATGTTGTCAAACTACAAGAATTTCAGCAGCGGAAACTGGCTGTGGCTCACCAAGTGTCCGGATCAAAAAGTAAGCTAATCTACTGATTCAAGTTTTAATGTCAGGTGGACAAGTACAGTGACATGCATTTCCTGCAAGCTCCAAACACAACAATGCAGTAATCAATATCAATGAAGCACTTAACATAACATAGAACAAAAACAAAATAAAGAATTAGAAGAACACAAGAAAGTAAGAAGCTACATACAGGGTCAGTTCCAACAACATATTTACAATTTACAGAGATACTGGAGTGATAGAGGTAGATATGTATAGGCGTAAGGAAATAAATTACACAAATTAACTTTTAACAAGGTACACCTGTTAATTGAAATGCATTCCGGGTGACTACCTCATGAAGCTGGTTGAGAGAATGCCAAGAATGTGCAAAGCTGTCATCAAGGCAAAGGGTGGTTACTTTGAAGAATCTAAAATATAGTTTAACACTTTTGTTACTGTTATTTCATAGTTGTTACCAACATCTGGTGAAAATTTCATGTCAATAGCACCTTTGGAAATATATTTACTGAGAAAAATGGTGACGTGTTCAATACTTATTTCACCCGCTGTATATATATATTTTTTTTTTATGTAACATTTATTTAACTAGGTATGTCCTTACTGCTGTACCTCAACTACTACTTCTGAAGTTGACAGACCATTTTCTATTTTGCAGGTCATTATTTGGAAGTATTCAATCAGAAGCTAAAGATGAACAAGCTAATATTGAAGGATGAGTTGAAGATGCTTTTACACCTATGCCAATCTGCAGAGGACATGGTCACAGCCAGAGGCGCCATCTACAGGTATGGGTCACACAGTAAAAGACTAGTTTCTCACTTATGCATTGTGGCTACTGGCCAGATGATTTAGTATTTCATAGGTCACATATTCATTGGTGTCAAACTCTGTTCTGAGTATCCTGACAATAAGCTGTCAAAACTTAGTTATGGTTCTGTGTTATTTATGTGTTTGTGTGTTCTGCATTTTTGTTCCACTGTCTAGGTACCACGAAGAGAACAGTAACGTAGCATTTGGAGAGTTTAAGTTTGGTCCTCTGTTCATGAGGCTGTGCTATGAGCTGGGGCTGGAGGAGATGGCTGCTGCCACACTGACAGACAAGGTAACAATATTTAAATGCAGGACTTTGACTACAACAGCCAGGGAACAGTTATAATCGACATCTCTGAATGAACTAAGGGCTGTCATAGTAACCCTCTAGTCCTCTTGACTGGGGCATCGATTGACATTTACACATACTGTAGTTGGTGAATAATATACTATTATTTATCTATTTTCTCTAACAGGACATGAGAGGATTCTTCTCGGACTCAACCTCCTTCAATATTGCCATAGACATGTTGTTTACGAAAGGATTATATGAGAGTAGGTGGCATCCTTTTAATATTTGAACTAGGTACATTTACAGATGACTGATCTCTGTCATCACTAAACAATGTGTATATAATACTAGGTTCTCTGGATGTACTAAGAGACATGAAGAACCAAGGTGTGTCATTCAACAAGGACACATTCACATTAGCAACTGGTACCTGCTATAAACTGGTGAGGATTTGTCCACCTTGCAGACATTGTATTGGTCCACCCTATAGACAGTCAATTTAATGCGCTATTACCTGTTTACCAGAACACCCCAGAGTCTTATAGAATCTGTACTGCCCTGATGGAGGAGGGACAGACCAAAGGAAACATTATGCCCAGACATGCCTACTGCTTCACTGTGGCTCTAGCACTTAGACAGGTTGGTCATCCATCCTCTCTCACTTTCTCACGCTCTCTCTCTCTCTCTGGCATACAAATGTGTTTAAATATATTTTATTCTCCTTCCAGAATGATGTTGAAAAAGCACAATCCATGTTCGGTCAGATTATGAATACTGACAGCAGAATATGTCAAAATCTCAAAGTGAGTTCTAATATTCACTGTCTTTACAATAACTTTGTAACTGTGTCGAGCTGTCAGTCAGGGAGAAGACTATTTGATGATGTTGTTGGCGTTCCAGGTGCTGATACTGGCTATGGCAGGAGCTGTGAAAGAATCACTCTCTGTCCTGACCTTAGCTTTGGGATCCAGCAGCCCTGCATTTATAAAGAAGCCTGAATTCGCACAGGAAGTGGTAAGAAAAACAAACTACAAATAGATTTTTTATGTCTGATTTTATAACCTATGCGTAATTATCTCTGAGCCATCCAGTCACAAATGTAATTCATCAATACATCTGTGTGTGTGTGTGTGTGTGTGGTCTCTTTCTCAGGTGGACCTGGTGCGTCTGCGGAGCGAAGACAGTCCTCTGATGGCGAGTGTGGAGCAGGCAGTGTCCCGCCTCCAGCAGGCGGGTCAGGTGACCCAACGGAACCTGGACGAGATGTTGTGTCACACCCCCACGGGGAAGAGGAGGATGCCCATGGGGATAATGGAGGAGAGACGGATCAGCCGGAGGACTCTGAGGCCTCTGCAGTCCACTCTGTTGTCAGAGTGAATGGGACTAAGTGTATCTCTCAGCGTGTTTGTGGGGATCAAGATGAGGCGCAGAATTGTGAATTTTGATCAGGTAATGAGTAGGTTTTTAGGAGGGGATTTGCAGATCAGTGATTCTAATTGTACCAGTCCCTGTCACAGCCATGGGGTCTGCTCTCACACCACCCAAACAGGACTGAACAGAAACAGTCTCTGAGATGCACTCTCTCTCTCTACATCCAGACCTGGACTTTATAGTGACCTATAGTGTACCAGTCCGTGCAATCTACCTCTGCTTTCAACCAGAGACCCTTCTGTATTCCTCCTTTTTGGTCTTACTCTTCACCCCTTCACCCAAAAATATGCGATGGTACAGGTATACTAGTTGGTTTGATGTCTGGGGAGCCCCTTCAGAGCATTTCAGACTTTTTAACGGCTGACTGTAAAAAGGTTTGTTGAATCCAAGGGACAGAGAATGTAATATGTGTATGTGAGAGAGATGTGTATAAACATGTAATTATTAGTGATTTATAGTGTAATGCACTATATAAAAGCTGTTGTGTTGTAAGTCTTTTTCAACTTTTTCATTCCAGTGACCAGGACTCTTCATTATTGAATTGTTGAATAAAGAGTCCTTCTTTACATAAGTAGGAGCTTCATATGTCTCAGACAAATTATAATTAAATACATAAAATGCTAATTTAGCGATAACAAAACAAAAAAAACATTACAAGATTGTGGTAGCGGTGCGCAGTGCACCATCTGCAAAACTGTCTGGATTGGAACACACCCACATGTAAACAAACAGTGACGTACAATATTTTACTCCCACCCACAATGCAACGCGGTCGAACGTAGGGGAACCTCTGAGAAGACGGGACAAGAAGAACAGATTAGGGACAAATTAAAACAAAGCAGGTCGTAATAACAATAATTTGTGAATGGTGTAATTGAATAGTGGTAGCTGTAGCTGCCTTATTTGAAGGAGAAAAAATAGTTTAGTAAGCTCCAACTTTGTTAGTGGAGGTTGGTGGTGTCAGAAGCCAACATCAGGCGTTGCTCCTTTGGCGACAGGGACAGCAGAGTTAGCTAGCGTGATAGCTAACGTTAGCTATAAGCTATCTTGACAACAAAACAATGCTAATTTGATAAACATAGTTTGTTATTTAGTTAGCCGGAGTATAGATATCATCAAAGCTATCATATCTGTGTTTTCTTCAACTGTCAACAAGACCATTGCATTGACGTTGGCTAGCTAACGCTAGTTTTTGTTGTCCAAGTGAGCAACAGCCAGTGGCTATTGTATTGTTACATTGATTTGAGGCGAGTCGCTGAATAATTTATTGGGCCAAAATGAACACCGAAGAGACTGCAGCTCCGAAACCTGTCACCGATAATGATGATGGCATGACATGGTGGTATCGATGGCTCTGCAAAATCGCTGGGGTCCTAGGCGGAGTATGTAAGTAAAAACTAACCAACCGTTTTCATAACTATACTGACTGGGGAGGTGATTTCCCACAGTCAAAGTCCCACAATAATCGCTATGAATCTAATATTTGTGTAAACTCATTGGAATGGTAATATGTAGTTTTCACTGAGTACTGCTGGGCTGATACTCCATTTCATGGATGCACACCCCATAGTTAAGCCTATACAGTGCAATTATTTTGTCTAATACATCCACAGTGGGATCACAGTGGCAACACCCACAGATCACATCTATATGTAGAGTTTACTTATTAATTATTGTATTTATTTTAAGTTTACCAACATCCAACCTGTATAGCATTATCCAGTCCAAATATGGCATTTTTCCACTATTTGTATCAGTTTAGATCAGTTTCAATGGGGGACTTTTGTCTGGGGTTTGGATACCTGTGTGAAGGTAACTATGATATTGGAACTTGAGTAGGGAGATACCCCATTTCATGCGTGCACAGTCCATAGGTAAGGCTGTATGTACAGTGCAATGCAATTATGCAGTCTAGTACAGCCACAGCAGAATTATTTTAATGTTTATTGTCTAATTATAGTATTTATTTTGAAGGTATGTAACTACATTCCAACTTTGTTTAGCATTATCTAGACCAAATATGGCATTATTACACTATTTATATCTATTAGGATCCGTTTCAATGGGGAACTTTTGTTTTGAAGGTGAACTGCAAATTCCACTATTGTGGCTAATCCTTATTGTGGCTACTTTAACACAGGTCAGTGGTTTCCCCTGCTGACTTTAGGCTGATGGTATACACAGCCTGAATGTTGAGTACAATTACACTTGAACTTACTCTACCGGTTGCTTGTGGTGTTGGTCCTTCAGATGGTCGAAATTTTAGACAAATTATCCACAGGAAAGTTTTTACTTTCATAAAAAAAAATATATTTATTGTCCCATATTTCTCTATTTAAGTACAATCTTTTCCAGACAATTTTGCTCTTTAATATATGGCAGACAGACAAGTTCCCTACCTTCTGCCCCTCCCACTTACCTCTCCCACCATTTTTGCGGTATTGTATTGTTTACCTAACTTTTTAAGAGTGGCGGCACTGAAGTATACATTTCTATCACCTGACACTTGCACAAAACCATGTAAATACTAGCTGACTTTAGTTAACGTGCATGCGATGCATACTTTCTCATGACCGAAGGTACGTGCACATGACGGAAGTACATGCATGCAATGCATGCATACTAACTGAAGTCAATAGGTATTTACATGGTTGTGCGCATTTGCCAGGTGATGGACATTTCTACTTCAGTACTGGTGTTCTAAAAATTCAGGTAAACAATCCTTTTCTATGGATGTCTGATGGACCGACACCACAGACAACCGGTAGAGTAAGTTCAAATATAATTTTGTTCAACATTCTGGCATGTAAAGAAAACGTTCACGATTTTGCGGCCATTAGTTTCACACTGTAGGATTCTGATCGGTCATCGTGGCGTACCTCTCTTCCACGTCTGCAGTCTCCGAATGTTTTTAATGGGATCCATGCTTTTCATGACAGTGACAGATCATAAAGATTATTTCAAGCAAGAATTTCAAAACATGTTTGTCTCATGACCCTGGCATACTAGCCTATTCACAAAGCAGCATGAATAACATGGCCCTTGCACACAAGTCTTGCTGATCTCCACACACGTTTTGTTCTTCTATCTTCGTGGGGACCTAACATTAATTTTCATTAAAAATCGTTTTTTTCCCTAGCCTTAACTCTTAACCCTAAAACGAACCACTTACCCTAATTGTAATCCTAACCCTTAGCCCTAAGGGTTAACCCCCCCCACACACACACACACACACACACACACACACACACACACACACACACACACAGTTCAGATCTTTGTGTTCCTGGGTAATGACATTGTGAGGCTATACTCTCTTTAGGAAGCTCTACTGATCTGCTCTCTTTGAAATATTACAGTGTTCAGTCAAGGCCTTCAGTGTTCTTACTGAGCCTCTCTGTCTGCCCAGACAAAGCACTGCCACATCACTCTACCCCCGCATCTCTCTGTACAGCAATAAACCCATTAGTCACATGTTCACATTGTTCCATATAGGAACCAAGAGGCTGAAAGTTGGTACTGTCTGCTCTCCTGGCTGGTACATATCACCTTAGGTCAAAGGCTTTCTGCTTGCCTGGCTGGCACAATAAGTCATAAGCTATGTTCAGTGATAGCTTCCATTTTATAATGTTAACTAGAATACTGCCCTCCCTTCCCACATATCCCTTCCCTGCCCTGCTGTGGCTGTGATACCGGACTAGTGGTTACTGTATCACATTCACATGCTGGACCGCTGCATTTTTAAACGGGCTCTGTATTATTCAGCATGCTGTAGAATCAGAGTTCAGGATAGGATAGGTCCTACGGTGCCTTCAGAAAGTGTTGACACCCTTTTACTTTTTACACATTTTTTTGTGTTGAATTTAAAATTGATTACACACAATACCCCATAATGTCAAAGTGGAATTGTTTTTAATTTTTACAAATAAATGAAAATCTGAAATGTCTTGAGTCAATAAGTATTAAGCCCTTTGCTATGGCAAGCCTGAATAATTTCAGCAGTAAACTGTTGCTTAACAAGTGACATAAGTTGCATGGGCTCACTCTGTGTGCAATAATAGTGTTTAACATTATTTTTTTTATGACTACCTCATCTCTGTACCCCACACATACAATTATCTGTAAGGACCCTACGTCTAGCAGTGAATTTCAAACACAGATTCAACCACAAAGAACCGGGAGGTTTTCCAATACCTCTCAAAGAAGGGCACCTATTGGTAGAAGGGTCAAAATAAAGAAATCAGACATTGAATATCCCTTTGAGCATGGAGAAGTTATTAATTACACTTTGGATGGTGTATAAACACACCCAGTCACTACAAAGATTTTTTATTTATTTTTTTATTTTTATTTCACCTTTATTTAACCAGGTAGGTCAGTTGAGAACAAGTTCTCATTTGCAACTGCGACCTGGCCAAGACAAAGCAAAGCAGTGCGACAAAAACAACACAGAGTTACACAGTAAACAAACATAGTCAAAAACACAATAGAAAATCTATATACAGAGTGCAAAATGTAGTGCAAAATGCAGTAAGGTTAGGAGGTAGGACAATAAATAGACCATAGTGGTGAAATAAATTACAGATTATCATCATTAACACAGGAATGAAGGATGTGCAAATTATGATGTGCAAATAGATATACTGGAGTGCAAGATTTGTGAAAATAACAAAAATAAATATGGGGATGAGGTAGTAGTGTGGGCTATTTACAGAAGGGCTATATACAGGTGCAGTGATCGATAAGCAGCTTTGACAACTGATGCTTAAAGTTATTGAGGGAGATAGGAACCTCTAGCTTCAATGATTTTTGCAAATCGTTCCAGTCATTGGCAGCAGCGAACTGGAAGGAATGGCGGCCAAAGGAGGTGTTGGCTTTGGGGGTGACCAGTGAGATATACCTGCTGGAGCGCATGCTACGGGTGGGTGTTGCTATAGTGACCAGTGAGCTGAGATACGGTGGGGATTTACCTAATAAAGACTTATAGATGACCTGGAGCCAGTGGGTTTGGCGACGAATATATAATGAAGGCCAGCCAACGAGAGCATACAGGTCGCAGTGATGGGTAGTGTATGGGGCTTTGGTGACAAAACGGATGGCACTGTGATAGACTACATCCAATTTGCTAAGTAGAGTGTTGGAGGCTAGTTTGTAAATGACATCGCCGAAATCAAGGATCGGTAGGATAGTCAGTTTTACAAGGGCATGTTTGGCAGCATGAGTGAAGGAGGCTTTGTTGCGAAATAGGAAGCCAATTCTGGATTTAATTTTGGATTGGAGATGGTTGATGTGAGTCTGGAAGTTGAGTTTACAGTCTAACCAGATGCCTAGGTATTTGTAGGTGTCCACGTATTCTAATTCGGACCCGTCGAGAGTAGTGATGATAGTCCGGTGGGCGGGTGCTGGCAGCGTTCGATAGAAAAGCATGCACTTAGTTTTACTAGCGTTTAAGAGCAGTTGGAGGCCACGGAAGGAGTGTTGTATGGCATTGAAGCTTGTTTGAAGGTTAGTAAACACAGTGTCCAAAGAGGGGCCAGATGTATACAGAATGGTGTCATCTGCGTAGAGATGGATCAGAGAGTCACCAGCAGCGAGAGCGACATCGTTGATGTATATAGAGAAAAGGGTTGGCCCAAGAATTGAACCCTGTGGCACCCCCATAGAGACTGCCAGAGGATCGGACAATAGGCCCTCCGATTTGACACACTGAACTCTGTCTGCAAAGTAGTTAGAGAACCAGGCAAGGCAGTCACTTGAGAAACCAAGGCTGTTGAGTCTGCCAATAAGAATGCAGTGATTGACAGAGTCGAAAGCCTTGGCCAGGTCGATGAAGACGGCTGCACAGTACTGTCTTTTATCGATGGCGGTTATGATATCGTTCAGTACCTTGAGCGTAGCTGAGGTGCACCCATGACCAGCTCGGAAACCAGATTGCATAGCAGAGAAGGTGCGGTGGGATTCGAAGTGGTCAGTTATCTGTTTGTTAACTTGGCTTTCGAAAACTTTAGAAAGGCAGGGCAGGATGGATATTGGTCTATAACAGTTTGGGTCTAGAGTGTCTCCTCCTTTGAAGAGGGGGATGACCGCGGCAGCTTTCCAATCTCTAGGGATCTCAGACGATACGAAAGAGAGGTTGAACAGGCTAGTGATAGGTGTTGCAACAATTTTGGCTGATTATTTCAGAAAGAGAGGGTCCAGATTATCTAGCCCAGCAGATTTGTAGGGGTCCAGATTTAGCAGCTCTTTCAGAACATCAGCCGTCTGGATTTGGGTGAAGGAGAAGCGGGGGGGGGCTTGGGCAAGTAGCTGCCGGGGGTACAGAGCTGTTGGCCGGGGTAGGGGTAGCCAGGTGGAAAGCATGGCCAGCCGTAGCAAAATGCTTATTAAAATTTTCGATAATCGTGGATTTATCGGTGGTAACAGTGTTTCCGAGCCTCAATGCAGTGGGCAACTGGGAGGAGGTGCTCTTATTCTCCATGGACTTTACAGTGTCCCAGAACTTTTTGGAGTTAGTACTACAGGAAGCAAATTTCTGTTTGAAAAAGCTGGCCTTTGCTTTTCTAACTGACTGTGTGTACTTGTTCCTGACTTCCCTGAATAGCTGCATATCACGGGGGCTATTCGATGCTAATGCAGTGCGCCACAGGATGTTTTTGTGTTGGTCTAGTGCAGTCAAGTCTGGGGTGAACCAAGGGCTATATCTATTCTTAGTTCTACGTTTTTTGAAAGGGGCATGCTTATTTAGGATGGTGAGGAAAGCACTTTTAAAGAACAACCAGGCGTCCTCTACTGATGGGATGAGGTCAATATCCTTCCAGGATACCTGGGCCAGATCGAATAGAAAGGCCTGCTCGCAAAAGTGTTTTAAGGAGCGTTTGACAGTGATAAGGGGTGGTCGTTTGACCGCTGACCCATTGCGAACGCAGGCAATGAGGCAGTGATCGCTGAGATCCTGGTTGAAAACAGAGGAGGTGTATTTGGAGGGCAAGTTAGTCAGGATGATATCAATAATGGTACCCATGTTTACAGATTTTGGGTTGTACCTGGTGGGTTCCTTGATAATTTGTGTGAGATTGAGGGCATCTATCTTAGATTGAAGGACAGCCGGGGTGTTAAGCATATCCCAGTTTAAGTCACCTAACAGTACAAACTCTGAAGATAGATGGGGGGGCAATCAATTCACATATGGAGTCCAGGGCACAGCTGGGGGCTGAGGGGGGTCTGTAACAGGCGGCAACAGTGAGAGACTTATTTCTGGAAAGGTGGATTTTTAAGAGTAGAAGCTGTTTGGGCACAGACCTGGACAGTATGACAGAACTCTGCAGGTTATCTCTGCAGTAGATTGCAACTCGGCCACCTTTGGCAGTTCTATCTTGACGGGAAATGTTGTAGTTTGGGATGGAAATTTCCGAATTTTTGGTGGCCTTCCTAAGCCAGGATTCAGACACAGCTAGGACATCCGGGTTGGCGGAGTAAAGATACAGGCGTCCTTCCTAATTCAGTTGTCAGAGAGGAAGTAAACCGCTCAGAGATTTCGCAATAGTGACTTTAAAGCAGTTCCTTTTGAATGGCTGTGATGGGAGAAAACTGAGGATGGATCAACAAAATTGTAGTTACTCCACAATACTAGCCTAATTGACAGATTGAAAAGAAGGATGCTAGAGGAAAGCCTGGTTGTCTGCTTTCCACCAGACACTGGGAGATTAATTCACCTTTTCAGCAGGACAATAAATATGGCAAGACCTGAAATGGTTGTCTAGCAGTGATCAACAACCAATTTGACAGAGCTTGGAGAATTTAGAAACGAATGGGCAAGTGTTGCACAATACAGGTGTAGAAAGCTCTTAGAGACTTACCCAGAAAGACTCACAGCTGTAATCACTGCCAAAGGTGCTTCTACCAAGTATTGACTCAGGGGTATGAATAATTATGCAAATGAGATTATTTTCTTTTTTTTTCTTCCATTTTTCTCCCCACTTTCGTCATATCCAATTGGTAGTTACAGTCTTGTCCAATCGCTACAACTCCCGTACGGACTCGGGAGAGGCGAAGGTTGAGAGCCGTGCGTCCTCCGAAACACAACCCACCAAGCCGCACTGCTTCTTGACAAAATGAACGCTTAACCCGGAAGCCAGCCGCACCAATGTGTCGGAGGAACCACCGTCCACCTGGCGACTGAGTCAACGTGCATGCGCCCGGCCCGCCACAGGAGATGCTAGAGCGCGATGGGACAAGGACAACCCGGCCGGCCAAACCCTCCCTAACCCGGACGACGCTGGGCCAATTGTGCGTCGCCTCATGGGTCTCCCGGTCGCGGCCGGCTGCGACACAGATGGGGCACGAACCCGCATCTGTAGTAATGCAGCTTGCACTGCGATGCAGTGCCTTTGACAAATGAGATATTTCTGTATTTAATTTTCAATACATTTGCAAAAATGTCTAAAAACATGTTTTCACTTTGTCATTATGGGGTATTTTGTGTAGCTGGGTGAGGGGGAAAATCGATTAAATCCGTTTTGAATTCCGGCTGTAACACATCAAAATGTGGTATAAGTCAAAGTATGAATACTTTCTGAAGGCACTGTATATAATTCCTCTGACTAGCTACTGCAGAGTAGACTGCATATGTGTGTCTCTGAGACTAGCAGTGTTTGTGTGTGGGTGTATAGCATGAGTGTGCTAGCTAGCCAAATGGTCTGGTCTGGTACTGTGGGAGTTTGTTGACAGTGGCAGCCATTTAATTGAATCACACTTGTATGAGATCTCCGTCAATCTGTCACTACTAGCACGAGGGTAGTGTGAGGGTTCTCTCTAGATAGAAATCCTGAGTTGTGTTTTCAAGCTTTTTTTAATGGTTTACAACCAATACAACTCTAGCACAACAAGTTAATAATGTAGCCAAAATAAAAATTGGGTACAAAAGACAAGATGAGCTGTCTCAGCTTTGATGAGACACTGTAGTGGGCTGTGTGAATTGATTTATGCATTCAAGTCTGTGTGTGTGTGTGGAATACAGAGTATAATGGATGTCATGTGTGTAATTATCCCATCTGTTCATTGTCTGGGTCCCTTTCGATGCTCACAGTGTGGCCACTGGACTGGTAGCAGCACCCAGCAGAGCTAACCAGGCAATGTATAGCAGGGGCCTAGCAGGATCTTAGCATGGGGCCTGTAAACTCAGATTAATACTCATCTGCCTCCTATTCGGCTCGTATCCTATGGCTCTCTGCCAGAGGAGAAGAGCTGATCCTCTGTGGTGCTCCTGGATATCAAAACCACTCATGTTTGTTTAAATGAGAAATTCAGGCGCTTGTGTTTTCCAGTTAGGCTATATTTGTAATAGCACTGTTTGTCATCTTTCTAATTTGGAACAAAGCCTCCTTTATTCTGGTAAATTGGTATTCATGGTAACCCTATATGCCTGAAGCGTCTGCATATTTATACCTGTTTGTACTTGATCTGGTTGCATTATGAGATCTGTAACATTGCATGTGATATATGATTTTTCTCTCCTGCTGAAGCATGTGCCATCTCAGGAGTGTGGATGTGTGTCACTGTCAACCCTTTAAACATCGCTGCTGGAGTATGGATGGTGTAAGTTTGTCTTCCACGATCTGATCCTTAGCCAAGGCTTTAGTTTCACCTACACGCCTACATACATTGTGTGTGTAAAAAGATCCATCACTGTGCTAATGTCCTCTCCTCCTGTTTCAAGGTTGAACGCCTTTGTGCTGTTCCTGTGTGAAGTCCCATTCTGCTGCCAGTTCATTGAGTTTGCGAACGCAGTGGCGTCTAGAGCTGACAAATTAAAGCCATGGCAGAAAGCCTTCTTCTACTGCGGGTAAGAACTGGACTGAGACCTGCTGTCTTCACATGACTCACCTGTCCATTATCCAAGCCTGGAATTGAAATGAACCTTTAACCAGTTGATAAACACACGTAATGTTTTCTGTAAACAATCAATCCATCCCTGTTTCTCGTGTTGCCAGAATGGCACTATTTCCCATATTCCTGAGCTTCTCCATCACCACGTTGTTTGGGAATGCCATTGCCTTCGCTACAGGAGTCCTCTATGGTCTCGCCTCCCTGGGCAAAAAGTGAGACTTTTTTTTCTATTCATACTTTTGTAATAAGATTTCAATGTGAATATGTGTGTACTGTAGGCCTACATAGTGTATGTATTTGAGATTTAATATGTTTCTTTCGCTCCCTCTCTCTCTCACTTTCTCCCCTTTCAGTTCAAATGAATGTGCATTTATCAACATTTAGATTTGTAGGTGTTATTAATCAGTACTAAGATGCATTGCATTTAAAATAATGTAACAGGAGATAACAGCTTTATTCCATACTGTCATTATAACCTTGAGGGGCAAAAAGTAACCCTGTGAATTCTCTCTCATTCAACATTCTATGTAACATCTCCCCTTTCCTCTGTGATGTCATGCTTTCTCGCCCCTGCTTCTCCCTCTTCCACCTCTCTGTTTCTTTCAGGGGCGATGCGGTGAGTTATGCCAGGCTGAATCACCAGAAACCGGGGGATGAGGAGAAGCTGACCGGTACAACTGACGGGTCAATATAGTGACATGGCTCATCCCTCCATCCGTTCCCACAGAGGAGGAACACTATCCTTAACCAAGGGACAAAGATGTCATCCCCTCTTCTGTCCCTCTCCCCCACCATCCCATCTCTTCTCTTTTACCAAACCTCTCCCTCTCTGTTACTGGGTTTTGTACCTAAACTGCTGCATCTTTGATATCTTATTTGATGAAATGTCTGTATAGATAACTAGAGATTTAATGTAATTTGGTCCTTTTATAGTGTGAATTGAGTTTTCCATGTCATTTTAGTTAATGGAAAGGCTTAGCTGTTGTTTTATTTAGTCTTTGGGGTTATTTATAAAAAAAAATTGTGCTGTTTTTGTTGTCCTGGTTACTGAGGTAACCATTTTTGGCAAGTAGGAAAAGTAATGTACCATCTTAGCCAGTCCGCCTTTCAGGAAACCTGGGCGATAGTGAATGTGAAATGTAATTTTTGTTAAAGAATTTCCCAAGTCATCTTACTCTGCTTGTGCCACTGGCAATTGGGACGGTAATCCCAAATATATATCCATCCAGTGAACCCAAAGATGGGAGTCCTTTATTATATTGGTTACTTGCGATACAAACAACAGTTTCCAACTGAACAGTTTGAACTAGTTTGAACAAACATTGACAACAATGCATATTTACAGAGGACATAGAACTATGATGTCACAGTGAACCCAACAACAGCTTTCAGTGCACAGATGAGATTAGCTATTTTATCAGCTTTTGGGGCATTCTACAAATGAGCTTGTAATCAAAGTCACAGGTTGCTATAGGTTGTGTATGTCATGAGAAGAAAAACAGACTAAGGGCTCAATTCAGTACATCTTTTGGAAGTTCAGCGTTGTAGCGCGATTGAAATTCAAAGTTAATGTTCCCGCTTTCGCAGAGACCGCATTCACGGTAAACGTTGCATATGTCGGCTCAATCGGAAATTACTTCAACATTTAAATCACGCTATAGTGCTGAACTTCTGCGATGTGGATTGAATCGCGCCCTAAGAATTTGAGCTGAATGGCTATGCTGCTTGAGAACCTATCTATTGTTGGTGTTCTCTTCTGGAACCCGATTGATCTATGCCACTTCAGAATGTTTGTGTTTTCAACTCTACATACCCTAGTGCAATCTAGCCTTCTGACCCATGGAAGCAGCATTTTAAAAGTTGAAGGACTGTGATGAGTTAATGTGTCTTGATTCAGGGACTAATAGTGTTTAACACAGCACACACAGAGCAAAGATTTGCATTTGTCCTCAGTCAGATAAGAGATACACAATATTCTGTCCAACCGCTGATCACAGGTTCAAATTTGTTTGTTTTGGTTGACTTTATTGGTGAAAAGGAATGCATTGAGTTAGCTTGTTTTTTCACACCTCTTACACTACTGTATCTCGCACGTTATCTCGGGATTGGAGATCATTTCATTCAGTTACTCAGTAAAATGGTCACCATGATCAGTTCTCAGGTAGGCCTAGTTTTATTTTCTATATACAGCATACAGGGTAACTAGCAAGAACACTATTGCGGGTCACTTTAACCAATGCATAGGTACTAGCCACATACATATGAACAAGCTTTAGTTAAAAGGAATCAAACACTATAGGCACACCAGCGATATTCTATCACATAGGAATGAAATACCATTCAGGCTCATAGTTCAAAATAGTATGCAACATAGGCATGTTAGCAGCTATCTAATGTAGCTTCACAGTTATTTAATTCTCCCTGACAGAAAGCAACTGGGGTAAAACTAGGAATTGCGTAAATGTTTCATGCATTGACCCAAAGTTCTATATTGCCCATGGACCATTCTCAAGTGTAAGTTTTCACAAGATCTGTACTTATCTATTTCAATTGTTTTTTTATCAGATAATGCATTTTACAAACATTTTCACAAAATCCTCATTACCGTATGTCCAAAATACATATTTTTTAACATTGCTCCCCTAACGAAAAGGCCAGAGTTAAACATAACACTGAAAATAAAAAATGTCAAATTAAATTATAAAAATGTTCCCAATTTGAGCTCTTTAGCCATTTCGGAATAAGAACCTCATACTGAAAGAATACAAGCAAATAAATTAACTTGTGCTCATCTCAGGTCTACTCCTCTAGATGCATAATGGGTGAATAAAACTTTATTTAAAACCTGATTGGAGTTGGTACAGGCACATGATGAGACATGTCCACAGACACTGTACGTAATAAATAGTTTAATGCAAACTTCCACTAGAATACCATTTTTATAATATACAACATTGTTTTATTCAAATAAGTTGTTATTCCAAATGTTTTTTATGAAATGACCCGAGAATTTAAGCGGGATGCATTCTAGTAATGAGAATTTTGTGAAAATTAACAAATTCAGGCAAATGTAAAATAGGTCTTAAAAAAATCTTGATCCTCAGAATGAAAGTAGATTTTTGCATATTAATCGTGGTTTTCTAACAGATTCATCCCAATATACAAGAGGGACACTAATCCTTACCGTATGATCTCTGGGCACAGACAAGTCCTTCATGGCTACACTATAGCATTAAGGAACAATGGGCTCAAAGAAGGGAACTGTTAACCTCACACTAACAGCTTGCCCCATGCAGTAGGAATGAGTTTCACAGCCCTGACCTCTAGTTGGCTGTAAGGGGTGTCTGCATATGCTTCTGTTTAGTGATGTCGAATCTAAGTGAATTTGGTTTGTCTTTGTTGCTTTTTTTTTTTATGATGTCATGTACTGCAAGGTCCAAATGAGCATACTAACTTGGTTGCTTATTGGCTTATTGTGTATGGTATGGTTCTCTCCACATTTTTCCCAGTTATTACATGCATGTTTATAATAAATGCAACAAATTACATAAATTACATTTAAAGATCAAACTTTTAATTAATGAAAAATCTCAAATCCCACAAGGCAACACTTGGGAATTGAAACTGCAGATATCCAACACAAAGACATGGATGTTAGAAGATCAGACAAATACCACATTTTAAAACATCCGAACCAGAACAAAAATGAAGATTATGTAGCAGACAATGAATGAAAGATCGATGCATAGTTAGTGGCACTAGGCTGTTTTTGATTACCAACTTTCTGAATGATTGGATTGGAATAAAGTCAATATTAATTTGAACAAACCGCTTTGTGTAATCCTTATGGGTCACCAAAAAAGATTCCTCAATTCACTTTTCACTAAGACCTCTAAGTGAGAGTCCACTTCCCAAAGACAGTTGTTAATTCAGCCAAACCTCTTGTCCAGTGGCATCTAGTCAATGGCGAGTCCTCAGTTCCATTACAGACTAATGCAGTTTAGACTTCAGACCCAGTCAGTCTGGTTAATTTGTGTTTGGGAGGTTTGGGCTTCCTTGGTTCCTTAGTCTTCTTGGTTAACTCTGGGTTGTTATGACTAGCCTTGATCTCTGCCTCCCAATGTTTCTTCGCCATTGTGTACAACCTCATAGTCGCCTGGGCGTCTTGGACCTGCAACACATTCTCAGACATAAGCTATGGTTCACAGTTGTACTACTGTATATGTGAGCTACATAATAAAAAGAATACTTAAAAAGGTGACTTACGGATGAATGTTCTCCCTGTTGTACTTTGACACTGAGTATTTCTCTACACAGGAGTTTCAGAGAGGGCCGACCACTCTGAAAATAAAATTACATTAACAGCTTCCTCTTACAGTGTTATTACAACCCCTTCAGTCACGCACATTACAAAAAAATATCTGCCCAAAAACCAAAGTCTTTACCTTCACAATTTTTTTGAAAGGTTTATACTTCTGGGTGTCTCTGATTCTCTTTTTTGGGTGATCCAAGAGCAAAATCTGAAAGATTTTAGCATGGAAAGTTCACGTAAAAGTTGAAAATGGTCAAGTTTTAGTTTGTAGAATGATAAACAGTGTAAGTTCCGTCATAGTGGTGTACCTTGAGGTCATTGTGAATGGCGTGTCCCACTAGCGTTCTCCCCTGGAGGATCTCAGCCACCTCTTTCTGTACAGTCTTCACATTCTCACCTGCAGTATATAACATAGATGACACAAATGTCACTTTTGAACATGACACACAGACTTCATTCTAAAATAAGACAACTCTTGGGCTTTAGTGAGCTTGTTGCCGTTTCCAACCATATTAATATAGCGATAAAATAATCACTAAGAGGTCAGCTCATCCTACTCACCGTTTTTGATGTCATCTGGCCGGATGCCACTGACAGCTGTCCTGTAGTCTGTCACCTTCTCTGTGGGCTTGACGTATTTGTCGTAGATGCACTTTCCAAACTGGTTGACAAGGGAGACACGGGCTACGATGCTGTCCTCGCCATCTGGCCCCACACCCACCATCTCACAATCCATAGCCACCGCCTTGGTCAGGCTGACAGGTGCCATGATGAACAGGGAGAAAAAGCATCGGTCACACCTGGTGCTTGACCACCCCCTAGATTTTTTTAGCGCATAGATTTTGTAGTAATGTTCAAGTCACTCATATCACATGAAAACACAGTATAGATTTGCAAGAAAAGCTTTAAAACTCCTGTTTTTCTCTGCACCAACAAGAGGGTGTGAACAGTTTGTGTTATGAACAGTGCTTGTGCCCATAGAAATAGGGGGGGCACGGGATGTTCCCCAATGCAGTTTGCATCCCAGGCCTAGATAGGTGTGGAAGATGCACTGCTGTTCATGTTGCAGAAAGCTGCTAATAGCTCTATATTGAAAATACTGTGATTGAAGAAAAAATCTTCAGATTAAATTATGTAGAAACGTAAATTCATTATAATTTTACACGCTTTCTACCTGGTTTAAGTCATTTATGTTCAGAAGAGAGTATTAAAATAAATAAATAAATAAATAAATAAATATATATATATATATATATTTACTCAACACCTGCAATCCATTCAAAAACTCCCACCAGTTGAGAATAACTGACTAATTTACCCTTCAAATGCCCTGTCTTTGACCAGCGCTTTCTCTGTGGTCTGGGCGTCTGTCTTCTGAGTGCCTTGGATCTTCCTCATTATATCGGCTGCCTCTGTTCCCACTGTGGCCTCAATGTCGTCAGGGTCCACATCATCAAACCACATGTCCGATCTAGTGGAGGACAGATTATGTGTGTTAACCATCACATACATTAACTAGGTGCCAGTGGAAATAAGATCTGATAATCTGACCATAGGTTTGGATGCAAGTTTGACAATTGACTACAGAAGTGACTGAACACAGACAAACCACAACATGCTTTTTACAACAGCGAGAGGTTCTTGACGTCAACACCTCAATAGTCATACACATCGGTCTGATATCTTTTTTTTGTTGTTGCTTATGAGCAATATTCAGTGCTTGACTTATATAGGACGACTGAAATAGTTGCCGGTATTAATTTTGGGTACCGGTACTGTTTATATTTAGGTGCAGAAACTGCAATACCTTTGAGCTAATATTCTATAAAGAGGTGCAGAAACTCAAGCAGTAAAACATTGGAGGTGCCAGTACTTAGTTCTGGTGAGCTCCTGCCCACGTCAAGGCGATATTTGTAGCACTGGACATACTTACTCAGTGGGTTTCTTTTCCTCCACTTCTACTTTCTTCTTCTTGTTCAAATGTGCATTGCTATCTGTCTGGACACTGCTCTGTTTCCTTTTCTTGGCTTTGGGCTGTTCTGTCCCCGATGGTCCTGGACCTTTCCCATTCACCTGAGATTTAGTAGGAACAGCACTGTCCTTCCCTGCTTTTCCACTGTTCACCTGGGATTTACTAGGAACATTACTGTCCTTCACTGCTTTCCAACTGTTCACTTGCGTGGGCTTGGCATCATTCACTGTCTTTGATAAGTCTTTAGCAGTCTTCTTATGCTCCGCCACCTTCTCTTCCTCTGAAATGTATTTAGTGGGTTTCTTAAGGACTTCCTTCGTTGAATTCCGCTGAAACGGTTGCTTTTTCACTGGATTGGATTTGAACACCTGCAAGTAGAGAGAGCTCTAATAACCATCAATAGTATCTTTACACCACATTTTAGAGAGGGATGACAGTGGTACTAATGAATTCATGTGTCATCTATCCAAAATCTGTATCGCAACATGCCATTTCTGACTTAAGTCAGTCATATCCAAGTCCTTACCTCTAGTAACGTTTTCCAGTTGGCTGAAAACTGTTCGGCATCTTTCGGGGGAAGCAACGCCTTGGCTTTACCTTGATCTTTTGAAACGACCTCTTTCTTCTTGGTGTGTTGAAAAAACGTTTTCTTTACAGGTTTCTTTTTCGTTTGGCTCTGACTGGATTTTGGCATTTTAGAAGCAGCAGAGTCCGTTTTCTCTGGCTTGACTTTATACATCATGTCTCGAGGGCTATAAGCTTTGATTTATAAAATCTTGCTGTCAATTCTCTTCTGGTTTCTTGTGTGGGAGGCAGATGCAAGCTACCTAGCTAGCTGTTAAAAGTTGCAGTGTGAGGGTAATGACAGCCAGGACTTTCACTTTATAATCTTAACATCGCATTTCAATTTATTTTTTTTAAAGTTAACCTTGTTAAATGACTAGCCTATGAACAGCCCAATATACTCCAAACGTTCTGTAGCTCAGTAAATTAGCTACTTGGTATAAGTTAGATAGCTAGTTTTGCTAACATGTGATCAGGGGCTCAAACAAACGAATTCGATAACAATACCTACATTTGCTAAATTAATAATAACGTAACAACTAACCGGTACTCATGGTTTAAACTGGAATATTTAACCTCTATAAAAAGCTAAATGAATACTTACAAAGAAGCAATAATCGTTATGCTGTACAAAACGAGAGATCTACACGTTTTTCTATGCGCCATGATGAAATGTGTACTTACGCAATGTGTCACAAGTGTGAATGTCCGACAGGAACAATTCCACGGTTGTGCATGGTTCCTAGATAAAATAGTTAATTCCGTTCATCCTGAATGATGTTGCTTAATATAAAATACCGATAAAAACTGTGATCAATGATGTTGGCAAAAAATCTATACATAATATCCAGTAAGGTGAGAAGCACACAAAAGAGAACCATGGGAGATAACCAGTTACAAGAGGGGATGGCATAGAAAGGTTTTGCACTAAAATACTTCAACACAAGGTGTCAATGTTGTCTAATTGATTAATCACTTTCGCCCTCGTTTCAGAACAATACTCCCAAATCACACTTCAACATACAAGACAATAAAGGTAGGCCTACATTTGAAGTTGCAAACATTATTTTAATACATCAGAAACTTTATCACCTTGATAACGGTCATTTCATTGTTATACATATTGTACATTTATAAGATTATGATTTGTTATTACTGCATATTTTTGGGTTATCTTTAGTCTCGTGGTTCAGACAGTTGTTTTTGAAAGTGTGCTGCTAACTTTAACAAATAACATTCAAATAGTATTATCATTATGACTTTATTGCTGAGTGGGTGTATGCAGGCTGTATGTATGGTGGAAAACCTTCAGAACCATTGCGCTATATGACCGCTAGGTTTTATGGTTATTTTGACACCTCCACTGTGGGACTCTATGCTCTAACACACTTGATTCAGCCTATCAAAGTCCTGAAGAGCAGCTGGTTAGCTGAATTTGATGTGAGATGTTAGACATCCTACACACCCAGTAGCTAGTTCTCCAGAATCCTGGGTCTACACTGTGGTTTGTGAACCAACCAGTGTCATATTAATTAGTGCACACCATAGCAAGACATTTCTCAATAAAAAACTAAAACAAGCTTTATTTTTGGACAAATTCAGGGGTGTATTCATTAGTGCACACCATAGCAAATCAAATCAAATTTTATTTGTCACAAAAACCTAGTTGCCTCTGCCAGGAGGTTGAAACTGGGTCACAAGTGGATCTTCCAAATAGACAATAACCACACATCAAAATCCATAAAGAAATGGTTAATTGGTCACAAAATCAACATTTTGCAATGGCCATCTCAGTCTCCGGACTTGAAACCCATTGACAACCTGTGGTTTGAATTGAAGAGGGCATTCCGTAAGCGCAGATGAAGGATATCAAGGATTTGGAAGGATTCTGTATCAAGGAATGGTCTGTGATCCCTCCCAATGTGTTCTCCAACTCAGTGCATTTATCCCTGCAAGGTGAGGTTTTGAAAACAGGGGTGTCAATAAGGCATGGAGCTCACCCACTGTAAATATTATCCGCAAATCATGAAGTGTCTAAATATAAATATTCATAAAAAAGATCAGTTATGCAAGCTAACAACCAGCAGAGATAACAACACTATCTAGCTAACTAGCGTTCTCGATCACAAGACTAGCCAAGTTAGCTGCGTTGTTGCAGCTAAACTGTCAATCTATCATCAATAGGTCCACTCCTATTTATATCGTTTCTCATGACCTCCACAAAACAACTTTTGTTATGTCATGAGAAAATTCTCTTGTGATATCGAGAACTTTTGTTATGTAGTGATCATGACATAATGAGGGAATTCTTTTTTTAAATTCACACTGGTTTGATAAAAAACTAAATGGCAATTAAAATAAAAAAAATTCAGAATAACTACCTCCAGAGAAGTGGCTGTACTGATCCACTTCACCTCCTCTTTGAAAATGTTATATGGCCAAATAAGATTAATAATTTAGGCCCACTCCATTCAGTCACTCTGCTCTGTCCTGTGGATTCTGAAATAATTACTTTATGTTCTCCTCTCCATTTTGAAGATAATATTCTGCTCTCTAGTCTCAAAATGGATCCTGTGCAAAAATATTCTTAATTTCATTTGAAACTCCCTTCACATTCTGACGCCCAAAACAACAGCTGAAGGCAGACTCGAACATACACTAACTATCATGTTTCAAGGTAAGACCCAGGTGGAGACAACATCGGAATAACAATGTTTATTACACCAACAGTGGCAGAAAAAAGACGGTGGCAAAAGTCGGGGGCAAGCAGAGTTCGGTATTCCAGAGTAGTGGGGCAAAGGTACAAGACGGCAGGCAGGCTCAGGGTCAGGGCAGGCAGAGTTCGGTAATCCAGAGTAGTGGGGCAAAGGTACAGGACGGCAGGCAGGCTCAAGGTCAGGGCAGGCAGGAATGGTCAAAACCGGGAAAACAGGAAAACAGGAACTATAGCAAGACAGGAGCAAAGGGGAAAAACGCTGGTAGGCTTGACGAACAAAACGAACTGGCAACAGCCAAACACAGAACACAGGGATAAATACAATGGGGATAATGGGGAAGATGGGCGACACCTGGAGGGGGGTGGAGACAATCATAAAGACAGGTGAAACAGATCAGGGTGTGACAGTATACCTGGCGTCCTACCTGGGCGCATACCTGGCTGACCGGGGTGTCGGCGTTGGAACTCAGAGATGAGGTCTGGGTCCAGGCAGTCTCCTGCCCCGAGGTCGAACCCTCAGGAGACACCTCACCGTGTAAGTCGGTTGGCAGTCGATGAGCCGGGGAAGAGTGGTGGGCCTGGAAACAGGAGACAAAGGCTGTGTGACATGGGTTTTATTCTAGACACATGAAAGGTGGGGTGTAAACGAAGGGTACAGAGCAACAGGAGACGAAGGGCTAATGACCTTGGCTATGGGGAAAGGGCCGATAAAACGGGGGGACAGTTTGCGGGATTCCACCTGGAGGGGAGCCGGGGTCCGGAGGCGGTTTGCTTGTCGTCGATACCTGGGACGAAGGCACGCCGACCTCTTCCTCATGCTCAGGGACGAGTGGGGGCTGATAGCCCAGGGAACACTCAAAAGGCAAGAGACCCGTGGCCGAGGAGGGAAGGGTGTTGCGTGCGTACTCGACCCACATCAGTTGCTGGCTCCAGGTGGTGGGGTTGGTGGATACCAGGCAGCGAAGAGCCGTCTCCAGGTCTTGGTTAGCCCGCTCTGACTGGCCATTGGACTGGGGGTGGAACCCAGAGGACAGACTAGCCAACAACCCAATGAGCGTGGAGAACGCCTTCCAGAACCGGGACGAGAACTGAGGACCTCGGTCGGAGACCATGTCCACCGGGAGTCCATGGATCTGGAAGACGTGCTGCACCATAAGCTGGGCCGTCTCCTTGGCCAAAGGTAGATTGGGTAGAGGAATGAAGTGGGCGGCTTTGGAGAACCGGTCGACCACTTTCATGATGGCTGTGTTGCCCTCAGACGGGGGAAGACCCGTGACGAAGTCCAGTGAAATGTGGGACTAGGGATGGTGAGGGACAGGCAGAGGTTGCAGAAGACCAGCCGAGGAGTCTTGTTCTGTGTGCAGACCGTGCAGGCAGAGACGAACGCGGCGACATCCAGGACCATGGTCGGCCACTAAAAGCATTGTCGCATGAAGGCCAGGGTCCGATGGGCGCCCGGGTGGCAGGCAAGCTTGGAGGAGTGGGCCCACTCCAGGACCGAGGAGTGGACATCGTCCGGTACAAACATCTGGGACTGTAGCGCCTCCTGGACCTGCTTTCCAATACCCCAGCTGAGTGCCGTAGCATGGCACGAGGTAGGAAGGATGATCTCGGGCCCTGGGTGATAGCCGTGGGGCTATACCGGCTTGGCGTTCTTGGATTCTGGCCGGTAGGAAAGGGAAAAGGTGAACCAAGTGAATAGCAGAGCCCATCTCGCTTGCCTGGAGTTGAGGCGCTTGGCGGTGCGGAGATACTCCAGGTTCTTGTGGTCGGTCCACACAATGAACGGATGTTCCGCCCCCTCCAGCCAGTGCCTCCATTCCTCCAACGCCATCTTCACAGCGAGAAGCTCCCAATTCCCCACAACACATCATAGTTCCTCTTCGTGGCATTGAGGCAGTGGGAGAAGAAGGCGCAGGGATGAAGCTTAAGGTCTAGGGCAGAACGTTGGGACAGGATAGCCCCCACTCCGACATCCGAAGCATCAGCCTCCACCACGAACTGACGGGAAGGGTCAGGGTGAACCAGGATGGGACCAGTGGTGAAGCGATGTTTGAGGTCCCGGATCGCCTGGTCGGCGGTAGGTGACCACTTGATCGGAACCTTAGGAGAGATGAGAGCTGACAGGAGGGATTCCAGGGTGCTGTAACCCTCGGATGAAGCGGCGATAAAAGTTGGCAAACCCCAGACAACGTTGCAGTTGCACCCTGGATGTAGGCTGGGGCCAATCCACCACCGCTCTCACCTTAACAGGATCCATCTGGACACTCCCGGCAGAGATGATGTAACCCAGAAAGGGGATGGTGGAGTGATGGAACTTGCACTTATCTGCCTTCATAAACAGTTGATTCTCCAGGAGGCATTGAAGAACCTGTGGAGCACGTGTTCTTGGGGGGGAGCGGGAGAAGACGAGGATGTCATCAATATAGACGAAGACAAACCGGTTTAACATGTCTCTTAGATAGTCATTGACCAGAGCCTGGAACACAGCAGTGGCGTTGGTAAGGCCAAAGGACATGACCAGATACTCGTAGTGGCTGCTGGCCGTGTTGAAGGCAGTTTCACTCGTCCCCCTCTCGTATCCGTACCAGGTGGTTGGTGTTCCGTAGATCCAGCTTGGAAAACACGGTGGCCCCCTGGAGCGGCTTGAAGGCTGAGGAGATGAGTGGTAGTGGGTAGCGGTTCTTCACCGTTATGTCATTAAGTCTCTGGTAGTCAATGCACGGACGCAGGGTCTTGTCCTTCTTCTCCACGAAGAAGAACCCTGCGCCAGCGGGAGAGGACGAAGGACAGATGAATCCTACAGCTAGAGAGTCACCAATGTAGGTCTCCATAGCATTGGTCTCCGGTCCTGACAGAGAGTACAGTCGTCCCCGGGGCGGAGTAGCGCCAGGGAGAAGGTCAATCCCGCAGTCATAAGGTCAGTGCGGCGGAAGCGAAGTGGCCCAGGCCTTGCTGAACACCTCTCAGAGGTCCTGGTACTCCACAGGCAGGATCAGGGTCAGGGCAGGCAGAGTTCGGTAATCCAGAGTAGTGTCTCTCTGTCTCAATAATGCTAAGAAGATATTCATGAATTAAAGCTAGAATACTTTATTGAAACAATAACAATGCAAAAACCCCACCTCAGTTTTGGTAAAAAGCTGAGCGATAGGAGAAATGTAACCACTCTCATATTCAGATGTATAGATGCAATGACTGACCATATATGATATACAGTGGGGAGAACAAGTATTTGATAACCTGCAAAATCGGCAGTGTTTCCCACTTACAAAGCATGTAGAAGTCTGTAATTTTTATCATAGGTACACTTCAACTGTGAGAGACGGAATCTAAAACAAAAATCCAGAAAATCACATTGTATGATTTTTAAATAATTAATTAGCATTTTATTGCATGACATAAGTATTTGATCACCTACCAACCAGTAAGAATTCCGGCTCTCACAGACCTGTTAGTTTTTCTTTAAGAAGCCCTCCTGTTCTCCACTCATTACCTGTATTAACTGCACCTGTTTGAACTCGTTACCTGTATAAAAGACACTTGTCCACACACTCAATCAAACAGACTCCAACCTCTCCACAATGGCCAAGACCAGAGAGCTGTGTAAGGACATCAGGGATAAAATTGTAGACCTGCACAAGGCTGGGATGGGCTACAGGACAATAGGCAAGCAGCTTGGTGAGAAGGCAACAACTGTTGGCGCAATTATTAGAAAATGGAAGAAGTTCAAGATGACGGTCAATCTCCCTCGGCCTGGGGCACCATGCAAGATCTCACCTCATCGTGCATCAATGATAATGAGGAAGGTGAGGGATCAGCCCAGAACTACACGGCAGGACCTGGTCAATGACCTGAAGAGAGCTGGAACCACAGTCTCAAAGAAAACCATTAGTAAGACACTACGCCGTCATGGATTAAAATCCTGCAGTGCACGCAAGGTCCCCCTGCTCAAGCCAGCGCATGTCCAGGCCCGTCTGAAGTTTGCCAATGACCATCTGGATGATCCAGAGGAGGAATGGGAGAAGGTCATGTGGTCTGATGAGACAAAAATAGAGCTTTTTGGTCTCAACTCCACTCGCCGTGTTTGGAGGAAGAAGAAGGATGAGTACAACGCCAAGAACACCATCCCAACCGTGAAGTATGGAGGTGGAAACATCATTCTTTGGGGATGCTTTTCTGCAAAGGGGACAGTGTGTGAAAACCTGGTCAAGAACTACAGGAAACGTATGATCTCTGTAATTGCAAACAAAGGTTTCTGTACCAAATATTAAGTTCTTTTTTTCTGATGTATCAAATACTTATGTCATGCAATAAAATGCAAATTAATTACTTAAAAATCATACAATGTGATTTTCTGGATTTTTGTTTTTTTCCGTCACTCACAGTTGAAGATTACCTATGATAAAAATGACAGACTTATACATGCTTTGTAAGTGGGAAAACCTGCAAAATCGGCAGTGTATCAAATACTTGTTCTCCCCACTGTATATATATATTTTTTTACTATACAGTGTTTGTTTACATTTGTATTCTTTTTTACACACATTGGAGTAAAACAAGCCCCACCTCAGTTTTGGTAAAAAGCTGAGCGATAGGAGAAATGTAACCACTCTCATATTCAGATGTATGGATGCAATGACTGACCATATATGATATACAGTGGGGAGAACAAGTATTTGATAACCTGCAAAATCGGCAGTGTTTCCCACTTACAAAGCATGTAGAAGTCTGTAATTTCTATCATAGGTACACTTCAACTGTGAGAGACGGAATCTAAAACAAAAATCCAGAAAATCACATTGTATGATTTTTAAATAATTAATTTGCATTTTATTGCATGACATAAGTATTTGATCACCTACCAACCAGTAAGAATTCCGGCTCTCACAGACCTGTTAGTTTTTCTTTAAGAAGCCCTCCTGTTCTCCACTCATTACCTGTATTAACTGCACCTGTTTGAACTCGTTACCTGTATAAAAGACACTTGTCCACACACTCAATCAAACAGACTCCAACCTCTCCACAATGGCCAAGACCAGAGAGCTGTGTAAGGACATCAGGGATAAAATTGTAGACCTGCACAAGGCTGGGATGGGCTACAGGACAATAGGCAAGCAGCTTGGTGAGAAGGCAACAACTGTTGGCGCAATTATTAGAAAATGGAAGAAGTTCAAGATGACGGTCAATCTCCCTCGGCCTGGGGCACCATGCAAGATCTCACCTCATCGTGCATCAATGATAATGAGGAAGGTGAGGGATCAGCCCAGAACTACACGGCAGGACCTGGTCAATGACCTGAAGAGAGCTGGAACCACAGTCTCAAAGAAAACCATTAGTAAGACACTACGCCGTCATGGATTAAAATCCTGCAGTGCACGCAAGGTCCCCCTGCTCAAGCCAGCGCATGTCCAGGCCCGTCTGAAGTTTGCCAATGACCATCTGGATGATCCAGAGGAGGAATGGGAGAAGGTCATGTGGTCTGATGAGACAAA
This sequence comes from Thymallus thymallus, assembly GCA_023634145.1. Lineage (NCBI taxonomy): Eukaryota > Metazoa > Chordata > Actinopteri > Salmoniformes > Salmonidae > Thymallus > Thymallus thymallus. The sequence continues at coordinate 13,389,382 of CM042403.1, read as the reverse complement.
AATAGAGCTTTTTGGTCTAAACTCCACTCGCCGTGTTTGGAGGAAGAAGAAGGATGAGTACAACGCCAAGAACACCATCCCAACCGTGAAGTATGGAGGTGGAAACATCATTCTTTGGGGATGCTTTTCTGCAAAGGGGACAGGACGACTGCACCGTATTGAGGGGAGGATGGATGGGGCCATGTATCGCGAGATCTTGGCCAACAACCTCCTTCCCTCAGTAAGAGCATTGAAGATGGGTAGTGGCTGTGTCTTCCAGCATGACAACGACCCGAAACACACAGCCAGGGCAACTAAGGAGTGGCTCCGTAAGAAGCATCTCAAGGTCCTGGAGTGGCCTAGCCAGTCTCCAGACCTGAACCCAATAGAAAATCTTTGAAGGGAGCTGAAAGTCCGTATTGCCCAGCGACAGCCCCGAAACCTGAAGGATCTGTATGGAGGAGTGGGCCAAAATCCCTGCTGCAGTGTGTGAAAACCTGGTCAAGAACTACAGGAAACGTATGATCTCTGTAATTGCAAACAAAGGTTTCTGTACCAAATATTAAGTTCTTTTTTTCTGATGTATCAAATACTTATGTCATGCAATAAAATGCAAATTAATTACTTAAAAATCATACAATGTGATTTTCTGGATTTTTGTTTTTTTCCGTCACTCACAGTTGAAGATTACCTATGATAAAAATGACAGACTTATACATGCTTTGTAAGTGGGAAAACCTGCAAAATCGGCAGTGTATCAAATACTTGTTCTCCCCACTGTATATATATATTTTTTTACTATACAGTGTTTGTTTACATTTGTATTCTTTTTTACACACATTGGAGTAAAACAAGCTTTGATTTTTGGTTCTGATGGGGTACGACAGTTGAACTAAGCTCATGGAGATATTTATAAGTTATATTCTTCAAGAAGCAATGAGTGTATTTATATCATTAGTTAATAAGTCCAAAAATGTATATAGCAACTAAGGATCCCAAAGGGGACAACTGAAAACTAGCTGTTATTGGCATAGAGGGTTGGAACCAGTGGCGGTCGGTGCCGTTTAAGATTAGGGAGGACGATTTTTTATTTATTTATTTATTTATTACAGCATATTGGATGAGTGTCATTCATATTCCATTCACCCAGCTCAATGTAAGATTGGTAGGTTTAGGCTACTACATGTTTCCCTATACCCATCATGAGTGTCACAGTTTGTAGTAATGGGACGGTAAATGGAGCGTTGGTGAAGTGTCATCCTTGTTTATTTAAATGAGGTGTTCTCACAAAGCATTAAATAAACAGGAGAGTATAACAAATAAAGTGACTTACTGTTCTGTGACGTAGTGTAGACAGGCACAAACAATGATCCACACACAGGTGGATGTGTGGGGAGCCTAAATACAATCCCCAATCAGAGACAACCCTGTACAGCTGTCTCTGATTGAGGATCATTACTCCCCTAGTTAGGGTGTGAGGGCTTGATTGTGGTCCTTCACTCCCCTTGGTGGGAGTCAGAGGCCTAACCACAATCAAACCCTCACAGTACCCCCCCCCCCCCGCAAATAGTCCCCCCTTTCCCCAAAAAATGTGTACAAGTCTGGGAGGGGAACGGGCGGAGTACTGGGGCGGTTGATGGTGGAGGCTCCGGCCCCGGCCTCGGGCGTGACGTAAAATGTGAAGGCTGCTCCCCTCCTGCTTCACCGTTGCACGCCCGGTCCGGTCCGGACCCCGGCGCGATGATTCCCCCCTCAGTACTCCCGCGAAGCACCAAGTCCTGTCTGGACCCTGGTGTGGGAGCCCCCCTGGAGAGGGGCTGATGTCTTTCCCCGGCTCGGACCCCGGTGGAGCGGACTGCTCCGGCATGGGGGCGGGGCGGATGACCGGACCCGGACTGGGCACCGGTGGAGCGGACTGCACTGGCACTGGAATGAAGCAGACGACCGGCCCCGGACCGGTGGAGCGGACTGCTCTGGCACTGGAATGAAGCAGATGACCGGCCCCGGACTGGGCACCGGTGGAGCGGACTGCTCTGGCACTGGAGTGAAGCAGACGACCGGCCCCGGACTGGGCACCGGTGGAGCGGACTGCTCTGGCACTGGAGTGAAGCAGACGACCGGCCCCGGACTGGGCACCGGTGGAGCAGGCTGCTCTGGCACTGGATGTTCCATGCTGCGGACCGTCGCTGGAGGTTCCGGGCTACGGACCTTCGCTGGAGGCTCCGGGCTGCGGACCTTGGCTGGAGGTTCTGGGTTGCGGACCTTCGCTGGAGGTTCTGGGTTGGGGACCTTCGCTGGAGGTTCCGGGCTACGGACCTTCACTGTAGGCTCCGGGCTGCGGGCCTTCGCTGGAGGTTCCGGGTTGCTGACCTTCGCTGGAGGTTCCGGGTTCCTGACCTTCGCTGGAGACTCGGGATTGCTGACCTTCACTGGAGGCTCCAGGCTGCGGACCTATGCTGGAGGTTCCGGGCTGCGGACCTTCACTGGAGGTTCCCGGCTACGGACCTTCGCTGGAGGCTCTGGGCTGCGGACCTTTGCTGGAGGTTCTGGGCTGCGGACCTTCGCTGTAGGCTCCGGGCTGCGGACCTTCGCTGGAGGTTCCCGGCTACGGACCTTCGCTGGAGGTTCCGGGCTGTGGACCTTCGCTGGAGGTTCCGGGCTGTGGACCTTCGCTGGAGGTTCCGGGTTGCTGACCTTCGCTGGAGGCTCCGAGCATCGAGCCGTCACTGGAGGCTCCGGGCTTCGAACCGTCGTGGAAGCCTCCCGGCCTCGACCCTTCACTGGAGGTCGAGTGCGTGGAGCAGGCACGGGCCGTACCGGACTGGGGGAACGCACCACTGGGCTGGTGTGAGGAGCAGGCACGGGCCATACCGGGCTAGGGGAACGCACCTCATGGCTGGTGCGAGGAGCAGGCACGGGCCGTACCGGGCTGTGGGAACGCACCACTGGGCTTGTGCGAGGAGCAGGCACGGGCGGTACCGGGCTAGGGGAACGCACCTCATGGCTGGTGCGAGGAGCAGGCACGGGCTGTACCGGGCTGTGGGAACGCACCACTGGGCTTGTGCGAGGAGCAGGCACGGGCGGTACCGGGCTAGGGGAACGCACCTCATGGCTGGTGCGAGGAGCAAGCACGGGCCGTACCGGGCTGTAGGAACGCACCACTGGTCTGGTGCGAGAAGCAGGCACGGGCCGTACTGGGCTGGGGGAACGCAACACTGGGCTGGTGCGAGAAGCAGGCACGGACCGTACCGGGCTGGGGAAACTCACCACTGGGCTAGTGCGAGGAGCTGGGACGGGATGTACCTGGCTGGGGACACGCACCGTTGGGCTGGTGCGTTGAGCTGGCACAGGTCGCACCGGGCTGGGGACACGCACCATTGGGCTGGTGCGCGGAGCAGGGCTGTTGGTGCGCACCGATGGTGTTGTGCGCTGAGTCGGTCTCCTCCGTCTCCGACTCTGGACTGGCGCTGGAGGCACCGGACTGGGAACTGGCGCTGGAGTACGACTGTACTTGTCGTCCCTTCTCCACCGCCAATCCCCATTCCTCCGGGAACCCCCACGAGTGAGGGAACAGAAGCACATCGTCGTCGTCTTCCTCCGACTCCTCTCTGTACTCCTGCTCCCATGGCTGTAGGGGCTCCTCCTGGAACCCCCACGAGTGCAGTGGTCGGGGCTCTTCTCCTTCGATCCCCGACCACCCCGAGAATAAATTAAACATCCCTCTCTGTTTGAGTAGACTAAACTAGCTAGCTGCATTCACTAGCTAAGTAAGTGAAAATGAAAGTGAAAAAAATACAACAAAATATACATCTCTCGCTCTCTCTCTCTCTCTCGCTTCTCCTTCATTTAAATTGTTTTTATTTTCAACTATTGTCTTTCTCTTTGAGTCAACTACTCATATTCCATGCACTGCAGTGCTAGCTAGCTGTAGCTTATGCTTTCAGCCCTAGATTCATTTTCTGATTCTTTGATTGGATGGACACCATGTCAGTTCTTGCTGCAAGAGCTCTGATAGGTTGGAGGACGTCCTCCAGAAGTTGTCATAATTACTGTGTAAGTCTATGGAATGTGGTGAGAACCATGAGCCTTCTAGGTTTTGTATTAAAGTCAATGTAGCCAGGATGGAAACTGGCTGTCCTCCGGCTACACCATGGTGCTACCCCAGAAAGTGCTGTTGAGGCTAATGAAGACATGAATTGCAATACAGTGTGTTTTTATCAATTATTTGGTGCCTGCATATATTTAGTAAAGTATTATCTAAACAGGAAACTTTTTAAATGTTTCACTATTTTTATTTTTATGAAATTCACTGAGGAGGATGGTCCTCCCCTTCTTCATCTGAGGAGCCGCCACTGTTCGGAACTGTCTTTCTTATTGGTCTATTACCTAATTTACCACCTGGTGATATCACCAGGCAGGCCAAAACTCCATCCCACCTAAACAGGCAGAAATGTCAGGCATTCTTTTCAAACAGCTCCTACACTAAATGGGCATTATCATTATAATTTCACAGTAATATTTCAACCTTATAGTGTGGAAATATACATGTATATAAAACACAGGAAAATCACGTTTTCGACTGCACTGGGCCTTTAAATAATCCGAGGTCATATCATAACATCGTAATTACCAATTTCCACACCAAAACAATCTTAACTCCTCATTACCAAACAACAACTATCTGTGGCTCCACTTCCCCAACGACCCCCCCCTACTTCTCGTTTTGTGCCTTTTCTGAATGCACGCGCCTCAGCAGCTGTCATTCTTGTTTTAAAAGCGGGTGCCCGCGCTCTGCACCGAACAGCGCAGCGCCGCACACACTCACTTAGAAGATTATGTTGGGGTTCCTGTCCATTTTGTAGAAGACAGACAGAAATAGGAGGTGAAAAGAAATCGTTCATTTACGCACTAGGAAGGAATAAGGACACATTCGGAAGGCGCTCACAAAGAGACCGTCAACCTCAAAAAAACATTATACCCGCCTCAGTGGTTTCGATACACCTCGTCTGAATAGTGGATTATTACGAGGAAATCGCCTTGGCTTGGAACCATGAGCTGGGGGTCAGAGCTATGGGTAAGGGTCATATCTTAATTTATTAGGCACTATCAGTGGCTATCAATAGTGAGAAACAGCCCGACGGCTTGCAAACCAAGACCGAATGTTTATTAGCTACATTGTAATAACTGCAAAACAAGCTACACCGTCCATTTTCCAGTCGTCAATCAGTTCATCCCGATGAAGGCTAATTCAAATTTAAGGCTATCATGTTCCCTGCCTGACTGACATTTAGGCCATTGATGTGAAGCTAGTTCGCTTGTCCAGACCGATGTGCATTTGTGGCTATTGTAGCCTACATCATAATAACGATAATCGCGGAGCTATTTTACGCATTCAATTCAATACAGTTCAACATAACATAACACTAACATGCTTTTTAAAAAACACACCCCCACTTGATGTTTTTCACTATAGAGTCCAGGCAGTGCTTGCAGGTCAGCTAGCCCACTACCATACCAGACCATATTTGTCTCCCTTTTGATCGAGAAAGCTGAATGCATTATAATATAGACCCTTTTATTTAATGTCAGTTAATGCTTGTTGGTGTGGTACCTGGGTCATCTGAAAATACTCAAACGCCTGTACGAAAATAAAACAACAACAGCCACAGAGCAGTCAGCATTGTAGCTGAAAATGATGGATTCAATCAGTGTTTCTGACGTTTTGTTTAGGCTAGATGTAGACAGTATACACATTTACATGGATTTGTCTTGGAACCACACCATAGAACAACCATATCCATGCAAAATAGTCACTGTTCATTTAACCAGACTGTATATTAATTAAACTATTATTAGCCTCACTTATATCATACCAACATTTAGCTATTTAAGTATTTCTCTGCCATCGACCTGTATAGTATAGTTAACCATGCAAATATTCCAAATGTATCTATATCAACTTGCAATATTTTTATCATTTTTATCACACTCTGTAACAATATATAGTGTACATATTCAGCCATTCACCCATACTATGCAATGTCTTTTTATAGCTTTTTGCACTCCAGACTTCTTGTATTTTTATACTTTTTCATACGACCGCACTATGTATCATGTATAGTGTATCTGTCTTTTGTGTATTTTTGTTCTGGCATTTTGCACCTGCCCTGTGTTTTTTCGTAGCTGCTTGACAAAGAAATGTCCCTTAGGGGATCAATAAAGTACCTATCCTGTCCTAAAGGGAGTCTGATTTGGAGAGTCTTAAAAGGAGAGTCTGAGTTGACAGTTGGAAGTTGAACAGGATATAGGACTGTGGCTTCTCAGAAGCTACTTTTTCAGAAGCAACTTTTTCAGAAGCTACCGTTACACACACACACACACACACACACACACACACACACACACACACACACACACACACACACACACACACACACACACACACACACACACCACACACCACACACTGTGCTGTCATTGTCAACCATGTTGCAATTAGCCAAATGACAGCTAATCTTCACAATGCAGCCAGTCAGATCTCCTCCCATGTCTCACACATACAACCAAGACAGCCTCATAATCAAAACCGGTTGTGCCACGGATTGACATGAACTCACTTGATTTAGTGAAACCTATGGAAAGCTGTTTTAACATATTTGAATATCATCTTTTTAATCAATCATTCAAATCATTCTATGATAATTACCTTTAGGGGGACAGGATCACATTTGCATTCTCCTACAAACAGTCGCTAAAAGGGATTCAATTTGATTTTATTTCCTATAGATCTACACAATTTACTCCTCTTTTTCAGTGAAAGAATTATAAAATGATAGAACATTTTCCAAATAAATTAAAAAAAAAAAAAAATTTAAATGTATTGATTGCTGTATGTCTTCACACCCCAGAGTTATTAATAGGCTACTTCAATAATTGTCCCTGATTTTCAAGCAGATTTAGGTCAGGAGAAATCAATACATGATGCTGCCACCACAATACTCATCTTATTCACACCTGTAATGGGTGCCAATGGTGCTTCCACTAAGTATTGAATATGGCAGGTCCGCTAGAAAACGTGTGGCGAGGCGGCATTTGCCCAAGCACTTTTCAATCAGGTGTGACTTTTGATTTAGTTTAATAAAATATATTGACGCAAAGGGTTAAAAAGAGTGCAATTTTTTTTTTACTGATTTGCCTCATGATTCAATTCGCTCACAATTTCTGTCCTGCTGCTGCAGGCTCTGTGCATTTCTTGACCAGTCAGATTCACTGAAATTGCAGGCCGGCACAACCATAGAGAATGATAGCGTGTGCATCAATATATACAATATATACATTATGGTGTCTGTGAGCGCATGGACAGCGCCATTTTGAAGTAGTCCATTTTCTTCTTCATGATTGGATGATCCCTCCTGATGACTCGGTTGGACATGACTCCAACAGGGTCATCAGGAGGGATCAGCTAATGCACCTGAAGCATGCGCACAAGATATGAATATATGTATGAGACGCATGCGTACTTGCTGAGCTCATGCACGTGTTTACATGGTTCTGCTTATGCTTAGAAATGTGATAGAAATGTCATGCACTACTTTGAAAGTTCTTTGAAAAGTTGACGTAATTATACTTTCCTGTGGATGTATTGTCTCACATTCCTACCGCCAAAAGGACCAACCCCATGGACAACTGGTAAAGTATGTTAAAATATAATTTTATTCAAAATTCTGGCTTGTAGAGGTCGTGAGAAGACACTTTCCTGATTCAAACGTACATTTCTGCCAGACGTACAATTGAATGCAATTTAATGTCAGGTTTCCAGGCAAGGGGTGGAGCTGAATACCACTGACAATTCCACAGTTATGAGGCAACATTTCATCCACCCACTCAAGTGCCCTGGTACCAAATGTAGGCTAGTTAGTTGAGCTACAACAAACATCCAGTGTTGAAGAAAGGCTCTGACTTTTATTCAGCTTGTCTGCTTTTGGTGCCCAAAAGTGGGCACCTTACTTCTTAACAAACTACATTTTAAGAGGGGCTTCAGATGTGCAGAAGGATGGATTCCCAGAAGACCGCACACACACACACACACAAATACACTAATCCCGCTTCATGTCGTAAACTCCGGCATGAGAGTAAGGAAAATTACAGGACTGCCACAGCCATTTTTACAGAGCCCTAATAAGTAGTCAGAGCCTCTGGAGTTCCTCATTTGCCTTTTGTTTCAGATTTTGTTGTTGTTGTGCTGTAAAATGATAGCTTGACGTCTCAAACAGAAGTCTCGCTCTATCATTAGCTACATACTTCAGTCTGAATGAGGGTGGTTGTATAAAACAAAGTCATCAGCGATTGGATCATCTCTAACCAATCAGAGTATCAAAGCCAATGATGAATTTTCAAAACGTCGCTTTACCCACGTGTTATGAATCTGGCCCACCAGGGCGGGCTGGCCAATTTTTTTATTTGAAGCCCCCGTTATTAGTCATGATAAAAAAAAAAGTTGTACAGGCCCACTAGGTAAAATTTGACCAGCCCATCTGGCATTTCGGGCCATTCCTCCCCTGTGACCAACCCATCAGTTTCTGGGACCAATTAGAATGTTTTTGCGATCTAGAAATCGTCGGGGAGCTACTCATATCCAGATTAATTGCAGAGAATAAACTAACTGCCGTGGGCGTGGCGTAGTGTTTGGGCAAGTACAATTAACCACTGGTTACAAATTGACTGCTTAAGGTACCGTGTGGGATACCATTAGGCCTAGATCCTGCTTGCCTGTTGTGTACTTCACATCTGAAACGTGCTTCAGTCTCAGCGATGGGAACAGGGAAGTGGGAAATTGTGTGTGGTTGTGCCAAGTTCTTTGCCCCCTACCGCTGAAGTCAGTTTTAGCAGACGGAGAAACAGCGAGGTCTGGAGATGGTTACATTTGGTACATGTTTTTCCTCACGAATTGGGGGTGGGGGAGCGAGGGAGAGGGGGCTCAGACTAAGGGTGCGAATGGACCGGAGAAAGAAGGTCAGCTCTTCTGAATTTTTCTCCAATCCCTTTTCCAAAGTTCATGGAGAACAATATGAGTGCTTCAGAGGCCTAGTATTTATGTCATGACATCAGCCCTATTTCTCTTACTAGCCTAGTGCCTGAACAAGATGCACTGCTCTGCTGCCCAGGCAATGGTGATAGAGCGTCACTCCAGGGTGTTCCAAACGCTTTCATGTGTGCTTTCCGACCTGTTTTCTCTCTGAAAAGCATGTGTTAATGGTGTATTACAACCAGATGTTAAGTGCTTTGATAGGATTGAATGACAACCAGACCCTCGTTTTAGTTTAGATTCCAGTTACAACCAAACAGAACTCTACAGGTGTGAGCTGGGGATGTAGGCTAGTAATGGTTAAGCTGGTAGTGTGTTCGGTGTCCCTGGCTGTCATGTTAAACTCAAGTTAGGATGGGATATGCACTGTCCTCTCTCCTTTGTCCTGTGGTGGCATTTCTGTTCTGTCATTTGTAGAGCAAATGCATCTTAACTTATTGTTGTAGGTAGAACGAACGTAACACAAGAGCAGACTATCTTGAGTGGCAAAATAAATTCTTCCATTTATTGGTGTGTTATTACACTGATTGCTGTTGAAAGGCATCCAATATGACAGACAGGGAAGGAGTGGTGGGGCACCACATGGGTCTTGTCAAGCTCGGCTCTTGGTGTTTTCAGCCTGAGCACAGAGAGGAAGGAAGTGATCTTTCAGGAAGTGTGGTCACAGTCAAGCTGTGTTTCTCAACCTCTCGAAAAGAACATAACTGGAGATAGTTATAGGTCTTCCTGTGATGTGACGCTCTCAGCTTTTTCTGTAAGTAGAGAAGAAAATGCGGGAAATACCAAAGTAGCCTAAGCCTAATTGCATTCTAGGTTCAATTTTATTTAACTAGGCAAGTCAGTTAAGAACAAATTCTCATTTACAACGACGGCCTACCCCAGGCAAACCTGGACGATAGTGACGCCTCTTACACTGAGATGCAGTGCCTTAGACCACTGTGCCACTCGGGAGCCCATATAATGTGCTTAGCATCATTAGAGAGAGAATGTACCATTTTGGTAACAACTGTACATTGCTGTTTTGCAGTCACTCTTTTCTGTTTCATTTTGAATCAGTCTTAGTTGGAATCTGTTTTTAGCTGCGGCTTCATTGTAGCAATGCAGCAGCTCGCCAATGCATTCCGAATGGTTGTGAGAGTAACCTTTGAGAGAGAACTGGTCATTCAAGTTTTTTTAGTTTTGTTTGTGTGTGTGTGAGTCACAAAAAGTGAGTAATAGGTTAAAATAACAGATTTCAAGTCATTGCATTCCATCAGATAGATAGGTACTTTTAATGATCCTCGAGGGGAAATTTGTTCGTCAAGCAGCTACTAAAAAACACAGGGCAGGTGCAAAATGCCAGAACGAAAATACACAAAAGACAGATACACGATACATGATACATAGAGCGGCAGTATGAAAAAGTATAAAAATACAAGAAGTCTGGAGTGCAAAAAGCTATAAAAAGACATTGCATAGTATGGGTGAATGGCTGAATATGTACACTATTGTTAGGTGTTAGGTGAAAAAAAAATGATACAAATATTGCAAGTTGATATAGATAAATAAGGAGTATTTGCATGGTTAACTATACTATACAGGTCGATGGCAGAGAAATACTTAAATTGCTAAAAGTGTGTATGATATGAGTGAGGGTAATACTAGTTTACTTAATATACAGTCTGGTTAAATGAACAGGTAAGTGAATATTTTGCATGGTTAAATTAGCTGTACAGGTAAATATACAGTTAAATTTACAGGTAAGTGAGTATTTGCATGATTACATTAACTGTACAGGTAAATGAAAGGAAGAGATACTTAAATAGCTAAATGTGTGTATGATATAATTTAGGGTAATAATAGTAATTCCCTTAAAATACAGTCCTTAGTGCAGGGTTTAATTACAGATAAATGCACGTATTCCACATTCAATATACTAAAAGCAATGAAAAAATATAAAACTGACAGGATACTAATATGTATTCCCGAGTGAATGACTACATAAGTTCAGTACAATAATTACTTATATTGCACGTGATATGATATAACAACTGTACATGAATATGTATATACAGACCTGAATGAATAAATAAGTCCTGAGTGAATGAGTGATTACAGACCAGAGTTACTCACGGATGGATGCATAATTGTTAAACTAGGTCCTAACACCCCAACAGTTCCAGGTCTATGTTGACGACGGCACGGCACCCCGGTGAGGCTTTAAATAGTCTAATAGCCGCCGGCGGGAAGGACCTCCTGTAGCGTTCTCTGGCATACCGTGGTGGGATCAGTCTGTGACTGAAGGTGCTACTCTGCGTCATAACCATGGCATGCAGAGAGTGGGTGACGTTGTCCATGATGGCCAGCAGTTTGGCCAGGATCCGTCTCTCCACCACCTCCTCTAGAGTGTCAAGGCTAATCCCCAGAACAGAGCTAGCCTTCCTAATCACTTTATTTACCCAAGAAGCATCACCAGCCTTTATGTTGGCTCCCCAGCACACTGCAAAAAGACCACAGACTGGTAGAAGGTATGCAGTAGTTTACTGCACACGTTGAAGGACCTGAGCCTCCTCAGAAAGTAGAGTCGGCTCTGGCCCATTTTGTACAGAGCCCCGGTGTTACCAGCCAATTCCAGCCTGTTGTCCATATGGACTCCCAGGAACTTGTATGACCCAACCATTTCCACATCCATCCCCTGTATAGGGACTGCAGTCAGTTGGGCCTTGGTTCTCCTGAAGTCCACCACCATCTTGTTTGTTTTCATAGTGATTATAGATTATAGTCCACCTCCACATAATGATACTGGGGATGAATGTTGTCATGTAATTTCTATTGACCTGCAAACTTGCATTTACAGTATTGAACAGTGTAGACCTAACACAGAGAGGTGGCCCAGTAAATCTAACCCACATCTGATTCAGAGGGGTTGGGTTAAATGCGGAAGACACATTTCAGTTGAATGCATTGCTGTACAACTGACCCCTTCCCTTCCCTTCCCTTCCCTTCCCTTCCCTTCCCTTCCCTTCCCTTCCCTTCCCTTCCCTTCCCTTCCCTTCCCTTCCCTTCCCTTCCCTTCCCTTCCCTTCCCTTCCCTTCCCTTCCCTTCCCTTCCCTTCCCTTCCCTTCCCTTCCCTTCCCTTCCCTTCCCTTCCCTTCCCTTCCCTTCCCTTCCCTTCCCTTCCCTTCCCTTCCCTTCCCTTCCCTTCCCTTCCCTTCCCATTCTATTGGGTCTCTGTTTTGGGAAAATGCTTTCTCTCAGCCTTGCCGCTCCAAATTCAGTGTTCTTATACAGAGTGTGGCGTATGACAGAAATAAGCCATATTACTCTTACCTGTTATCTTGGTATGTCTCAAAAAAACCCATTTTTGAGCTGTTACTAAATATAGCACGTACTAAATATAGGCCCACTGTTGCCATATTTAATGTGTAGGCCTATTCTTTGTGGATCATTCTCTGGTCCAGGGGGCCTGTAGTCTGTCCTCAGGTGGCTGTGTTTCTCTTCCAGCCTAGCAGGAGGTACAGTTTGAAGTCGGAAGTTTACATACACTAAGTTAACTGTGCCTTTAAACAGCTTGGAAAATTCCAGAAAATTATGTCATGGCTTTAGAAGCTTCTGTTAATTGACATAATTTGAGTCAATTGGAGGTGTACCTGTGGATGTATTTCAAGGCCTACCTTCAAACTCTGTGCCTCTTTGCTCGACATCATGGTAAAATCTAAAGAAATCAGCCAAGACCTCAGAAAACAAATTGTAGAACTCCACAAGTCTAGTTCATCCTTGGGAGCAATTTCCAAACGCCTGAAGGTACCACGTTAATCTGTAAAAACAATAGTATGCAAGTATAAACACCATGGGACCTCACCGCTGTCATACCGCTCAGGAAGGAGACGCGTTCTGGCTCCTAGAGATGAGCATACTTTGGTGCAAATCAATCCCAGAACAACAGCAAAGGACCTTGTGAAGATGCTGGAGGAAACAGGTACAAAAGTATCTATATCCACAGTAAAACAAGTCCTATATTGACATAACCTGAAAGGCCGCTCAGCAAGGAAGAAGCTGCTCCAAAACTGCCATAAAAAAAGCCAGACTACGGTTTGCAACTGCACATGGGGACAGAAGAAATGTCTTCTGGTCTGATGAAACAAAAATAGAACTGTTTGGCCATAATGACCATTGTTATGTTTAGAGGAAAAAGGGGGAGGCTTGCAAGCCGAAGAACACTATCCCAACTGTGAAGCACGGGGGTGGCAGCATCATGTTGTGGGGGTGCTTTGCTGCAGGAGGGACTGGTGCACAAAATGGATGGCATCATGAGGAAGGAAAATTATGCGGATATATTGAAGCAACATCTCAAGACATCAGTCAGGAAGTTAAAGCTTGGTCGCAAATGGGTCTTCCAAATGGACAATAACCCCAAACATACTTCCAAAGTTGTGGCAAAATGGCTTAAGGACAACAAAGTCAAGGTATTGAGGTCAGGTCACAGAGCCCTGACCTCAATCCTATAGATAATTTGTGGGCAGAACTGAAAAAGCGTGTGTGAGCAAAGAAGCCTACAAACCTGACTCAGTTACACCAGTTCTGTCAGGAGGAATGGGCCAAAATTCACCCAACCTTTTGTGGGAAGCTTGTAACGTTTGACCCAAGTTAAACAATTGAAAGGCAATGCTACCAAATAATAATTGAGTGTATGTAAACTTCTGGCTCACTGGGAATGTGATGAAAGAAATAAAAGCTGAAATAAATAATTCTCTACTATTATTCTGACATTTCACATTCTTAAAATAAAGTGGTGATCCGAACTGAAAACAGAGTTTAAATGTATTTGGCTAAGGTGTTTGTAAACTTCTGACTTCAACTGTATGTATAAGGACAGGGAGAAGAATATCTTTGTACGTTTTTGTTCTGAAAAAAGGGTTCCAAAAGTGTTTTTCTGCTGTCCCCATATGAGAACCCTTGTTGGGATCCATGTAGATCCCTCTGTGGAATAGGTTCTACATGGAACCCAAACGGGTTCTTCAAAGGATGCTCCTATGGGGACAGCCAAATAACCCTTTTAGGTTCAAGATATTACCTTTTTTTCTAAGAGTGTAGCTGTTGTTGAATACCTGGTGGGTCTTAAACGATTTACTAAAGATGACAGATCTCTAAACTATTTAATCTGGAAATGTGACTCTGGGATAGAATTACATGGGGCACCTGCCAGGGTTTGCCTATCTTGTGGTCTGCAAGCCCCTGGAGAATGTAATTATGGAATTAACCTCCGTTTGAAGATTAGATGGTCACTTAGATTATTAAAGGAAGAAAGACAATGGAATAAGGAGAGAAATTGCCCAAATCAAGTCCACAAAACATTATGAACACATGACATGGACTGACCAGGTGAAAGCTATGATCCCTTATTGATGTCACCTGTTAAATCCACTTCAATCAGTGTAGATGAAGGGGAGGAGACAGGTTATAGAATAATTTTTACGTCTTGAGACAATTGAGACATGGATTGTGTATGTGTGCCATTAAAAGATTTAAGTGCTTTTGAACAGGGTATAGTAGTAGGTGCCGGGCGCACCGGTTCAAGTGTGTCAAACGCTGCTGAGTTTTTCACGATCAACAGTTTCCTGTGTGTATCAAGAATGGTCCACCACTCAGAGGATATCCAGCCAATGGCAGGCCAGTGGTCGCAAACGGGTTATTGATGAAAGAGGACAAAGGAGGCTGACATGAATTGTGCAGAGCAACAGACGGGATACAGTTAGTCAACTGACAGTCCAGTACAACATTGGTGCCCAAAGACCCATAAAAGAATGCACAAGTCGTTGTACCTTGACACGAATGGGGTAGGGCACTTCTTTTAGCAAAAAACAAGAAACTGCGGTTACAGTGGGCTAAGGAACAAAGACACTGGAGAATTGGAAAAACATTTTTCATCATGCTGTGTTTCAACATTGCAGGCTGGTGGTGGTGGTGTGATGGTGTGGGGTGTGTTTTCATGGCACACATTGGGCCCCTTGATTTGGGCTCCCGAGTGTCGCAGCGGTCTAAGGCACTGTATCTCAGTGCAATAGGTGTCACTACAGTCCCTGGTTCAAATCCAGGCTGTATCACATCTGACTGTGGTTGGGAGTCGCAGAGGGTGGCGCACAATTGGCCCAGCGTCGTCCAGGTTTGGCCGTCATTGTAAATAAGAATTTGTTGTTAACTGACTTGCCTAGTTAAATAAAGGTAAAAAAAAAGAAGTGGAGCAGTGTTTGAATGCCACAGTATATCTGAACATCATGGCCAAACCGGTGTATCCCTTCATGGCACCAGTGTATCCATCTGGAATATATATATTTTTTTCAGCAGGATAATGCCCCATGCCACAAGGCTAGGAATGGTTCCACCAACATGACAGTCATTTCAGTTTACTGCAGTGGCCTGCCCTGTCACCAGATCTCAATCCAATTAAGCATCTGTGGGATGAGATGGAACAAGATATTCGGAGTAGAGATCCACTACCAGCCAACTTGACAAAACTGTGGGAAGCATTGGAGTTGTGGAACGCTTTCAACACCTTGTAGAGTCCATGACCCGATGAATTGAGGCTGTTCTGAGTGCAAAAGTGGGTGCAACTCAATATTAGGAAGGAGTTCCTAATGTTTTGTATATACACTCAGTGTATATAATGTCGTAACATGGCAACCAGTCAGGCAATGTATGTTACATGTCAGTCAGAGGGAGCCCTAGTCATTTAGATTCCCATAATCTTAATAAGCTCTTTCTTAATTCAATTACACACTAAATGGATCATAGCAAGGAGTCCATACACATACAACACAGTACACTGTAATACTCAATCCTATACTGCTCAATCCCAGCTCTTAAAGGGGAAATAGGACAGTAACCTTTAGCGGTCATTACTTTTCAACACAGCGTTTTTCACTTCTCTTAGGAGTTTGGTCAGGATTTGTATGCGAAAAAGACAGACATAGGTACTCACACTTATACTCACATATACCTATACGCAGACTGAGGGAGCTCTCTCTCTGATGGGCCTGCCGATGGAGTCAGGGAAGGCAACACTGCTCAAAGAGCAGCAACTGAAGGTAAGTTTTGGCTGAACCACAACTCCACATTGATAAAACACGACAGACGTCTATTCCATTTTGGTTCATTGAAATGACGTGGAAACAACTAGGCTTGTACGATATACCGTTTACCGGGGTTTTTCAAAATACAGACGGTATGATTTTCAATATCGCCTTGCCGGGGCTGCGGTGTTGCATGCTACACCACTGTTTATAACTATAAGTTAAGTATAACTCTAAGAAATCTAAGATGTGTCAAATAAATTATATCCAGCTCAGGGCTCCAGCTATGCATTTGGTTTGCTAAC
This sequence comes from Thymallus thymallus, assembly GCA_023634145.1. Classification (NCBI taxonomy): domain Eukaryota; kingdom Metazoa; phylum Chordata; class Actinopteri; order Salmoniformes; family Salmonidae; genus Thymallus; species Thymallus thymallus. The sequence goes on along the minus strand of CM042403.1, from coordinate 13,372,963 downwards.
TTGCTAGCTAAGGGGCTAAATGTCAAGATCAAGCTTCTTGGTTACAGATGAGACATTCAATCCCCTCCTCGATCAAGATGCCTGTTTCCTAAATTATATTGTGCTGCCCAAAAAATAGCTCCCCTTGTGTGCACATTCAGTAATACCTTATACCCCGGTATGGTACAGGAATGGTATGACTGTATGAAAATCTGGATATCGCCCAACCCTAGAAACAACGTTGATTCAACTAGTGTGTGCCAAGTGGGATGCCTGTCTGTTGGCCCGTCACATCTTAATAAAATAGAGAAGGAGAAAGTGGTTTGTCGGGGCCTCGGGGAGGCCCTTTTAAAGTAACTCAAGTTGCTTTTCTCTCACGCTGTTTTCGTCTAGTGTAGCGTAGTGGAGGGTTCCTGCAGCGGCAGGGCAGGGCTGGTGTCCCAGACTCAATGAGTTCAATCTAGACCTCATGAACCTCTTTGTTTGTTTGAACAGCGCTCATGCATTGATAGTTGTAATAGAGACAGTGCTGAGCTGTTGTTGGGTAAGTTAGTCTGTGCTGTACTGAGCTGTGATTGGGCCAAGGATTTTAGAGTTTTCACTCTGGTTTACTGAGTTCCTTTTCCTCTGCCGTACTGCTCCACACCCCCTGGCCTGGCCCTGGAGTCCCTCGTCCTGTCCCCCCTGTCCTCTGCCATGGCCCCCCTGCTGTTCACTTTACATTCAGGGCACTTCTGGGGCTGAAACCGGAGCCTGCTTGTTTTCTCTTAGTGAGTGTGCGGGGGGAGGACTGTGACCATGGCCGAGTATAGTCGTAGTATTATTAAGTCTATGTCCCCTTCCTCTGTTGTCACAGGGGGTCTCCATTCTCCCCTTCCTCCTCTTCACTACACCTTCACCCACCTGCCGAGTGGCAGTGTTATTAATGTTTTCCCCTCCTCTTCCTCTCTGACCCCACGGAAGGCCTGCATAGTGCTGAATAGTTTCACCTCTGATGTCAGTGTTCCACATTACTCCTAGGAGGAAATTAGGAGAGAAAGAGAGGAGATGGGGAGAACCACATTTCTCCACAGGAGAGGAGAACAAGGAACAAGGAGAAAGAGAGTAGCGTTGAGGGAAAGAAGGAGAGAGGAAGAGGGGGGAAAAAAGGGGTCTGCGATTGAGGGAAATAAAAAGTGTGAGAAAGACAGAGAGTAGTGTAAAGATGTAGAGATAGGCAGATTGAGCCGTTCTTCCCAGGCAAAGAGTACCAGTAGCCTAATGATTTGCATGATATTATGTGTCCTTTTCATATGACTTTCTGTAATTTTCACTGGAGGCGCCTCCTGTTCCTCAGTCTTTCTTCTATAGGGAACTGCTCTCCAGAAACCGGTAGCAGAACCTTGACTCTACGATTCAATATGGTTCTGTTTCAGGTCTACCGCCTACACTGAGCTTGTTAAGACAGGTGCCAGAGTGTCTGGTCTTCACCTGCCGAGATGGAGAGGGTATAATGTTGTGGAGGAGCCATACTGTTTTTTGTGTGGCCCTGTCCCTGTGTGCCGTGGGAGTGACTCACTCAGGTTTTTCTCCACAATTAGCTGTAAGGCCTGTACTCGTCTCTATGGCGATGTCTCTCTCTTTGTCTATCTGTCTGTTTTTGTCTGTCTCTGTCTCTGAAGCCCTCTCATCAACACCACGAGAGAACATGAGTGCTGCTGTCTAACAGCCAATCAGTGTCACCTGAACCTGGTCCCTACCCTAATCACTGTCGGCTGTGGTAGTGAGCTATTATAAAGCTACTCACAGAGCTCCGGTATGGTTGAAGATGTGTGTAGGCCGCCGGCCTAGTTGTTTATTACTGCCAGGCGTATCTCTTAAGTCAAGTGGGTGTTTCTTTCCTTAAGGTTCTTCTACAGTCAGTGCTCTCTGAGACTGTTTGAAGCTACAGGCCTGTGTTGAGGAACTAACCAATTGTTAATTGAACTGAAACATTCACAGCGGATTTCCCCTGAACTAATCTGTGATGTACACCTACACACGGTGAACCTTGATCAGAAGCAAACTGAGAGAAGAAGTGAGAGTTCTGCTAGTGTTCCTCTGAAGCAGAAGTTGTACCTGGGCCCACATCATGCTGATTATTGTATCTCTCTCTCACATCCCCCGTGTTGCTTAGCAACCTCAAAAAGAAACAGAATAAATATATATCTGATTTGAGATCGAATGACGGTGAAAACACACAAACAACGCAAGCTGGTGACTTACAGATAAAACAGTTGAGATTTACAGAGGTTTATGTGAGAGTAAGAATTAAAGATGTTTCTTGCAAGTCGTGTGTCATAACAGAACAGGACTTCCTTCAATGTTTCAACTAATCTCTGGCCACAGAATGTTCTCCCTCTCTGTCTCTGTCTTAGTTCAAGCCACACTGGGGTGGGCGGGGTGTGGAGGAGCTAGTCACATCTACTGATCTGGTTCAGCATCCTTGAATGTATAGATCTCATGTTTGATACATGTTCAACTGGTCTTCCCTTGAGTGATGAGTCAGAACAGGCTAAGACTTTTCAGGGTTGATATCTGGGATCTGAGTTATGTCAGAGTGAATATTGTTATCAATGAAATAACAGTCTTGAATCATTGCAGGTTGAGAGTTGAGACAACACGCTTGAGATCCCATATCCAAAACCAACTCAACCCTGCACTGTATGTAGGTTATAATGATGCGTGTTTGTTTCGTTATGAATAGCCTAGATTGATGTGTATCAGGTGCAGCCATCATGGTTGACCACTCCTGATTTCGCTCTCTCTAAGGGTTAAGGCGAATGATTGCCTGATGATTGCATCCTGCTGTCAGGAGTTCTATAAGAGCCTGAGCGGTCTTTGCCGTTGGACGACAGAGTGACAGCTAGCATCACTTCTCGCTTACAAATGTAGTCAGATGGCCATGAAAGGGCAATTTGTGATTTTGTGATTTTTCTCCAGTCCAAAAACGGAAAGGATGTTCCTCTTAAATGTTTTGCGTCACCTGGCTAACAAAGAAGAACACCCTCCCACTTTAAGTAGGCCTAGTTCCATGTTTCTTCCTTGCATTACTTCCTCTTTACACTCAACTCAGGTTTCACTCTGACCTCAACCAGAACCACCAGTAGGGAACTGTGAAATGGACTGGCTGTTCTCTCATATCTTTCATCAGGTATTTTTCCTATTCCTTCATCACCCTCAACAGCACTTCATTATGCCTGGTATTGTGTGGATATTTCCTTTTCGGAGGAAATAGGCCCATTGATTGGTCCCCTGGAAGGAGGAACTGTTGTTTCTTCTTTGGCGTTGGCTTGGAGGAAAGCCATTAAATGTTGTGCTGGAGAGGAAATGTACATTAGAAACAGGAAGTGTTGTTGCGATGCCCTGATAATTCTGCATCGGTTTCCACAGAGTTCTGCAAGTCCTATCCTGCAGTGTATGTGTCAAGAAATGTACTGTGAAGGATGATAGAGAAAATTAAACCACACACGGCATGATATCACAAATCAGTCCACCACCGTTTGCTCCCTACCCAGTGATAAAGAATGCAGAGAAACGGTCCAAAAGCTATTGGCGCACCTTCAAAAACGAAATAGACTCTGGGGCCACATACTGGTGTCACTCTGTACACACGTCTGTGTAAAGGCCTCTACGGCTGGAAAGCATATCTAGTGTGCCACTAATTTCACAGTACAAGTATTTTTTTTTGAGATAACATTCCTACCAGATGTGCTTATATGAAAGAGTTTGGACTCTGTACTTTGGAAGGCAGGTGAATTTAATGGCCGTTTGATGTGAATTGATTCAGGGCTTTAATGATTTGGCCCAGGCCTAACTCTTGTGACAGTTAAATAAATCCATTTGTCTCCATTGTCTGCTAAATAGCTGAGTGAGAATGAACCATAGCCTTTTAGGTACATTGTTTCCCCCGCCACACTTCTCTCTTTCTCTTTTTTACCCCTGTTTCTTTTGCATTTTTCTGAATGTCTAATTCTCCTTAACCCCCCCCCCCCATCTTTCTCTCTCCCCCTCTCTCTCTCCCCCCTCTCCCTCTCTATCCCTCTGTCTCTCTGTCTCTCTGTCTCATTAGGTCTCTCTTTTCCTCCTTCCCCCTCTCCTTATTTCTTATTCCTCTTTCAAGACTGCAACTGGCACGGATATAATCCTCTGAGGAACTAAAGAGACGGCAAAGTGGGTTAATTCAGTCTAAAACTCCCCTCCCATCCTTAAATGAATTAGACGAACTCTCTATTTCTGCATAAAAATTAATAGCCAGTTGTCAGTCCATGTTAGATTGTACAGCAGTGTAGACTCCACCCCAACACTGCAGTGTCTGTAACCCTATGTGGCCCGAAGCTTTCATGTCCAATGTTCTCATCACTGTAGATCATCTTTGATCTTTCATCCAGAGCCTAATTAACAGCCTGTCTCTACCAACATCCATTCCCATTTCCACAATGGTTTACTTTTTGCCACATATCCGTTAATTCAGCTAGTCTTCAAATAGCCCCATGGAAGTACAGTAGACTTTGAGCACACAAACATAATGTAATCTTATCCCTCTCTGCGCATACCTACCATGTCTCAAACCATATCTGGATAGACACAGTGTACTGCCAGATCATCCAGAGGAACTGTTAAATAGTCACCGCGAGCCGGCCTCCGCCCAGTACCCTGCCCTGAACTTAGTCACCGTTACTAGCCGGCTACCACCCGGTACTCTACCCTGCACCTTAGAGACTGTTGCACTATGTACATAGAGTCATGGAACACGGGTCACTTTAATAATGTTTACATACTGTTTTACCCACTTTATAATATATATATATATATATATATATATATATATATATATATATATATATATATATATATATATATATACAGTGGGGAGAACAAGTATTTGATACACTGCCGATTTTGCAGGTTTTCCTACTTACAAAGCATGTAGAGGTCTGTACTTTTTATCATAGGTACACTTCAACTGTGAGAGACGGAATCTAAAACAAAAGTCCAGAAAATCACATTGTATGATTTTTAAATAATTAATTTGCATTTTATTGCATGACATAAGTATTTGATCACCTACCAACCAGTAAGAATTCCGGCTCTCACAGACCTGTTAGTTTTTCTTTAAGAAGCCCTCCTGTTCTCCACTCATTACCTGTATTAACTGCACCTGTTTGAACTCGTTACCTGTATAAAAGACACCTGTCCACACACTCAATCAAACAGACTCCAACCTCTCCACAATGGCCAAGACCAGAGAGCTGTGTAAGGACATCAGGGATAAAATTGTAGACCTGCACAAGGCTGGGATGGGCTACAGGACAATAGGCAAGCAGCTTGGTGAGAAGGCATCAACTGTTGGCGCAATTATTAGAAAATGGAAGAAGTTCAAGATGACGGTCAATCTCCCTCGGTCTGGGGCACCATGCAAGATCTCACCTCGTGGGGCATCAATGATCATGAGGAAGGTGAGGGATCAGCCCAGAACTACACGGCAGGACCTGGTCAATGACCTGAAGAGAGCTGGGACCACAGTCTCAAAGAAAACCATTAGTAAGACACTACGCCGTCATGGATTAAAATCCTGCAGTGCACGCAAGGTCCCCCTGCTCAAGCCAGCGCATGTCCAGGCCCGTCTGAAGTTTGCCAATGACCATCTGGATGATCCAGAGGAGGAATGGGAGAAGGTCATGTGGTCTGATGAGACAAAAATAGAGCTTTTTGGTCTAAACTCCACTCGCCGTGTTTGGAGGAAGAAGAAGGATGAGTACAACCCCAAGAACACCATCCCAACCGTGAAGCATGGAGGTGGAAACATCATTCTTTGGGGATGCTTTTCTGCAAAGGGGACAGGACGACTGCACCGTATTGAGGGGAGGATGGATGGGGCCATGTATTGCGAGATCTTGGCCAACAACCTCCTTCCCTTAGTAAGTGCATTGAAGATGGGTCGTGGCTGGGTCTTCCAGCATGACAACGACCCGAAACACACAGCCAGGGCAACTAAGGAGTGGCTCCGTAAGAAGCATCTCAACGTCCAGGAGTGGCCTAGCCAGTCTCCAGACCTGAACCCAATAGAAAATCTTTGGAGGGAGCTGAAAATCTGTGTTGCCCAGCGACAGCCCCGAAACCTGAAGGATCTGTATGGAGGAGTGGGCCAAAATCCCTGCTGCAGTGTGTGCAAACCTGGTATAGAACTACAGGAAACGTATGATCTCTGTAATTGTACCAAATATTAATTGTACCAAATATTAAGTTCTGCTTTTCTGATGTATCAAATACTTATGTCATGCAATAAAATGCAAATTAATTACTTTTTTGTTTTAGATTCCGTCTCTCACAGTTGAAGTGTACCTATGATAAAAATTACAGACCTCTACATGCTTTGTAAGTAGGAAAACCTGCAAAATCGTCAGTGTATCAAATACTTGTTCTCCCCACTGTATATATATATATACTGTATTCTAGTCAAGGCTCATCCTATATAACTACTGCTGTGCACACCTTTTCTGTTCATATACTGTCCATACTGTCTCTACACACCATTATGTATACTGTATATTTATATACATTATATGTATACAGTATACTGTATATTTACATACATTGTATGTATACCTGTATATATTTATATACATTATATGTATACATTCTACTGTATATTTATATACATTATATATATATACCTGTATATATTTATATTCCGGTCTCTGACATTGCTCGTTTTGATAAAAAATTTCTGGATTATGTGTATATTGTGTTTTTTAATTGCTAGGTATTAATACACTGTTGGAGCTAGAAACACAAGCATTTCGCTGCACCTGTGATAACATCTGTGTATGTGACCAATAAACGTTGATTTGATTTGAACTTGCCAGAATGACAGCCAGGAGGCAGAGCAGTATGCAACCAAAACAACAATCATTTATTTGGTGGTTAGATGCTTGGTGATTTAAGAGAATATATTTAATCACATCACATGGCTAATAAACAGAATTGTCTCCAGGCCGAATGAAACCTGTCTCTCTGTGTGGGGGTGTAGGCGTGTCTGTGTGTGTGAGAGAGAGTTGCTGCTTCACGTGGTCTAAATCAGTTTACAGGCCTATTTATTGCAAGCAGAAAAGCAACTGTGGAAATATCTGCTCATTAGGACGTGTCCTATATACATGTACATTGTAAACACAGAGATGGAGTAGCCTACAGATGTAGGATCTTAATTTGAGACAGTTTGCTACAGCAGTAAAATAATCCTACAGTAACCGGAAATGTGAAATATTATGTGGATTATAGTTAATTATAGGCGAAATCAAGTCTGAAATTTCAAAGTGTAAATTACAAACTCCAGAAGCCTTTCTAAACCTCAAATAAACTACACGTTTTCAATTTCATTAATCGCAGGAAAGTTCTCCTGCAACAGGGTGATTAAATGAAGATCCTACATCCCTGGTCATGTAAACTAAACACAGAGTAATGCTATACTTCCCCATCTCTTTATGGCTGTAATTGACATTTCTTTCTGGGTTTATGTCGGTACAGACCATTTGGTCACGGCTGTTCCGTGCCGCCATGTGATGTAGAGAGAGGTACTATGCCGTTAGTTGAAAATGTATTTACTTTGTTGGAGTGTTGACTTAAGAAAAACATGGGGACAGACACCATACACTGTATAGTGGCTGGCATGAGGTCGGGTTGAGGCGGATTCTTACTAGGGTGTGATTTGATCCTCGCTCAGTAGTGAGAATTGACCCGGTCCTGGACTGGGATATTAGGCGGTGGTAACTAAGATTGGGAGGTTGTCATGGTAAGCCGTGATTGTAAATGGTAGGCCGTCATTGTAAATAAGAATTTGTTCTTTACTGACTTGCATAGTTAAATAAAGGTAAAAGAAAAGAAAAGGCGAAGCACCTCTACTAACGTTACTCTACACTCCTTTCTCTACCCTTCAGTGAAAGACTATGGGCTGTTTATGAACAGAGGGCTCAGGTCTGGTCAGTGGTTACAAATCCTGTATACACCAGGTGCTATTTTAACCAGCTGCAAGACAACAGATCCTTGTTAACTGCAAATCAGAGGTGTTATGCATATTAAATGTATACACTAGCCACGTCACTATAGCGCATAGCTGAAATGCTCTGAAGTTTTTCCTCGCCCACTGCGGTCTGGGTCTGCATGGGCCTGACGTTAGTGGCCTCAAATTCAATATTTATATAATAAGTTTCAATATGGTATATATTCATTCATTTTATGTATATCGAGTTTACAAACTATAATTTCAAGTTGATCAAAGTTTCATATATTTAATGTTTTCAAATTCAGTTCTCTAAATTCAGATTCAAAACCAGAGACAACATCCTGGTTGAAGCACCTTTGACAGCGATTACAGCCTTGAGTCTTCTTGGGTACGTCTCTCCAGATACCTGAAAATATGCAAACTGCACCCCCTGCAGTTTGCGTATCAGCGCAACATCGGGGTGGATGATGCAATCATCTACCTTCTGCAGAGGGCCTACTCTCACCTGGATAACACAGGTTGCACTGTGAGGGTTATGTTTTTTGACTACTCCAGTGCCTTCAACACCATTCAGCCCCTGCTACTGGGTGAGAAGATGAAGAGGTTGAAAGTGGAAGCACCCTTAGTCTCCTGGGTCACAGACTACCTGACCGGTAGGCCACAATTTGTGCGACTACAGAGCTGTGTGTCAGAACGTGCAGTGAGCAACACAGGGGCCCGCCAGGAACGGTCCTGTCCCCCTTCCTGTTCACCCTCTACACCTCGGACTTCAGATATAACTCTGAAACATGCCACCTACAGACGTTCTCAAATGACTCCGCAATTGTAGGGTGCATCAGGGGTAGGCAGGAGGAGGAGTACAGGAGCGTAATCAATGACTTTGTGTTGTGGTGTGAGCAGAACCACCTTCAGCTCAACATCAGCAAAACAAAGGAGATGGTGGTGGACTTCAGGAAAACCAAGGCCCAACTGACTGCAGTCCCTATACAGGGGATGGATGTGGAAATGGTTGGGTCATACAAGTTCCTGGGAGTCTATATGGACAACAGGCTGGAATGGGATGGTAACACCGGGGCTCTGTACAAAAAGGGCCAGAGCCGACTCTACTTTCTGAGGAGGCTCAGGACCTTCAATGTGTACAGTAAACTACTGCATACCTTCTACCAGTCTGGTGTGCTGGGGCGCCAACATAAAGGCTGGTAATGCTTCTCGGGTAAATAAGCTGATCAGGAAAGCTAGCTCTGTTCTGGGGATTAGCCTTGACACTCTAGAGGAGGTGGTGGAGAGACGGATCCTGGCCAAACTGCTGGCCATCATGGACAACGTCACCCACCCTCTGCATGCCATGGTTATGACGCAGAGTAGCACCTTCAGTCACAGACTGATCCCACCACGGTGTGCCAGAGAGCGCTACAGGAGGTCCTTCCTGCCAGCGGCTATTAGACTATTTAATGCCTCACCGGGGTGCCGTGCCGTCGTCAACATAGACCTGGAACTGTTGGGGTGTTAGGACCTAGTTTAACAATTATGCATCCATCTGTGAGTAACTCTGGTCTGTAATCACTCATTCACTCAGGACTTATTTATTCATTCAGGTCTGTATATACATATTCATGTACAGTTGTTATATCATATCACGTGCAATATTGTAAGTAATTATTGGACTTAACTTGCATAGTCATTCACTCGGGAATGCATATTAGTATCCTGTCAGTGTCACAGTGCGTAGTAGTTAAGGGACGATATACGGAGCGCTGGTGAAGTGTCATCCTTTTTATTTGAAATGAGATGTTCTCACGAAGCATTTACAAAATAAAAAGGAGAGTGAAAAAACAAAAACACGATTACAAACAAAACACGGTGACTTACTTTGTGGCTGCTGGCAGTGCAGACAAACACAAACGAACAATGATCCACACACAGGTGGATATGTGTGGATCCTAAATACTATCCCCAATCAGAGACAACGCTAGACAGCTGTCTCTGATTGGGGATCATAATCTCCCTAATAGGTGTGTGAGGACTTGGTTGTGTGCCTCTCTCCTCCCCTAGGTGGGAGTAAGAGGCCTTACCACAACCAAGCCCTCACAGTACCCCCCCCTAAGGTGCGGACTCCCGATCGCACAAAAAAAATCCCCCCTCTCCTGAAAGAAAAATGTCCAAAAAACTAGGGGGGACATGGCGGGGTACTGAGGTGGTTGCTGGTGGGGGCTCCGGTTCCGGTTCCGGGCGTGGCACAGGCTGTGAGAGTAGCTTCCCTCCTACCTCTCCGTTGCACGCCCGGTCCAGTCCGGACCCCAGCGCGATGGTTCCCCCCTCAGTACTCCCGCGTTGCACCAAATCCCTCCTGGACCTTGGTGTGGGAGCCCTCGACCCTGGAGAGGGGCTGACAACCGGCCCCGGACTGGGCACCGGTGGAGCAGACTGCTCCGGTACTGGAGAGAAGCAGACGACCGGCCCCGGACTGGGCACCGGTGGAGCGGACTGCTCCGGCACTGGAGCGAAGCCGACGACCGGCCCCAGACTGGGCACCGGTGGAGCGGACTGCTCCGGCACTGGAGCGACGCAGACGACCGGCCCCGGACTGGGCACCGGTGGAGCGGACTGCTCCGTCACTGGAGCGACGTAGACGACCGGCCCCGGACTGGGCACCGGTGGAGCGGACTGCTCCGGCACTGGAGCGACGCAGACGACCGGCCCCGGACTGGGCACCGGTGGAGCGGACTGCTCTGGCACTGGAGTGACGTAGTCGACCGACCCCGGACTGGGCACCGGTGGAATGGACTGCTCCGGCACTGGAGCGACGCAGATGACCGGCCCCGGACTGGGCACCGGTGGAGCGGACTGCTCTGGCACTGGAGCGACACAGACGACCGGCCCCGGACTGGGCACCGGTGGAGCGGACCGCTCTGGCGCTGTAGCAGAGCAGACTGCTGGACCCGGATGTGGCTCCGGTGGAGGTTCAGGGCTGCTCACCTTCACCTGAGGTCCCGGGCTGCTGACCTTCCCCGGAGGTCTCGGGCTGCTGACCTTCCCCGGAGGTCTCGGGCTGCTGACCTTCCCCGGAGGTCTCGGGCTGCTGACCTTCCCCGGAGGTCTCGGGCTGCTGACCTTCCCCGGAGGTCTCGGGCTGCTGACCTTCCCCGGAGGTCTCGGGCTGCTGACCTTCCCCGGAGGTCTCGGGCTGCTGACCTTCACCGAAGGCTTCGGGCTGCTGACCTTCTCCGGAGGTCTCGGGCTGCTGACCTTCTCCGGAGGTCTCGGGCTGCTGACCTTCTCCGGAGGTCACGGGCTGCTGACCTTCACCGGAGGCCTCGGGCTGCTGACCTTCACTGGAGGTCTCGGGCAGCTGACCTTCACTGGAGGTCTCGGGTTGGACGCCGTGCCCACCCTGGACACCGACGTAGAGGTGGTCTCCAGCCCTGTAGTTGGCCTGGCTGTCGGCCCCAGACTGGGCACCGACACGCTATGTAGCGCCTGCTCCACAGCGGGACTGAACGTCGTGCCCACCCTGGGCACCGACGCAGAGATGGTTTTCAGCCCTGTGGTAGGACTGGCTGTCGGCCCCAGACTGGGCACCGACACGCTATGGAGCTCCTGCTCCACAGCGGTACTGAACGTCGTGCCCACCCTGGGCACCGACGCAGAGATGGTTTCCAGCCCTGTGGTTGGGCTGGCTGTCGGCCCCAGACTGGGCACCGACACGCTATGGAGCTCCTGCTTCACAGCGGGGCGGAACGTCGTGCCCACCCTGGGCACCGACGCAGAGATGGTTTCCAGCCCTGTGGTTGGGCTGGCTGTCGGCCCCAGACTGGGCACCGACGCGCTATGGAGCTCCTGCTCCACAGCGGGACTGAACGTCGTGCCCACCCTGGGCACCGACGCAGAGATGGTTTCCAACCACAGAGCTGTGCTGTCGACCCTCGCTGTAGGCTCTGTGTGAGGAATGGGCACGGGGCATACTGGACTGGGTGAGCGCACCACTGGTCTGCTGCGAGGCGCAGGCACGGGCCGTACCGGGCTGGGGAAACGCACCGTTGGGTTGGTGCGTTTAGCTGGCACGGGTCGCACCGGGCTGGAGACACGCACCATAGGGCTGGTGCGCAGAGCAGGCGCGGGCCGTACCGGGCTGGGGAAACGCACCGTTGGGCTGGTGCGTTTAGCTGGCACGGGTCGCACCGGGCTAATGTTGCGCACCGATGGTTTGGTGCGCTGAGTCGGTCTCCTTCTTCTCCGACTCTGGACCGGCGCTGGAGGCACCGGACTGGGAACTGGCGCTGGAGCACGACTGTCCCTGTCGTCCCTACTCCACCGCCAATCCCCATCCTGTGAGGGTTCCTCCGGGAACCCCCACGAGTGAGGGAACAGAAGCACATCTTCGTCGTCTTCCTCCGACTCCTCTCTGTACTCCTGCTCCCACGGATGTAGGGGCTCCTCCTGGAACCCCCACGAGTGCAGTGGTCGGGGCTCTTCTCCCTCGATCCCCGACCACCCCCATAGCCCCCCCCCCCCAAAATCAGTTTGAGGGGTTTTCTGGGCTCCAGGCTGGTCCTCAACTTTAGCCCGGTGACGTGTCCTCCGTCTTCGGCGCCTCTGTTGCTCCGGACCCCAGCCTTCCTCCACCGAACGATAATAAGAGTGTTCCTCCTCGGTAATTTTTCCCATACCGAGGAGGATATCTCCTAAAGTAATCCCCCGTTGCGTCCCAGGGTGGTGGATCATTCTGTCACAGTGCGTAGTAGTTAAGGGACGATATACGGAGCGCTGGTGAAGTGTCATCCTTTTTATTTGAAATGAGATGTTCTCACGAAGCATTTACAAAATAAAAAGGAGAGTGAAAAAACAAAAACACGATTACAAACAAAACACGGTGACTTACTTTGTGGCTGCTGGCAGTGCAGACAAACACAAACGAACAATGATCCACACACAGGTGGATATGTGTGGATCCTAAATACTATCCCCAATCAGAGACAACGCTAGACAGCTGTCTCTGATTGGGGATCATAATCTCCCTAATAGGTGTGTGAGGACTTGGTTGTGTGCCTCTCTCCTCCCCTAGGTGGGAGTAAGAGGCCTTACCACAACCAAGCCCTCACAGTCCGTTGTATCTTTTTTCATTGCTTTTAGTATATCGAATGTGCAATACGTGCATTTATCTGTAATTAAAACCTGCAAACTAAGGACTGTATTTTAAGGGAATTACAATTATTACCATAAATTATATCATACACACATTTAGCTATTTAAGTGTCTTCCTATTTACCTGTCCAGTTAATGTAACCATGCAAATATTCACTTACCTGTAAATGTAACTGTATATTTACCTGTACAGTTAATTTAACAATGCAAAATATTCACTTACCTGTTCATTTAAACCAGTCTGTATATTAAGTAAACTATTATTACCCTCACTTATATCATACACACTTTTAGCCATTTAATTATTTATCTGCCATAGACCTGTATAGTATAGTTAACCATGCACCATCCACCAATGTATAGTGTACATATTCAGCCATCCACCCATACTATGCAATGTCTTTTTATAGCTTTTTTGCACTCCAGACTTCTTGTATTCTTATACTTTTTCATACTGCCTCTCTATGTATCGTGTATCTGTCTTTTGTGTATTTTCATTCTGGCATTTTGCACCTGACCTGTGTTTTTTCGTAGCTGCTTGACAAAGAAATTTCCCTTAGGGGATCAATAAAGTGTCTGTCTGTCTGTCTGTCTGTCTGTCTGTCTGTCTGTCTGTCTGTCTGTCTGTCCTGTCTGATCGGGTTCAAGTCTGGGCTCTGGCTGAGCCACTCAAGGACATTCAGAGACTTGTCCCGAAGCCACTCCTGTGTTGTCTTTGCTGTGTGCTTATGGTCGTTGTCCCGTTTGGAAGGTGAACCTTCACCCCAGTCTGAGGTCCTGAGCACTCTGCAGCAGGTTTTCATCTCTCTGTATCTTTGTCTGTTCATCTTTCCCTCGATCCTGACTAGTCTCCCAGTCCCTGCTGCTGAAAAACATCCCCAAAGCGTGATGCTGCCACCCCCATGCTTCACTGTAGGGATGGTGCCAGGTTTCCTCCAGACGTGACGCTTGGCATTCAGGCCAAAGAGTTCAATCTTGGTTTCATCAGACCAGAGAATCTTGTTCTCATGGTCTGAGAGTCCTTTGGTGCCTTTTGGCAAACTCCAAGCGGGCTGTCATGTGCCTTTTACTGAGGAGTGGCTTCTACCATAAAGATGGTTGTCCTTCTGGAAGGTTCTCCCATCTCCACAGAGTAACTCTGGAGCTCTTTCAGAGTGACCATCAGATTCTTGGTCACCTCCCTGACCAAGGCCCTTCTTCCCCGATTGCTCAGTTTGGCGGGTGGCCAGCTCTAGGAAGAGTCTTGGTGGTTCCAAACTTCTTCCATTTAAGAATGGAGGCCACTGAGTTCTTGGGGACCTTCGATGATGCAGAAGTTTTTTGGTACTCTTCCCCAGATCTTTGCTTCGGCACAATCCTGTCTCGGAGCTCTACAGACAATTCCTTCGACCTCATCGCTTGGTTTTTAGCTCTGACATGAACAGTTAACTATGGAATAGCCTTTCCAAATCATGTCCAATCAATTTAATTTACCACAAGTGGACTCCAATGAAGTTGTAGAAACATCTCAAGGATGATCAATGGAAACAGGGTGCACCTGAGCTCAATTTCGAGTCTCATAGCAAAGGGTCTGAATAACTATGTAAATAAGATTTTTGTTTTACATTTTTTATACATTTGCAAAAAAAATTTAAAACCTGTTTTCACTTTGTCGTTATGGTATATTGTGTGTAGATTGATTGATTGATTGATTTATTTAACAAAATGTGGAAATAGTCAGGGGGTCTGAATACTTTCCCGAAAGCACTGTAAATGGATCTTAGCCTCCCATGCATAAGATTTCTGTCAATAACACTACAACTGAAACTAAATAATATAAAAACGTAATATATATTTTTTAAATCTAAATTAACCTGAATAAAAACAAGTAAATCAAGTCTGAAAACGAACTGAAACTAAACTGAATTTCAAATAAAAATCTAAAAACTAATAATAAGAAATAAAACCAAATAGAAAATCACAAACTATAGTAACCTTGGAACAGGGTGTAAATTTGGATACACAGTGCTATCTCTGGACAGCTGGTGCTCTGGGCAGGGGTGCCACTGTTGTGACATTACACTCAGTGTTAACTGCTCGCTCTTGCCCGTTAAACACGCCTATGCTCAGCGTGAGTGCTAATCTGCAGCAGGGCAGGGAATGGAGGCTGCCAGCTGGCCGTATGTTTGGGCCTTGAAGTTGAGTCGAGAATGTTTCCCCTATCTAAATCTAAAGTAGTAGGACCACTGGCTATCATTGTGAGGCCTACACTACAGTCACAGCACACGGCCTTAACAGTGTAGCTGAGGAGATGTGGAGTAATATGAATCACTCTCCCTTCCCTTCCATATCACCCACCCACCTGAATGTTATCAAGCTCTAGCAGATCAGACCCTGAACAGAGACCTTCTCTAGAGTATTGGAAAGCTGTATTTGTTACAATTTCCTCATATAGTGAGACCCTATAAGCCTATAGTTCAGTATGCTTTAAGCTACAGTTGAAGTCGGAGGTTTACATACACCTTATCCGAATACATTTAAACTCAGTTTTTCACAATTCCTGACATTTAATCCTAGTAAAAATTCCCTGTCTTAGGTCAGTTAGGATCACAACTTTATTTTAAGATTGTGAAATGTCAGAATAATAGTAGAGAGAATGATTTATTTCAGCTTTTATTTCTTTCATCACATTCCCAGTGGGTCAGAAGTTTGCATACACTCAATTATTATTTGGTAGCGTTGCCTTTAAATTGTTTTAAGCTTCCCACAATAAGTTGGGTGAATTTTGGCCCATTCCTCCTGAAGTAACTGGTGTAACTGAGTCAGGTTTGTAGGCCTCCTTGCTTGCACACACTTTTTCAGTTCTTCCCACAAGTTTTCTATAGGATTGAGGTCAGGGCTTTGTGATGGCCACTCCAATACTTTGTTGTCCTTAAGCCATTTTGCCACAACTTTGGAAGTATGCTTGGGGTCATTGTCCATTTGGAAGACCCATTTGCGACCAAGCTTTAACTTCCTGACTTATGTCTTGAGATGTTGCATCAATATATCCATATCATTTTCCTTCCTCATGATGTCATCTATTTTGTGAAGTGCACCAGACCCTCCTGCAGCAAAGCACCCCACAACATGATGATGCCACCCCCCGTGCTTCACGGTTGGGATGGTGTTCTTCGGCTTGCAAGCCTCCCCCTTTTTCCTCCAAACATAACGATGGTCATTATGGCCAAACAGTTCTATTTTTGTTTCATCAGACCAGAGGACATTTCTCCAAAAAGTACGATCTTTGTCCCCATGTGCAGTTGCAAACTGTAGTCTGGCTTTTTTATGGCGGTTTTGGAGCAGTAGCTTCTTCCTTACAGAGCAGCTTGCATGTCGATATAGGACTCTTTGACTGTGGATATAGATACTTTTGTACCTGTTTCCTCTATCATCTTCACAAGGCCCTTTGCTGTTTTTTTTGGATTGATTTGCACTTCGCACCAAAGTACGTTCATCTCTAGGAGACAGAACGCATCTCCTTCCTGAGCGGTATGACTGCTGCGTGGTCCCATGGTGTTTATACTTGCATACTATTGTTTGTACAGTTGTACGTGGTACCTTCAGGCGTTTGGAAATTGCTCCCAAGGATGAACCAGACTGATTTTTTTTGCCTGATTTCATTAGATGTTTCCATGATGTCGAGCAAAGAGGCACTGAGTTTGAAGGTAGGCCTTGAAATACATCCCCAGGTACACCTCCAATTGACTCAAATTATGTCAATTAGCCTATCAGAAGCTTCTAAAGCCATGACCTAATTTTCTGGAATTTTCCAAGCTGTTTAAAGGCACAGTCAACTTAGTGTATGTAAACTTCTGACCCACTGGAATTGTGATATAGTGAATTATAAGTGAAATAATCTGTCTGTAAACAATTGTTGGAATAATTACTTGTGTCATGCACAAAGTAGATGTCCTAACCGACTTGCCAAAACTATAGTGTGTTAACATGAAATCTGTGGAGTGGTTGAAAAATGAGTTTTAATGACTTCAACCTAAGTGTACGTAAACTTCCGACTTCAACTGTATATGTTTTTTCACCCACCTTCCATCTACGTAGCTCTATCACGTAGTTAGTTGAATCCTATAAATGTCTGTTTATTTTCCCTGTTTGTTGTATTTTATTATATTTTTTATATTTAACCTTTGTTTAACTAGGCAGTCAGTTAAGAACAAATTCTTATTTAGCATGACGGGCTACACCGGCCAATCTCGGACGACGCTGGGCCAATTATGCGCTGCCCTATGGGACTCCCAATCACGGCCGGTTGTGATACAGTCTGGATTCAAACCAGGTTGTCTGTAGTGACGCCTCTAGCACTGAGTTGCAGTGCCTTATGCCACTGCACCATTGTAATCCTGACAATATGCTATTATGTAAGAAATAAGACCATGATCTCTTCCAAAAAGAACAAACTGAAAATCAGCTCTAAGAACAAAGGCTGATGTTTGTTCATTGGCCCAATGTACACTGTAGTAATCTGAGAGAACGGTGGCATTTGATTGGCTTGGGGGGTAGCTGAGATTAGATTTGCTAATAAGTGTTCTCATCTTTAACACCGGTGTTTAGAATGCAAGATTAAACATGATAGTCAGATTTTTCCAGTCAGATTCCAACCTGGAGAACACTTATATCTCCTGTGTGTTCAAGTTTTAAACACTTGTGTTTACTTTCCCATCTTCCTGTTTTAGAGTGCATTTAGTCATTAGAAATGTGTGATTTCCTATGCGTTTTATTCAGATCAGTGTGAGGAATGTCTGTCACCTCACCTACATTTTAGCACAACTAAACAGGGCCCAGTTTCCAAAAAGCATCTTAAGGCTAAGTTCACTGTTCAATCTTTGCAAAAGCATCTTAATATTTCAGAGCCGTTTCCCAAACCATCTTCATTAACGCCTGCCTCGTAGAACAGCTAATTGCGTTGTTAGGTCACTGTTTGCCCTCACTTTACACACAGAAAATCTATGCTAAAGATGAAGATGTTTATCTGTCTCTCTGCGATTGCTGAAAATTTAATAGTAGAATATAAATAGCCTAAAAAGTTTTCAATGTTATAAACAAGTAAAGATAAATGAATGTTATAATACTTAGATTAATAGGTGAAATATTGACACCTACACCTACAAATACCTAGGTGTCTGGTTAGACTGTAAACTCAACTTCCAGACTCACATTAACCATCTCCAATCCAAAATTAAATCTAGAATTGGCTTCCTATTTCGCAACAAAGCCTCCTTCACTCATGCTGCCAAACATGCCCTTGTAAAACTTACCATCCTACCGATCCTTGACTTCGGCGATGTCATTTACAAAATAGCCTCCAACACTCTACTCAGCAAATTGGATGTAGTGCCATCCGTTTTGTTACCAAAGCCCCATATACTACCCACCATTGCGACCTGTATTCTCTCGTTGGCTGGCACTCAGCCAACGAGAGCATATTTGTCGCCAAACCCACCGGCTCCAGGTCATCTATAAGTCTTTATTAGGTAAATCCCCGCCTTATCTCAGCTAGCTGGTCACCATAGCAACACCCACCCGTAGCATGCGCTCCAGCAGGTATATTTCACTGGCCACCCCCAAAGCCAACACCTCCTTTGGCCACCATTCCTTCCAGTTCTCTGCTGCCAATGACTGGAACGAATTGCAAAAATCCTTGAAGCTAGAGGTTCCTATCTCCCTCACTAACTTTAAGCATCAACTGTCAAAGCTGCTTATCGATCAATGCACCTGTATATAGCCCTTCTGTAAATAGCCTACCCTACTACCTCATCCCCATATTTATTTTGTACTTCTGCTCATTTTGCACTCCAGTATCTCTATTTGCACATCCATCATTCCAGTGTTAATGCTAATCTGCAATTTATTTATGTCACGTTCGGGTGTGTAGAGAGACCAAGGCGCAGCGTAACGATAGTTCGACATGTTTATTGAAAGAACTAGCGAACTATACAAAATAACAAATGAATATAGCAAACACACGTAACACGACACGAGACAATATACAACAATGAACCACGCCAACGGAGTGGAACACAGACATATAAGTAAGATCCCTAATTAGAGGTAATGCATAGCAGCTGCCTCTAATTAGGGATCCCACACACACACACCAGACAGAAATAGAAATGATAGATCTGCCAGACTCTGACCATAGAAATATAGAGAAGCAAAGCTTCTCTATGGCCAGAGCCTGACAGTACCCCCCCCCAAAGGCGCGGACTCCCGGCCGCAAGAAAAATAAACACAAACATGAGGGAAGGGTAAGGGAGGAAAACATCACACGATCGCAGGTGGCGGTTCCGGCCCCGGCGAAGTGGCTAGCTTCCTCCCCATTTCTACTGGGCCCGGTGTGGCTGGCGACTCAGGCCATTTAAAGGGGCAACCCACTGGTCCTGGAAATGACCATGGTGGGGCAAAAGGCTCAGGCCAAGGAGCGGGGCAAATAACCGGGCCAGGACTGGGCATCGGTGTAACAGGCGACTCCGGCCATATAAAGGGGCAACCCACCAGTCCTAGAAATGACCATGGTGGGGAAAAAGGCTCAGGCCATGGAGCGGGGCAAATAACCGGGCCAGGACTGGGCACCGGTGTGGCAGGCGACTCCGGCCATGTAAAGGGGCAACCCACCGGTCCTGGATACAACAATGGTGGGGAAATAAGTTCAGGCCATGGAGCGGGGCAAATAACCGGGCCAGGACTGAGCACCGGTGTGGCAGGCGACTCCGGCCATATAATCGTCACGGAAGGTTCCGGGCTGTCGATCGTCACGGAAGGTTCCGGGCTGTCGATCTTCACGGAAGGTTCCGGGCTGTCGATCGTCACGGGAGGTTCCGGGCTGTCGAGCGTCACGGGAGGCTCCGGGCTGTCGAGCGTCACGGGAGGCTCCGGGCTGTCGAGCGTCACGGGAGGCTCCGGGCTGTCGAGCGTCACGGGAGGCTCCGGGCTGTCGAGCGTCACGGGAGGCTCCGGGCTGTCGAGCGTCACGGGAGGCTCCGGGCTGTCGAGCGTCACGGGAGGCTCCGGGCTGTCGAGCGTCACGGGAGGCTCCGGGCTGTCGAGCGTCACGGGAGGCTCCGGGCTGTCGAGCGTCACGGGAGGCTCCGGGCTGTCGAGCGTCACGGGAGGCTCCGGGCTGTCGATCGTCACGGAAGGCTCCGGGCTGTCGATCGTCACGGAAGGCTCCGGGCTGTCGATCGTCACGGAAGGCTCCAGGCTGTCGACCATCACGGGAGGCTCCGGGCTGTCGACCATCACGAGAGGCTCCGGGCTGTCGATCATCACGAGAGGCTCCGGGCTGTCGATCATCACGAGAGGCTCCGGGCTGTCGATCATCACGAGAGGCTCCGGGCTGTCGATCATCACGAGAGGCTCTGGGCTGTCGATCATCACGAGAGGCTCTGGGCTGTCGATCATCACGAGAGGCTCCGGGATGTCGAGGCGCACCGACGGTCTGATGCGTAGAGCTGGCACTGGAGGCACCTGGCTGGGCTCACGCACTGGAAGTCGAGTGCGGGGAGTCGGCACGGGACGTACCGGACTGGGGAGGCGCACTGGAGGCCTGGTGCGTGGAGTCGGCACTGGAGGCACCTGGCTGGGCTCACGCACTGGAAGTCGAGTGCGGGGAGTCGGCACGGGACGTACCGGACTGTAGAGGCGCACTGGAGGCCTGGTGCGTGGAGCTGGTACTGGAGGAACCTGGCTGGGCACACGCACTGGAGGTCGAGTGCGGGGAGTCGGCACGGGACGTACCGGACTTTGCACACGCACTGGAGGTAGAGTGCGGGGAGTCGGCACGGGACGTACCGGACTTTGCACACGCACTGGAGGTAGAGTGCGGGGAGTCGGCACGGGACGTACCGGACTGGGGAGGCGCACTGGAGGCCTGGTGCGTGGAGCTGGCACTGGAGGAACCTGGCTGGGCACACGCACTGGAGGTCGAGTGCGGGGAGTCGGCACGGGACGTACCGGGCTAGGGAGGCGCACTGGAGGTTGAGTGCGGGGAGTCGGCACGGGACGTACCGGACTGGGGAGGCGCACTGGAAGCCTGGTGCGTGAAGTCGGCACTGGTGGCACTGGACTACTAACACGCGCCTCAGGGCGAGTGCGGGGAACAGGCACATGACGTACCTGACTGGAGACGCGCACTGGAAGCCTGGTGCGTGGAGTCGGCACATGTGGCACAGGACTAATAACACGCACCTCAGGGCTAGTGCGGGAAACAGGCACAGGACGTACCTGACTGGAGACGCGCACTGGAAGCCTGGTGCGTGGAGTCGGCACATGTGGCACAGGACTAATAACACGCACCTCAGGGCTAGTGCGAGGAGTAGGCACATGACGTACCGGACTGGAGAGGCGCACTGGAGGCCTGGTGCATGGAGTCGGCACTGATGGCACCGGACTGGTGACACGCACCTCAGGGCTAGTGCGAGGAGTAGGCACATGACGTACCGGACTGGAGAGGCGCACTGGAGTGTAGCAGACGGCCGGACCCAGACTGGGCACCGGTGGAACGGATTGTTCTGGCACTTGAGTAGAGCAGACGGCCGGACCCAGACTGGGCACCGGTGGAGCGGACTGCTCTGGCACTGGAGTGTAGCAGACGGCCGGACCCAGACTGGGCACCGGTGGAGCAAACTGTTCTGGCACTGAAGTAGAGCAGACGGCCGGACCCCGACTGGGCACCGGTAAAGCGGACTGCTCTGTCACGGGAGTGGAGTAGGTGACTGGACACGGACTATTCCATACCGACATTTCCTCTTCAACCTCCTCTGCTATCTCCCACATTTCCTCCAGAACTTCTCCAAAATATTTCTCCAAATATTCCTCCTTTTGCTTCATCTCCTCTAATATGCCTCCATAAAATGCCTCTAACTCCTTCTCTTCCCTCTTGCTTTGCGCCCCCCACTTGTATTTCGGCATCGTCATATTCCACATTGATAGTGGTACTGGCGCGTCCTCCTCGTTACCAGACCACCCCCATAGCCCCCCCCCGAAATTTTCCTGGGGTTGACTACCGGCTCCTTTTCCACGATTACGCCGCTGTTTACCTTTCTTCTCCTTTGCTCCTTCCTTACGCTGCTTGGTCGGGTGGTGGTTCATTCTGTCACGTTCGGGTGTGTAGAGAGACCAAGGCGCAGCGTAACGATAGTTCGACATGTTTATTGAAAGAACTAGCGAACTATACAAAATAACAAATGAATATAGCAAACACACGTAACACGACACGAGACAATATACAACAATGAACCACGCCAACGGAGTGGAACACAGACATATAAGTAAGATCCCTAATTAGAGGTAATGCATAGCAGCTGCCTCTAATTAGGGATCCCACACACACACACCAGACAGAAATAGAAATGATAGATCTGCCAGACTCTGACCATAGAAATATAGAGAAGCAAAGCTTCTCTATGGCCAGAGCCTGACAATTTAGCTACTATGGCCTATTTATTGTCCTACCTTCCTTACTGCATTTTGCACTACATTTGCACTCTGTATATAGATTCACTATTGTGTTATTGACGGTTTGTTTGTTTATTCTCATGTGTAACTCTGTGTTGTTTTTGTCGCACTGCTTTGCTTTTGTCTTGGCCAGGTCGCAGTTGTAAATGAGAACTTGTTCTCAACTGACCTACCTGGTTAAATAAATGTGAAAAAAAAGAATAAAAAGAAAAAAAAAGGGAAAATATTGACATCCCCTTGCATGCATACCATATATATATGTTTTTTTGTGTGTGTGGTTTGTGGTGTGTTCACTTATGACATTAGATCAGTGTTGGCTGCTAACTTGGCCCTTATCTTAAATAGTTCACTTCTGTGTTGGGAGGCATTGGATCAGCATTCTTGTCATGTCTCCTGTTAGTACCTTTTATGTAGGGACGCTAATGATCCATCATGTATGACATTCCTGGGAGTGTGTAAACTATTTTTTATGACCATTGTTCTCCATAGTTATGTACTTGAAAATGTATCAATTTACCAATTCGGCCACTTGGAGGCCCCACTCGTGAGGGACAACTGGGTGACTTCATATTAAATGTTATGTAGCTCCCTCATTCTTGAAGGTATCAGTCTGAAATTTGCACATACACTGTTGCCCTCTTGTGGACAACATCTAAATTACCTCCAGCTTCCTATCTGAATGTATGGCTTTTCTTTTTCATGTCAAAGATGATAAAATAAAAATAGAGAAACATACACTGGGGGCCAAAAGTTTGGAATATTACTCATTCAAGGGTTTTTCTTTATTTGCAATATTTTTTACATTGTAGAATAAAAGGGAAGACATCAAAACTATGACATCACACATATGGAATCATGTAGTAACCAAAAAACTGTGAAACAAATCAAAATATATTCTATATTTGAGATTCTTCAAAGTAGCCACCCTTTGCCTTGATGACAGCTTTGCACACTCATGGCATTCTCTCAAGCCATCAGCGTATGTCAGACATGAGCAAATATTTCTCCTTTTTGAAAAATGTATAAAAAAAAAACATGGAAGCACACATGCAAGCACACACAAACATGCGCGCATACACACACAGAAGGGAAGTATTGTACAAGCAGAAAAATGTGCCAACACACTCACACATAGCTGACCAGCTGCAGTCATGTTTCTGTAAATATGTGTATGGCATGCTAACAACAGCACTTAAACACACGCTGCTGGCAGCGCACTCATCTTAACGGCAGCTTTTATGTATGTATACATATTTTAGATTACATTTTTGAATAGTTTATCAACACTGAAACAAAAGTATGCTTGTAGGAGACTAAATATTAAGACCTGTTTCCCGGGCTGTTATTACAGTACTTGTAGTAAATGCCATTCTAAATGCAACATGTTTATTTTTATTTTTATATAGCACGGGGAAGATCAGAGCTGGTTTTAGTCAGGGTGATGAGGAGTCATTGCGTGTGGTTTAGAACAGGCTGAAACGGCCACATAAAGAGAAGGGTAGTAGAGGCGAGGGTGAGAGACTCTTTTCAGATCCAGTCTAGGTTAATGATTAGTCTTGCGCTTAGTGACATAAAGGCCTAAATGTTTGTGGTGATACTCACTGGTCTGGTGGACAAGTGTGTGTGTGTGTGTGTGTGTCCCTCGGCCCAGGGGTTACTGAGTTCTCCTGTAGAGAGTATTGTTCCCACCCAGTCCGCTGGACAAAGCCTCTGTGTGCTCGGGACCCTGGACGGAATCTTCCACAAAATATTTGTCCTTGTGGTCGGATGCCCACACTCGTGAGACACATTGAAGAAATGCATGGACATACACAGGGTAGAGAGGAAACAAAACAGTACCACTGTCCTTTGCTCTGCTGTGCCTTTGTGTGTGTGTGTGTGTGTGTGTGTGTGTGTGTGTGTGTGTGTGTGTGTGTGTGTGTGTGTGTGTGTGTGTGTGTGAGAGAGATTCACGTTTTTCTTCTCGAGAGCAGATAAGTGGATGACTAATGAGTCTCTCCTACACAACCAACCAACCAATTAGAATATTTTGTGCATCAGAGACTCTCATTGAGAGAGATTCTTAGAATGACCTCATTGAAAACCCCCTCTCACCTTCCACTTCTGTTAAATATATATGACATTTAGACTATGAAATCAAAGATAATCCTGTATTAAGAAAGTACTTTTCCCCTGTTAGTAAAACAGTGATAATATTGATATACTGACCTGTGGTCCTCACTATTGGCTCTGTATGTTTCGTTTACTAGATAATGAGTTGGAAGTTTACCACAAGTACATCATGTGACTTGGTGCACATAGGTCCAGTTCAGTATCTCAGCAACAAGCTCTGGGGAGCTTCCTCAAGATGCTAAAATCAGGATGGGATTTCTGATTATTATCCTGATCTATTATTTCGTATAAACCAAATCTCTCTAATCAGCCTAATATTTGATACTACTGTAGCCTATGTGATATTTGTTTTTGTGGAACTACTTTAGAAAATATACACTGGGGTCCAAAAGTTTGGAATATTACTCATTCGTTTCTCTCTATTTGCACTATTTTTTACATTGTAGAATAAAAGTGAAGACATCCTAACTATGACATAACATATATGGAATCATGTAGTAACCAAAAAATTGTTAAACAAATCAAAATAATATTTTATATTTGAGATTCTTCAAAGTAGCCACCCTTTGCCTTGATGACAGCTTTGCACACTCATGGCAAAGTAGATGTCCTAACCGACTTGCCAAAACTATAGTTTGTTAACATGAAATCTGTGGAGTGGTTGAAAAATGAGTTTTAATGACTTCAACCTAAGTGTATGTAAACTTCTGACTTCAACTGTATATATATATATATATATATATATATATATATATATATATATATATATACACACACACACACACACACACACACACACACACACACACACACACACACACACACACACACACACACTGGAGGCCAAAATTGCAAATAAAGAAAAACCCTTGAATGAGTAATATTCAAAACTTTTGGCCTCCAGTGTGTGTGTGTGTGTGTGTGTGTGTATGTATACATATATTGTTTACAGACAGATTATTTCACTTATAATCCACTATATCACAATTCCAGTGGGTCAGAAGTTTACATACACTAAGTTGACTGTGCCTTTAAACAGCTTGGAAAATTCCAGAAAATTAGCTTTAGAAAAAAGCTTTAGAAGCTTCTGATAGGCTAATTGACATAATTTGAGTCAATTGGAGGTGTACTTATGGACATCATGGGAAATCAGCTAAAGAAATCAGCTAAAAAATTGTAGACCTCCACAAGTCTGGTTCATCCTTGGGAGCAATTTCCAAACGCCTGAAGGTACCACGTTCATCTGTATAAACAATAGTACGCAAGTATAAAAACCATGGGACCACGCAGCCGTCATACCGCTCAGGAAGGAGACGTGTTCTCTCTCCTAGAGATGAACGTACTTTGGTGCGAAAAGTGCAAATCAATCCCAGAACAACAGCAAAGGACCTTGTGAAGATACTGGAGGAAACAGGTACAAAAGTATCTACTGTATATCCACAGTAAAACGAGTCCTATATCGACATAATCTGAAAGGCTGCTCTGCAAGGAAGAAGCCACAAATACTAATTGAGTGTATGTAAACTTCTGACTCACTGGGAATGTGATGAAAGAAATAAAAGCTGAAATAAATCATTCTCTCTACTATTATTCTGACATTTCACATTCTTAAAATAAAGTGGTGATCCTAACTGACCTAAAACAGGGAATTTTTACAAGGATTAAATGTCAGGAATGTTTTTGGCAAACTTCAGACTTCAACTGTGTACATATATATATATATATATTATTGTTATTTATTTAACCTTTATTTAACTAGGCAAGTCAGTTAAGAACAAATTCTTATTTACAATGACTGCCTACACCAGCCAAACTCAGACGACGCTGGGCCAATTGTGAGCCGCCGTATGGGACTGCCATTCACGGCCAGTTGTGATACAGTATGAATTCAAACCAGGTTGTCTATAGTGACGCCTCTAGCACTGAGATGCAGTCTTAGACCACTGCGCCACTTGAGAGCCCCCAGTTATTCCTTCCTCGTAACAAGGGCCCAGAGTTTGTCTTTGTTCACGTGAACTGACCAGGAAAACCTCTTGGCCGTAGTTAGGCCTATAGCCAGTGCTTGACTTGACTGAAATAGGTGCCGGTACTCCATTTGGGTGCCGGTACTGTTTATATTTAGGTATAGGAACTTGGCAATAATTTTGGAGTAGAACATTTGAGGTGCGGGTACTTAGTTGCTGTGAGCAACAAAGTATAGCCAAGGGAAACCTCTGTGCCCTAGTAGCCCTATAGCCACGCCATTTTTCCTTGTCAGGTCAGGTCACATTGTCAGGAAAATCTCCTCTTAGCTCTCCCTACACATAGCATCTGGTTCACACTTCTTTTCTACTATTATGTAAAGGATCTCTGACTGAGACAATGACTTCTAAGCCCTCTTTAGCTATTGTCATTGTCCTTCTCTTTATCCCCCCTCCCCACTCCTTTGTTGTGTCATCTGGTATCCCCCTGTCCACGTTTCCTGTGGTGGAATGGTATTTATGGAGGAACAGTGGGAGACTATGCTTCTTAATGTGTTCTTTCTGTCTGCATTATAATAATACTGGTGGTATACCGCAGAGAGACTCCTAAAATAACTCACTACATACAATTTACAATTTCCCATGTGAAGAAAATGTTTAGGCCAGATGATGAGTATAAGATACGTTTGAAACCATGGTGCTTTGAAGACTCACTCCCATTTATGATATTTCTGTGATTATTTGGTAATACGCTGACTATGTTTAGGCCTATCTTTTGAACCTGGTCGGTATGTGTGTGTGCATGTGTGATTTTGTGACTTACAGAAACCATCACTCTTGCTCGCTTGTACAATTACTTAACAGGCTATTAGATTAGGGCTGTCCCCGACTGAAAAAAATCTTAGTTGACCGAAAATTGTTTGGTAAAAAAAATGTGAATTTTTCCATATAGACACACCCTATGTGTTTTATTAAAATCGACTATATGCACTGAGCTTGTCTGATGCTTTAAGCTTATGGTTTGATGAAATAAGACAAATGCCTCAAGTGGGCGCCAGACTTAACCTGACCCAACTGTTCTCCTCCCGCTCGTGCTGGCTTTCGCAGATTCTGACATTACTCTCCTGAAGTTGCCGTAATAGGCTACACGAGGAGTTGGCAACCTTTCTCATGTGGAATGCCAATTTATCTTACAATTTCTACCAATCTGCGTGCCAGTTATGGTTTTCATATGCATAATTTATATTAACGTCTTCATATCTCAATCATTGTCGTGGTTAATCAAAATTATATCCAAATCTAAATGAAAATGATACAAACCTAAAAAGTAACTTCTATTGCCATTGCAACTATGTAAAAATAGCCTACATAAAGCCAACAAATAAAAACATTGCAGCCTGCAGTTATGAAATATCCTGATTTAAAAAATAAATATCCTATAAATCACATGGCCTGTCTGCAACGAACTTGAAACATTGTATCAACTATTAACTTGGGTCCGGCACGAAGCTTGTTCTAGTGAACTTGCAACATTATATAAAATATTCGAAGCCCTCAGAGTTTCCCGTGCCACTGAGCTCTGACAGACACAGCTGTAGGTTATTTGCGCAAGGGATAAGAAGTAATCAGGTAAGCCTATTTTATGATGTTTCCACTGGATCAGAGCATGACATTTTTCCCTTTCACGCTGAGTGGTTATCGAAAGGGAGAGAGCTGGATTGATTTTTAAAATACATTGAGGAACTATTGTAATTACATCAATGGATGTAAAAACAGACTTTGTTTGCTTGCTGTTTGAGGTGAAGAAAACATTACTTTGAGAAGCTCCACAGCACATTGGTGATGGGACGTTAAGCCAATCAGAAATACTATCAGATCCCCAAATGGGCACATTTATATGCCTACATTTGCACGCAATCCAGGTAGCCTAAAGGCTTACTTCTATGCGTGCGCGTCCTTACTCAACATTGACAGGAGTGCTCCAAACAAAAGACAATGACTAAATTGACGAAACTTGTAAATGGAATGAAATAAACCAGAACATGTTTCTCACAGGTGTAGCATAGGTTGTGCACTCTGCAAACAATGTGTCCACTCCGAAAATGAGAACGGGAAGACTGGAATAATGATGTTCAATGTATTAACATAAATTACCGTAACCAAAGTAACAAACATTGTAGATGAGAAATTATAGGAATTAATGGTAGATGTACGGCTGGTGATATACAGTGGGGAGAACAAGTATTTGATACACTGCCGATTTTGCAGGTTTTACTACGTACAAAGCATGTAGAGGTCTGTAATTTTTATCATAGGTACACTTCAACTGTGAGAGACGGAATCTAAAACAAAAATCCAGAAAATCACATTGTATGATTTTTAAATAATTAATTTGCATTTTATTGCATGACATAAGTATTTGATCACCTAACAACCAGTAAGAATTCCGGCTCTCACAGACCTGTTAGTTTTTCTTTAAGAAGCCCTCCTGTTCTCCACTCATTACCTGTATTAACTGCACCTGTTTGAACTCGTTACCTGTATAAAAGACACCTGTCCACACACTCAATCAAACAGACTCCAACCTTTCCACAATGGCCAAGGCCAGAGAGCTGTGTAAGGACATCAGGGATAAAATTGTAGACCTGCACAAGGCTGGGATGGGCTACAGGACAATAGGCAAGCAGCTTGGTGAGAAGGCAACAACTGTTGGCGCAATTATTAGAAAATGGAAGAAGTTCAAGATGACGGTCAATCTCCCTCGGTCTGGGGCACCATGCAAGATCTCACCTCGTGGGGCATCAATGATCATGAGGAAGGTGAGCGATCAGCCCAGAACTACACGGCAGGACCTGGTCAATGACCTGAAGAGAGCTGGGACCACAGTCTCAAAGAAAACCATTAGTAACACACTACGTCGTGATGGATTAAAATCCTGCAGCGCACGCAAGGTCCCCCTGCTCAAGCCAGCGCATGTCCAGGCCCGTCTGAAGTTTGCCAATGACCATCTGGATGATCCAGAGGAGGAATGGGAGAAGGTCATGTGGTCTGATGAGACAAAAATAGAGCTTTTTGGTCTAAACTCCACTCGCCGTGTTTGGAGGAAGAAGAAGGATGAGTACAACCCCAAGAACACCATCCCAACCGTGAAGCATGGAGGTGGAAACATCATTCTTTGGGGATGCTTTTCTGCAAAGGGGACAGGACGACTGCACCGTATTGAGGGGAGGATGGATGGGGCCATGTATCGCGAGATCTTGGCCAACAACCTCCTTCCCTCAGTAAGAGCATTGAAGATGGGTCGACCCGAAACACACAGCCAGGCCAACTAAGGAGTGGCTCCGTAAGAAGCATCTCAAGGTCCTGGAGTGGCCTAGCCAGTCTCCAGACCTGAACCCAATAGAAAATCTTTGGAGGGAGCTGAAAATCCGTATTGCCCAGCGACAGCCCCGAAACCTGAAGGATCTGTATGGAGGAGTGGGCCAAAATCCCTGCTGCAGTGTGTGCAAACCTGGTCAAGAACTACAGGAAACGTATGATCTCTGTAATTGCAAACAAAGGTTTCTGTACCAAAGTTCTGCTTTTCTGATGTATCAAATACTTATGTCATGCAATAAAATGCAAATTAATTACTTAAAAATCATACAATGTGATTTTCTGGATTTTTTAGATTCCGTCACTCACAGTTGAAGAGTACCTATGATAAAAATTACTTCTACATGCTTTGTAAGTGGGAAAACCTGCAAAATTGGCAGTGTATCAAATACTTGTTCTCCCCACTGTATGTAATGGGGAATTTATATACACTAACAATCAAACACAAACAATTCAGACAATTAAGTTGTAAGAATGAAAGAATTAATGTGCACAAATTGGCAGGAGAGGCCGCATTCTGGAGAGAGAAGTGCATTGTGCATATAGGTGCATGGTCAATCTGATGTCTGCATTGGCTCCCAAGTGGCGCAGTGGTCTAAGACACTGCATCTCAGTGCTAGAGGCATCATTACAGACATCCTGGTTTGATTCCAGGCTGTATCACAGCCAGCTGTGATTGGGAGTCCCATAGGGTGGCGCACAATTGGCCCAACGTCTTCCGAGTTTGGCCGGTGTAGGCCGTCATTGTAAATAAGAATTTGTTCTTAACTGAGCAGTGCAGAACTGTTTGTGTTTTCTATAGGATCATGACAATGCTGAGCTATACAGAGCCCTCAGCAGAGCCCTCTGCATACAAAATGTGGGTGGCACATGGTACGGAGCTCGATTTGGCCTCTGCATGCCTCTGGAGTTTTCGCAATTGCGTCACACCTTCTATATGGAGCCTCCGACCATATTTTTGGATCAAGCATAAATTGGCTTTTTGTCTAAGCTTCCACAATGGATTAGTTCACTGAGATGGGCGCAAATATATATATAGATATTTTTTTATTTAACTAGTCAAGTCAGTTAAGAACAAATTCTTATTTACAACGACCTACTACAGAGTCAGCCCCTGGAGAAAATTAGGGTTAAGTGCTTTGCTCAAGGACATACCGACAGGTTTTTCATCTTGTCGGCTCAGGTATTCGAACCAGCAACCTTTCAGTTACTGGCCTAACGCTCTAACCTCTAGGCTACCTGCCACCCAGCTACCTGAACCCTGACCTCTCACCTCTCTGGCTCTTTCTAATGGCCTAATGATTTCCTCTTGTGACTCTGACATGGAATTTTATTGAGAGCACTGGCCTGTAAAGAAGTGTTGGAGGGAGTTGTAGTGGCTGTAACGCGTACAGCATATGGAGTGTAACTTACCGTGAGGTTTGAAACAGACCAGTCCTAGCCTGTCATGATTGGAAGCGTCTTTGAGTCTGCCTAATCCTGGCTAGCACCAGCAGTCTTCCATTAGTATGAAAGAAACAGCAAACCACCAACTTGTGGTTATGTGCCAACAAATTTATCTGAATCTGAATCTAAAAAGCTATATACAGTCATGTGAAAAATTAATATTTTTTTTTTTTTTTACATATTTGGACAGATGGATATGTAATCTTCACTTCAACACTATTGACAGATGGGTTACCCAATTTAACAAATGAAAAAAAAAAATGCCTTTTCCTTATGGGGAAAAAGTTTGTACACCCCTACCTTTACCATCACATAAAATGGCTAAAATTTGAATTAGGTGTACCAAAACAAGTTCAAATGATTAGAAAACATTAAAGAGAAACTTAGGAGGGTCCAGCCTTCCATAAAGATAAGAAAATTGATCTGGTTTGGTCTTAACCATATGGGTGTGTGGTTAACACATCATTCAAAGATCAAAATACCTACCCGAGGCCCTCAGAAGAAAGATTATTTATGCCCATGAGTCTGGGAGGGGTTACAAATCATTTTCAAGCAATTTGAAGTACATCATTCCATTTCCACGCAATTTGAAGTACATAATTCCAGTGTCCGACAAAAATTCCAGACCACTGGCAAACTACCTAGGACAGGTCGTCCCACCAAAGTCAGCCCAAGAGCTGCTTATCAATCACTGCACCTGTATATAGCCCTTCTGTAAATAGCCCACCCTACTACCTCATCCCCATATTTATTTTATTATTTTAGCTAATTTTGCACTCCAGTATCTCTATTTGCACATCATAATCTGCACATCCATCATTCCAGTGTTAATGCTATTCTGTAATTTATCTCACCACTATGGCCTATTTATTGTCCTACCTTCCTAACCTTACTGCATTTTGCAGTACATTTGCACTCTGTATATAGATTTTCTATTGTGTTATTGACTGTACGTTTGTTTACTGTGTAACTCTGTTGTTTTTTGTCGCACTGCTTTGCTTTGTCTTGGCCAGGTCGCAGTTATAAATGAGAACTTGTTCTCAACTGACCTACCTGGTTAAATAAAGGTGAAAAAAAAAAAGAGCTGACCGAAAGATCCTCATAGAAGTCTCTAAGAACCCCAGGGTAACATCAAGGGATCTACAGGCCTCTCTTGCCACAATCAATGTCGAATTGCATTGGTACACAGTCAGAAAGAGACTGCACAAACTTGGCCTACATGGGAGGTCAGGAAGGAAAAAGAATATCAAGACACAACTGACTTTTGAAAGACAACACCTGGGTAAAGTCAGTTGTGTCTTGATATTCATTTTTGAGAGCAGAGGCAACTTTCCAGGGGGTGTACTTACTTTTTCACATGACTGTAGGAGGTTTCTCTAGATCTGTGAACATTACTTGCCCTCCCCATCTAGCATTTTGGAAGGTTCTGAATGGATGATTTCATTATCTTTCCTGTTATCCTCTCACTCCCCTTAGAAAGAGAGGGCAACACGTCAAACATTTCATCAGAAGTTTTTGTCTTTCTTCTTCTAAGGCCTGTAGTAGTGAATCATCATGTAACAAGGCTTACAGAACCGTTATTATGCAGGTCTTGTCTCTGGCTGTTGAATTGTAGCTTTTTGGTGTTCTGACAGAGATTACAAAGAAGAAACCACAGCAGTCCCTCTGGAGAACTGATGTGTCAATGGGAAAGATAGAGAGAGAATCTAGGCTGTATAACTAAAGGTTAAATAAAAAAATGTAAAGTTGTTGACCGATCACCTTCAGGGGCCAGTATAATGGGGGCATTGTTACCCTCTACCGCCCTCTGTGGCTTAAATGGGAAGTGCATAAACTTTATGCACAATCATTGAATTTGTTTACAGTGCCAACAAAAGTATTATTTTACCTTTTATTCTATGTTAGAAAAGTGGAAACTGTTAGGGAGAGGAGGAGAGGACTAGGAAGAAGAAGCCGAAGAAGACGATGAAGACTAATAATGATTTGGGATAAAGCCAGAAAGTCCATTCCCATACACAGCGGCAGCAGCATTCTAGTGGTGGCTAATGTATTATATAGAATCTGGCTGCTGTCCACACTGTGTCTGGTATAAAAGCCAGAGCAGCCTGGATTATACCAGGAGTGATGTGGTATTGTAGCACAGAAAGCAAAGAAGAGCGGGAGGCGCATAGTCATGTTTTCATCAGAATAGTCAGTCTGAGGTGTTTTCAATATGAAGACAGATTTTATATAGACTTCAGAAATACATTGAAACAATGATGAAGTGTTTCATGAAGCGGAACCCCAAGATTCTGGTGAGCAAGACTACAAATGCTTTGTGTGTCTGCCCCCTCCCTTGTTTTCTATGATGGATTGTCTAGACCCTGTGTCAGGCTAATAGAATATGGTGATGATGTCTTTGTGTGATATTAGCGTGAGCCTTTCACATAGATTCCCTCTCTGTAGATTTCCTTGAAATTTTGTTCCAGTGTGCAGTAGCCTATTATTCATAATTTATTAGCCCTTTTCCGCCTGTGTGGAGTCGCCTGGCCAAGGGTTTTTCCTTTTTATTGGAAAGCCAGTAGAAGTCTCTCTTTCTCTCTCTCTCTCATGAACTAGCCTAGTATTAATGTATTCAGACAACATTTGTCACATTGACTGTGACACATCTTTCTCAGAAGTGTCCCCACAGTCCTGCTGCCGTGTGTTGTCCAGGTAATGAATGAGGGGGTGTTGGTCATCACTGCATTGTCCTTAGTCAAAGTGGTCCCTCTTTCTCTCCGCTACAGTCCCCTCCCTTTTAATTCCTCCTCTTCTCTCCACTCCACCTCTTTTCCACCCCCCCTTTTTTCCTCTCCTCTATGAATCATTCCCCCTCTCAGGTCCCACTGAGTCCACCTCACGCCTGACGGCTACGGCTGGCCTCAAATGTAGAGTGTGTAGGAGTGTGAATGTCTCTCACTCCGGGAACTTTGTTGCTTCCAGACAGATGAGTGCTTCTCTCAGACAGACAAGGGCAGATTTTGGTCCATGTGGTGGAAATCGGGTCAAGGAATATGGAATAACATACTGCTCTTGAACCTATGAATTTTCTGGAGAATGATACCCTTTCTAACCTAACCTTAGTGAGGCTTCCTTAGCTATTACTCTGGGAAGGGGAGGGTTGGACCTTGGTTGGATTTTGACATTGGACAGGGGTGAACCTTTTCCCTCTGCAACTCTAGGATACCATGCTGCCTCAACTGAGAAGGGTAATGTGACTTTATTTTGGGGCAAAATAATAATAATAATAATAATAATAATAAAAGATACATCAACAAGATCTGTATTGGATCACTTGAAAACATTCATTTAAACACTTATTTTCAAAGTGGTCCTCCTTGTGTGGAGGAATGTGCGTGTTAGTGAAGGGTGTGTTATGTGCGTGCTAGTGAAGGGTGTGTTTTGTGCGTGTGCTAGTGAAGGATGTGTTTTGTGTGTGTGCTAGTGAAGGGTGTGTTTTGTGTCTGTGCTAGTGAAGGGTGTGTTTTGTGCGTGTGCTAGTGAAGGGTGTGTTTTGTGTCTGTGCTAGTGAAGGGTGTGTTTTGTGTCTGTGCTAGTGAAGGGTGTGTTTTGTGCGTGCTAGTGAAGGGTGTGTTTGGTTGCAGTGAGGTGTGGAGGATTACTCTATTATAGCACGTATGTATTTGGAGGAACAGCATTATGTGTTTCTGTGGTGAGATCCTGCTCTCTGGCTGCTATCTAGTGTTTTAATGATCCAAACGCTGTGAGGAGATCTGCTGAATCTAATTGACACAGAGGCCGACAACGAGCGGTGAGCACTTCCTCAGTGAAGAAGGGATGAGCTGAGAGAGGAGAGCATGTTGCAGAGAGAGGGGGGGGGTGACAAAGAACAAAATATGATCGGGATTAAGCTACTGGTTCATCTTTTTTTATTCAATAGAAGAGCCAATTGTTTTGCATCTCACGTCTTCATATGAGTGGGTTCACGAATGTGTGGGTTGGTGAGTGGTTTAATGAATGAGTGGTTGTTGCAACTGAGGGGCGTTGGTGTGGAAAGACCCTCCAACGGAATATATCTGCTGCTGTTGTCCTTATTTACCCTAGATATCAGTCATCCATGTTTTATTACAGTACCTAGCTACACTCATGGTTTTGATGCTTTCATTCATCCCCTACATTGACACTCATCGTGTATTAAACGTGTTTGTCTTCACGTTGGCTGTAGCATTGTGTTGATTGCAGCAATGGTACAGACTCTTATTATCCACAGTCCCCCTAAAACAATACCTACATGTTGAAATAAAAAATACCTACATCAAACATTTATGCTAAGCTGTTCAAGCCACATCCACTTCCTGTGTCTGAGGCAGCTAGCTGTAGCAGTGGATTAAAGCTGCACAAAGACACCCCCACTCGGAACCCTGTCGAGCTCATAGGACTGGTCTGGGACAGTAGCTGAGTACACAGTTGGGGAATATACTGCATGAAGTGCTGCAGGCAGCTTTGGTTGGGTTGAGGAGGACAGACATTTGGTTTGGGTTGTGTTAGACTACAGATGATGGAAGAGAGGATGGGGAACTGTTGGAGCTATACCAAGGTGAATGTAAAACTAACCCCAACCAAGCTATATCGTCTGTGTTCCTTTGTTAGCACTGTCAATGGATGGAGACGCGTCATTGCAAAATGTTCCGTGGGGTAGGCTACTTGAATGTGTGATCCCAGACAGTAGGGATGTTTCTTGTAGGCTGTTGTACATGTAGTACAGTGTAACTGTTGTATATGGGCTAGCCTGTTTGTATTCTACACGTGCTTAGGCTATATGACAGAGGAGAGACAATGCATGGAAACAATAAATATGACAATCATGCACATTTTGGTTTCTGTAAGACTGCACAGTACAGATGAGGGACAGTGGTTAGGCTGGATAACTGTATTACGCTATGATTAATGTATTAGGCCACTGTGGGTTACATTGTGGGTACTCTAAAACTAGCCTACAGTTGAAGTATTTACTTGATTTGAGTGAAGGAGGCTGAATGGGTTTCTGTAAATGGTCACGGGCAGTGGAGGTGTTTCTGCTTGTAACCAAAATAGCTTACAGCAATACTACAGGGTTACAGTGTTTATTCTTGTAACCTCAATTCTGCATAGCTACAATGTTTCTTCTTGTAACATCAACACATAGAGGACAATGTGTGTCTTAGCCACGCTATTGGCTGTTTATGAAACCCCCAAACCTTGCAATGACATCAAAAACTTTGGCTGGTAAGTCTCTTTGGAATCGGTACAGCTAGCTTCAAGAAGGACTAGGCACTAAGGTAGAAAGGCCAGCTTGTTCCACTTAAATTCAATTACCTGAAAACTTTACCCTATTTGCTTATTAGAAGGCAGGTGTGCCAAACAGAGTTGGATAATAAGTTAAAGATGCACTATGTAGAAAAATGCTCTGCCATCTCCTGGTTGATCAAATTCAAATAGTTCACCTAATTTCAGTTTGTGACAAAACAATCACGTAGTATAGAAAATTATTGTACCACCTAAACCGCTGTGTAAAACCTTTTCCTTAACCCAAAATGTTGTATTTTCAGCTATTTGGATCTGGTGTACAAAGCAAAAAACAAAATGTAAAAATGGGAAGCTTAGAAATAACACACATAGAACATATCTACCACTTCCTAGACTTGCTTTCAATGAGAATGACGGATCTATAATTCACATTTCTTTGTGAATTTTATCGGGTTGCCCAAAAAGTGACATGTTGGAGTTTTAAGTGTCCGCAGCAAAGTGAGAGAGTATACCTAATTGTTGACTGTGAAACCCTTGGCCTTTGAGAAGGGAAAATATTATCACAAACAGTGTCGTGAGTAATTTGAGCAGGCGTTGTACAGCCGTTATAATGGATATCTGGAACTGTTAAACTCGTTGGCATTTCAGTACTGCTGGCATAAAGTGAGGCTAATTCACATTGTCAACATGTAAAAGGTCATTTAGGCAACTTTTCGTCTCTTGCAGCTAGTAAGGTTTGCATTTGTGGCACTGCGAAAGTATTTGGATGTTATATTCATGCCTGTTTCTCTTTCTCTCCTCTGTTTACAGGATCAGTTTGATAACCTGGAGAAGCATACACAGTCAGGTATCGAGTTCGTGGAGAGGTACAGTAAATTCGTCAAAGAGCGATCGGAGATTGAAATCAACTATGCAAAGCAGATTAGGTGAGTGATTCTGTATTGCCCTGTTATGATTCTGTAAGTCTAGTTCTCTGTCTAGATATTTCACCAGTGAATGAAATGGACAGTATTTTTCAATAATTCAATCATTTTCGGCCTTAGCCTTCTTCAGAGTATAACATACAGTGTATTCGGAAAGTATTCAGACCTTTTGACTTTTTCCACATTTTGTTACGTTACAGCCTTATTATGAAATTTATTAAATCTATTTTTTTTCTCATCAATTTACACACAATACCCCATAAGGACAAAGCAAAAGGTTTTTAGAAATGTTTGCAAATGTATAAAAAATAAATAAATAATGAAATATCACATTTACATAAGTATTCAGACCCTTTACTCAATACTTTGTTGAAGCACCTTTGGCAGCGATTACAGCCTCAAGTCTTCTTTGGTATGACGCTACAAGCTTGGCACACCTGTATTTTGGGAGTCTCCCATTGTTCTCTGCAGATCCTCTCAAGTTCTGTCAGGTTGGATGGGGAGCGTCGCTGCACAGCTATTTTCAGGTCTCTCCAGAGATGTTCGATCGGGTTCAAGTCCGGGCTCTGGCTGGGCCACTCAAGGATATTCAGAGACTTGTCCCGAAGCCACTCCTGTGTTGTCTTGGCTGTGTGCTTAGGGTCGTTGTCCTTTTGGAAGGTGAACCTTCATCCAGTCTGAGGTCCTGAGCGCTCTGGAGCAGGTTTTCATCAAGGATCTCTCTATACTTTGCTCCGTTCATCTTTGCCTCGATACTGACTAGTCTCCCAGGCCCTGCCGCTGAAACACATCCCCACAGCATGATGCTGCCACCTCCATGCTTCACCGTAGGGATGGTGCCAGGTTTCCTTCAGATGTGACGATTGGCATTCAGGCCAAAGAGTTGGGTTTCATCAGACCAGAGAATCTTGTTTCTCATGGTCTGAGAGTCTTTAGATCCAAGCGGGCTGTCATGTGCCTTTTACTGAGGAGTGGCTTCCGTCTGGCCACTCTACCATAAAGGCCTAATTGGTGGAGTGCTGCCCATCTCCACAGAGGAACTAGAGGAGCTCTGTCAGAGTGACCATCGGGTTCTTTGTCACCTGCCTGACCAAGGCCCAGTTTGGCCGGGTGGACATTTCTAGGAAGAGTCTTGGTGGTTCTAAACTTCTTCCATTTAAGAATGATGGAGGCCACTGTGTTCTTGGGGACCTTTAAAGCTGCAGAAACGTTTTGGTACACTTCCCCAGATCTGTGCTTCGACACAATCCTGTCTCGGAGCTCTATGGACAATTCCTTCGACCTCATGGCTTGGTTTTTGCTCTGACATGCACTGTTAACTGTGGGACCTTATATAGACAGGTGTGTACCTTTCCAAATAATATGCAATCAATTGAATTTACCACAGATGGACTCCAATCAAGTTGTAGAAACATCTCAAGGATGATAAATGGAAGCAGGATGCACATGAGCTCAATTTAAAGTCTGGTAGCAAAGGGTCTGAATAGTTATTTAAGGTATTTCTGTTTTCAATTCTTTGTACAGAAATGTCTAAAAACCTATTTTTGCTTTGTCATTATGAATGTAATACATTTTACATAGCTGTAATGTAGTAAAAAAGTCAAGGGGTCTGAATATTTTCGGAATGCACTGTACAATGTATCTGGCTAATTGCTGATTATCTTGTGTACGTAAACTGACTTGAAAAGTCCTTAAAATGAATTATTTGTATTATTGTATAAGATACTGTATTTCACTGCCATAAAAAAATTACTTTGATGTTTTCACACAGACAAAGTTACTGACAGTTTGACACTGTACACCTCATTCAGCCTGCAGTGAGCACATCACTACTAAGTTTGCTTAAGTGAGGTCCTATCAGACCGCTAAGAGATGTTAGCTTTACCCAGGTGGATGGCTAGATAAACAGAATGATGATACCTGGAGTGGACGTCTCTTTCTTTCTATCCATCCCTGTCTCTCTCTCTTTCTATCGGTCTCTCTTTCTGTCTCTGTCTTTCTCTCTCTCGCTCTGTCTCTTTCTGTCTCTCTCTTTCTCTTTCTCTTTCTCTGTCTCTGTCTCTGTCTCTCTCTCTCTCTCTCTCTCTCTCTGGCACGACAATGTTTTCTTGCTGTTTTCTGCTTTAGGCGAGAGGGTGTAAGTTTGGCTGGGGTGGGGGGTGGGAGGCACGTGTTTCCATAGTAACAAGGTATCAGTATTATCATCCCCAGCCAGCACTGACCCACATTTCTCTTACTCCAATCACGGTGGAGTGTCGGTCATTTAGTTCCGCCCCCCTTTTAAACACCCCCCAATCCCCCCTCTCCTCAAATATGGAGGGGGTGAGGGTATACTCTTCCTAGACCCTCTTATATCTCAACAACAAACAGCCCCCAAATCCCTTATCTGGTTCCCTAGAGAGGGCTAAGAGGAAGGTTAAAGACTCTAATTACTAACTACTGACCAACCCCCATCCTGCACCCCTAAACCCCTAACCCCACCTCCTTCTCTATAAATCTTCTTTTACTAAAGAGATAATAGGACTAGTAGTTCCCACCTCTCTATTTGAATTGCACACACACTCTCACACACACACACACACACACACACACACACACACACACACACACACACACACACACACACACACACATCATTTTTTATTTAACTAGGCAAGTCAGTTAAGAACAAATTCTTATTTACAATGACGGCCTACCAAAAGGCAAAAGACCTCCTGCGGGGATGAGGGCTGGGATTAAAAAAACACAAATAAATACAATTATAAATATAGGACCAAACACACATCACGACAAGAGAGACAAAACAACACTACCAAAAATGATACCTAAGACGACAACATAGCAAGGCAGCAACAAATGACAACACAGCATGGTAGCAACACAACATGACAAATGCCCTAGTTAGTTTCCGTCTGTGTCTCACTTTGGTATCTGTGACACAGGGATAGTCTTTCCATGTTGTGTTTTATTAAACCATGACGACTCCGCAGATGTGGTAGTCAGATGTTTAATTTCACTCTGCTTAAACAGTAGAACTGTAGGACTCATATCTCTCCATCTGAAACACATTTGTTTCCAACCTACTGCCATCACAGGAAAATAGGATGGATAGGCCTGTTTATAAAGCTTTTTTTTTGGGACACAATGTGCATCTTTGTGTGTGTTTATTTCTGCATCCCCATCCGAATAAATTATTCTCCCCCTGATAAACTTAGCCTATTGAATCTACTGGGCACGCTCAGACCGAGAGAACACAGCTCTGCTAGATCTAATAAACACTAAATCGAATAAGCACACTGAAATTGACCCTTTGATCATCCACTCCTTTGTGCTGGAGGAAGTTTGGTTCTTTTTTTCTCTTTCTTTTTCCTCCTCCCTCTCTTTCCTGCCTCTTCTCTCCTGTGTTTTTTGTCTATTTTTTTCCCCTCCTCCCTCTCCTCTCCCTTTCCTCTGTGCTGTAATTCTACTGTAGCTTCACCTTGTTGGTGTGCATGAGGGTTCTTGTAGAGCTACGGTGTCTGTAAGATAGATCTTTTCTATAGTCTCTGGGCCTGAACAGGGTGATAGCTCTCTGCTGTGTGTGAAATGTGTTACAGATGGTTGGTGGGCAGTTTGGAACCTCTGCTTCAGCCATTAGCACTAAACGCATCAATAGATATTAGCAAAAGAGAAATGGGGGAAAATTTGACCAAATGCATACGCTGGTATAATCTAGGTTAAACCCGCCTCCACTATATGGAACGGATAAACATGTACAATGTTTCAATATAGTACAGTATTTTTTATATTTTTATTTAACCTTTATTTAATTGATTTAACCGCATTACACACAGCATGGGTATTACAAATACACTGTTTGGTGAAATGGCACAATAATTAATATTCCATTACCCCCCCCCAACACACACACACTGGTCTAATCCTCATTAAGTCGTATAGGCACCCTCTGGTTGTCTGTGTGTTGGTTAAATATGCTACGGGGGAGGAGGAAGGGCAAATGCATTTTGCCGTGACATCTGGGCATAAGAAGAGATAGATCTGCCTAGCAACAGAGCAGAGAGAGAGAGAGCAGAGAGAGCAGAGAGAGAGAGAGAGAGAGATAGAGAGAGATTCATGATGGAGTTATGTTATTTATTATTATCCAATTGGTAATTACAGTCTTGTCCCATCGCTGCAACTCCCCTACAGACTCGGGAGAGGCGAAGGTCGGGAGCCATGAGTCCTCCGAAACACGACCCTGCCAAGCCGCACTGCTTCTTGACACGCTGCTCACTTAACCCGGAAGCCAGCCGCACCAATGTGTCGGAGGAAACAGCGTCCAGCTGGCAACTGAAGTCAGCTTGACCACAAGGAGTCGCTAGAGTTCGATGGGATGAGGAAAACACTCCCCAAACCCGGACGACGCTGGGCCAATTGTGCGCCGCCTCATGGGTCTCCCGGTCACGGCCTGCTGGGATCGAACCCGGGACTGTAGTTACGCCTTAGACCGCTGCGCCACTCGAGAGGCCATGTTATTTTAATTTTTAAGCCTACATCCCAAGCAGCATGGAATTTCAATACCTGTACTGTCGAGGAGGAACACATAGGCCTACATCTCAGATAAATATGATGTATACTGCCTTGTTAATGGCGGAGTTCGGCCTACATGGTAGTCTAATAACGATAAGGATAATCGTACAGTAATATAATAGTCTTTATTGCAGCAGTTGTTTTTTTTTCTTCCTTTATACAGTTGATATTAAAAGGGCAGCCATGACCATGTCGTTGAAGGGGTTCTGTTGATATTCTACTGTTTCTGTCGACCTTCATTCTACTCACCATGTAGGACCTGACCTCTATTCCTACTGAAAGGGTTAATCGTCCAAACATCAGCATAGTGAACAGTAGCACACCATGCATGAGGGAAGAGAACCTAGCTACGATGTGACTCACCATTCGCTGCCTGCCTGCCTGCCAACTAGCATGCCTCAATGATTCCTGATTCACTCTGCGTGAAATCTAATTGGCTAGTCTGGTCTGTTGCCGTTTGTAGGTGGATTCTTCTAATAGGTTTACCTGTTTTTATTGGCTGTCTGGTACAGTCTACTGTACATTGGCTGATTGAGTAGCCTACTGTGTGTGGTTGTGTGTGCGTGCATGCGTGTGCTTGTTAGTCTGTATTAAACTGTGTTGACACACAGCAAAAATGTATCTGGGTAATGAGTTGATCTGACTCTCACTATTAAACAAACAAAGCAGGCTGGCGTACTGTACAGGCTGGCGTACTGTACAGCCTGTTTTAAACAGCAAACTTCATCAGTATTCCAGCATGTTTTAAACACCATACTACATACTAAATCTGTATGCAAGACTGTTTTATTCGACTCACTCATCTCGTGCCTGCAGGCTTGTGTAGCCAATGTCAGAAAGAGGGCGAAGTCCGGAGGAGAAAAGCATGTTTCTTCATGGTGACTGATTTGTGAATTCATGGTCCTGGGGCCATAAGCATTATTACTGGAACAGAGGGCGTGGAGATGGAGGTGGGAGTTATGGCAGAAAGAACTAAAGATGATCCGTTGGCACAGTGACATGAACATCAGTAATGGAGGAGGAATACAGTGGAGTGCTATTATAATAACCTATTGGGATACTAAACACATTGTAATAATAATAATTTGGTGGTTGCTTATATTTTTCCTGTTTCACACATGGAAATTTTATTTTTATTTTTTATATCTCAACTCCCCCTGAGACACCCTCGGATAGTGGGGTCACGGCCAGGGTCAGCCATTATCAGCAGTGACACTGGAGTAATTACGGTTAAGTGCTTTGCTCATCTTGTCTCCTCGGGAACTCGAACCAGTGACCTTTCGGTTACTGGCCCAACGCTCTAACCGCTAGGCTACCTGCCACCCAAACATACCATAAACATACCGTATTTGTACTGTAGTAGTAACTATATACAGTATATCACTGTGGTTGTAACTAGTAGTAACATAAACCTTCTGCTTGTTATTTCTTCACAGGAATCTATCAAAGAAGTATCAACCGAAGAAGAACTCAAGAGAGGAGGAGGAGAACAAGTGAGTTTGGCACCCAGACATAACCACTAAGTTACTTAAATCATAGTTATATACTGTATTCTGTTTGGATTTTCAGATATTAGGCTATTTCCTCTCATTTGGTAGCTAATGAAGTAGGTCTAATGTTTCTTCCAACATCTGAGCATCTTATAGCACCCTAGATAAGATGCTGTCAGGTCCCTCTATGTCTCCGCCTTCTCTGACATCACTTCCTGTGACCTGTGACCTGTCAGATACACGTCATGCCGGGCCTTCCTGACGACTCTGAACGAGCTGAACGACTACGCAGGACAGCACGAGGTCATCGCTGAGAACCTGACCTCTCAGATCATCGCTGAACTCTCACGGTACCTCACAGAGCTCAAGGCAGAGAGGAAATCGGTGAGAACACATACACTTCCTGTTTCTATTCTGATCCATCTACTGCGCTATATATTTTCTATATATCTATATCCATCCGTCCGTCCATCTTCTGGTCTGTCTCTCAGTATTCTGTCTGTTTATATCTCTGTATGTCTGTGTATTGGGCTCCCGAGTGGCGCAGCAGTCTAAGGCACTGCATCTCAGCACTAGAGGCTTCACTACAGACACCCTGGTTTGAATCCAGGCTGTTTCACAACTGGCCGTGATTGGGAGTCCCATAGGGCGGCGCACAATTGGCCCAGCGTCGTCCGAGTTTGGCCGGTGTAGGCCGTCATTGTAAATAAGAATTTGTTCTTAATTGACTTCCTTGTTAAATAAAGGTTACATGTGGTTCTCTCTCTCTCTCTGTCTTTACCTCTATTGGTCTATTTTTACGGTCAGTCTTGCTCTCCTACAGTACATACAGTTGACTTTATAGACAGTAAAACTAGGCTGTAGCCAGAAACCAGGCACACTTGCCCACAGGAAAGACAGAGAGCCAGGCCCACTTACCCACAGGAAAGACAGAGAGCCAGGCCCACTTACCCACAGGAAAGACAGAGAGCCAGGCCCACTTACCCACAGGAAAGACAGAGAGCCAGGCCCACTTACCCACAGGAAAGACAGAGAGCCAGGCCCTTCCCTTCAGTGTGCCCTGTCCTATCCTCTGTACACTGATGTCATAGCTGAG
This sequence comes from Thymallus thymallus, assembly GCA_023634145.1. Lineage (NCBI taxonomy): Eukaryota > Metazoa > Chordata > Actinopteri > Salmoniformes > Salmonidae > Thymallus > Thymallus thymallus. Next base: position 13,328,093 of record CM042403.1, on the reverse strand, counting down.
GAAATATAGATATGCAGCCAACCGCACAAAGACAATCATGCCACTTGGCCAACACATGACTCTATGGCTGCGTCGCAAATGGCACCCTATTCCCTAGGGCTGTGGTCAAAGGTACTGCACTATATAAGGAATACGGTTGCCATTTCGGTTGCGGCCTATGACTCCTTTATATGGAACAGATCATGGCCTTACCTATCATTCCCTATCATTAAGAGTACATTTTTCTCTTATAAACCACTCACAAAGATGCATGGAACATACAGTATATTTAAACTCAGAACTTTTTTCCTTCCAATTATAAACTCATTTGATAGAGCAGGAGAGGTGCCGTATTCAGCATTAGCACAGTAGTAGTATCTTAGTTAGGAGCGTTAACACAGTAGTAGTATCTTAGTTAGGAGTATTAACACAGTAGTAGTATCTTAGTTAGGAGCATTAACACAGTAGTAGTATCTTAGTTAGGAGCATTAACACAGTAGTAGTATCTTAGTTAGGAGCGTTAACACAGTAGTAGTATCTTAGTTAGGAGCGTTAACACAGTAGTAGTATCTTAGTAAGGAGCGTTAACACAGTAGTAGTATCTTAGTTAGGAGCATTAACACAGTAGTAGTATCTTAGTTAGGAGCGTTAACACAGTAGTAGTATCTTAGTTAGGAGCGTTAACACAGTAGTAGTATCTTAGTTAGGAACATTAACACAGTAGTAGTATCTTAGTTAGGAGCGTTAACACAGTAGTAGTATCTTAGTTAGGAGCGTTAACACAGTAGTAGTATCTTAGTTAGGAGCATTAACACAGTAGTAGTATCTTGGTTAGGAGCGTTAACACAGTAGTAGTATCTTGGTTAGGAGCGTTAACACAGTAGTATTATCTTAGTTAGGAGCGTTAACACAGTAGTAGTATCTTAGTTAGGAGCGTTAACACAGTAGTAGTATCTTAGTTAGGAGCATTAACACAGTAGTAGTATCTTAGTTAGGAGCGTTAACACAGTAGTAGTATCTTAGTTAGGAGCGTTAACACAGTAGTAGTATCTTAGTTAGGAGCATTAACACAGTAGTAGTATCTTGGTTAGGAGCGTTAACACAGTAGTAGTATCTTAGTTAGGAGCGTTAACACAGTAGTAGTATCTTAGTTAGGAGCGTTAACACAGTAGTAGTATCTTAGTTAGGAGCGTTAACACAGTAGTAGTATCTTAGTTAGGAACGTTAACACAGTAGTAGTATCTTAGTTAGGAGCGTTAACACAGTAGTAGTATCTTAGTTAGGAGCGTTAACACAGTAGTAGTATCTTAGTTAGGAGCATTAACACAGTAGTAGTATCTTGGTTAGGAGCGTTAACACAGTAGTAGTATCTTGGTTAGGAGCGTTAACACAGTAGTAGTATCTTAGTTAGGAGCGTTAACACAGTAGTAGTATCTTAGTTAGGAGCGTTAACACAGTAGTAGTATCTTAGTTAGGAGCATTAACACAGTAGTGGTATCTTAGTTAGGAGCATTAACACAGTAGTAGTATCTTAGTTAGGAGGAAAAACAAGAAGAGATAAAAGAAAAAAACAGAAAAGAGTGCAATTCTATGACTGCCTTTTAGACATCGGCTTTCGTCAAAGAAGAGGGGAAATTACTCAACTGGAAAAGAGCAGTTTGTCAGAAAAGCTAACACAACCTCTCATGTCACAGAAGCTCAGCGATGGGAATCCATCGTAGAAAATGGCAAAGAGCAGGTTGCCAGTGGCTGACATGACCTTTCAGACTGACCTCTCTAAGCACTTGTCTACATACCACACAGTCAAGGACGAGCAGTAAAACAGTATGCCCTCCCTCCTCAGCTTACCTTAAAAGACCACGGCAGGAAGACAGGAAACACTAAAGGATTATTGATTCCTCTTAAAGCTCAGTTAGAACAACAAAGAGGGTGCGGGGGGGGGTTGTTTGAAGAAGAATCTTCAGGCCCTCAGGGTTTGCCCTGGTCTGTTGTCCCTGGCTCTGGTTTGATCTAGCATGGCTTGGCTCGGCCTGGTTCTGGCCCCGGGTCTGGGTCTCTGTCTGTCCAGTGTTGTCTTGTGTTTGGCCATGCTTCCAAAGGAATGGCCCTCATTCACTAGAATGTTCCCCCTCAGGCTGCCTGCAGGATGCTACTGTGGCCTACATACGTACACACACACACACACAGTATCCATTCACTCCATTCCAGCCATTGTACTCCATTCCAGTCTTTATTGTGAGCCGTCCTCCTCTGGGCAGCATCCACTGGTCCATATGTGTTAAGAGAAGGAATCAAGAGATGCTAGAACGAGGTGTGGACCTGGAACGAGGAGCTCCATCCTTTCTTTTTCCAAGTTACGGGCCAAATGCCCCCTCCCATTCCAAAGTTCGAAAGATACTAACACCTGTGAAATCATGATTTGTCTAAATAACCAGTGATCAAAAACCCAAACACCAGAACTACTGCTGCTCGTTAGTCCACGCATCCCATTCCTACAGTATCAGTTATGTTGACAAACAGTACCAGTCAAAAGTTTGGACACACCTACTCATTCAAGGGTTTTTCTTTATTTTTACTATATTCTACATTGTAGAATAATAGTGAAGAGATCATAACTATGAAATAACACATATGGAATCATAAACCAAAAAAGTATATATATATATATATTTTAGATTTTAGATTCTTCAAAATGGTAGCCACCCTTTGCCTTGATGAGACTGGGTTGAGGTCGGGTGATTGTAGAGGCCAGGTCATCTGATACAGCACTCCATCACTCTCCTTCTTGGTCAAATAGCCCTTACACAGCCTGGAGGTGTGTTGGGTCATTGTCCTGTTGAAAAACAAATTATAGTCCTACTAAGCGCAAACCAGATGGGATGGCGTATCGCTGCAGACTGGGTAAGAGGGGGGTCTGAGGGGGGGGGGGGGGGGGAGCAGAAGAAGGAGGAGGAGGAGGAGCAGGGTCGAGGTCTCCTGTTGTCTCCTCAGCCCAGACAGACCCAGACCCCATTCATAAATGACTGTTCCTCATTGTAACTCTACACTGTCTGAAGTGGCTCTCAATGAGCTAAACATGAGGCGTGGTGTTTCACTCTGTTCTCATAGCATCTGGTGTGTTTGTGCAGACACGCTGGGGGATGAATTGTGGGTCTTTACATCGGTCAGTCGAGGTTAGTGTGTTTTGTCTTTGCTAAGGTCGCACAACTTAGCTGCTCTTAGGTCACTGATTCTCCCAACTGGACAGTTGAAAAATGTGCACCTGCGCACTGATAGCAGAGAGACACACAGGTCCACAGAGTAGCTCAGTGTGGAAGAAGAAAGTGTTCCAATTCTCGTATGCGTCTCCCTGAGAGCTAGTAAAAAGAAAAAAGTGTAACGCCTCTGAAATCTCAAATGGACACCGCAGACCGTTTCACTGGAGAGAGAACAATATATAATGATCCTCTTGGCCGGTCCGTCTATTCTTCTCCAGTCCCACCGTATAATACACATCACTCAGAGAGAATGATGATTGGACTAATGAGAAAGAAAGGACGTGAGGTCGTTATGCGTCACGGGAGAGTCAGAGGGCAAAGCTTGGAAGTAAAAATAATCTTAACTTGTGAGGGTTTCAAGGCTTCTATGCAGTGTTGTGGTTTCGCTCGCTTTCAATTGGCTCATTCAGAAACACTAGGCAGACCCTTTTTGTTCTAGAGTGAATAGCATCATATGGTGCTCATGCCTCGTAAAGCCACCCGTGTCCGAATTATACACTTTAAAACTCCTTTTACTTCAGACTCACTCATGTTTTCATATGGTGTCCACACATCGTATAGCCATACATCTGTGCCACATACAGTACTGTAGGCCTAGATATTCCACCACAACCCTGTCTACTACTGTACTGGAGTATTGGATGTTCTTTATAGCCGCTTGTTTCTATCTCAGTCTCTGCGTCCCAAATGGCACCCTATTCCCTATATAGTGCATTTGGAACAATGTGGTTTGTTTATCTTCGATGGACGTCTTCCCCCTAACACACTCTCAGTTGCCTCCGCTCTCGCAAACTTCCCTTTGGAAATGTTGTCATAGAGAAGAAAATATTTGCTTGATGGAGAGAGTTGGACAATAACAATGATGTCACTTTGTCCGGTCTTGTCTGTGTCTTGTGAAATGACGCATGCCTCTCTCTGTGCGGTGACCTGGGGAGGTAAACATTCTTGTTAACTGTCAATTATGATCAGCTCACAAACCTGTGATCTTTTAGAAGGGAGTTCCCTTTGGCTTACTCTTTAGTATGTTTTAGTTGTAGAGCTGAGACACTTGATTACACCACTGGACTCCCCAATACATTTTAAATGGCTCACACCACTGGCTCCAAGGTGGCCCATTTCCTTGAAGAGCTGAAGCAATTCCCCTGAAACAGTTTGAGGACTTCCCCATTTGATTTGGCTTCCCCCAAAATAGTAATGAGCTGTGTTCGAATACTCATACTAACCACACTAACAGTATTATTTGTGACGTAAATTGAGTATGTACAGTCGTGGCCAAAAGTTTTGAGAATGACAAGTATTGGTCTCCACAAAGTTTGCTGCTTCAGTGTTCTTAGATATTTATGTCAGTAGTTACTATGGTACACTGAAGTATAATTACAAGTATTCCATAAGGCTTTCATTGACAATGACATTCAGTTTATGCAAAGAGTCAATATTTGCAGTGTTGACCCTTCTTTTTCAAGACCTCTGCAATCCGCCCTGGCATGCTGTCAATTAACTTCTGGGCCACATCCTGACTGATGGGAGGCCATTCTTGCATAATCAATGCTTGGAGTTTGACAGAAGTTGTGGGTTTTTGTTTGTCCACCCGCCTCTTGAGGATCGACCACAAGATCTCAATGGGATTAAGGTCTGGGGAGTTTCCTGGCCATGGACCCAAAATGTCGATGTTTTGTTCCCCGAGCCACTTAGTTATCACTTTTGCCTTATGGCAAGGTGCTCCATCATGCTGGAAAAGGCATTGGTCGTCACCAAACTGTTCTTGGATGGTTGGGAGAAGTTGCTCTCGGAGGATGTGTTTGTACCATTCTTTATTCATGGCTGTGTTCTTAGGCAAAATTGTGAGTGAGCCCACTCCCTTGGCTGAGAAGCAACCCCACACATGAATGGTCTGAGGATGCTTTACTGTTGGCATGACACAGGACTGATGGTAGCGCTCACCTTGTCTTCTCCGGAATAGGTGTTTTACGGATGGCCCAAACAATCAGAAAGGGGATTCATCAGAGAAAATGACTCTACCCCAGTCCTCAGCAGTCCAATGAATTGCAATTCATCTGATAACTCTTCATGACATTCTGGAGTATATGCAAATTTCCATCATCAACACTGAGGCAGCAAACTTTGTAGAGACCAATACTTGTGTCATTCTCAAAACTTTTGGCCACGACTGTAGTATGCTTATTGGTCATAGTATGGATAGAGTTAGTATGCAAAAAGTTCCCGGATGTCATACTACATTCTCCAAAATACAAAGTATACAAGCAGTGTACACTACTTCCTCACTTTTAGGGCCCATAATGCAATTCTTCAGAAAATGGGCGTGCCTTCACAACGTTTTCAGGTTTGAAGAAAATGGCAGAAACTATGCAGCCAAGTCCGACGAGAGCGGATACAAATTCATTGCTTTAACTAATTATGACAAATGCTAAGAAAATGTTGAGCAATGTAATAAAGTCATGTTGGCTGACAATTTGTTAGCTACGCTATCCTTACAAACCGCATAGCATTACAGCAGTATGTAACGGAGGTGTTAGCTAGTTAACTTTACCTAACATCGTTAGTTGGCTAATAATACATTGAACTTGCCAGGCAGTATATTAACTATCTGCTATCTAACTAACTACCCAACGTTTATTGACTTGATTATTCACATAATTCTTAGCTAAGTCGTATATTCGTTGTTTGTTTCAATGCAGTTAATTATGGCTATCTAATTTATGAACGCTCAATGCCCGTTGAATATAGCCGGTGTCAGTAAACGTGTAATTAGGGCGGCAGGTAGCCTAGAGGTTAGAGCGTTGGGCTAGTTACAGTAAGGTCGCTGGTTCAAATACCTGAGCTGACATGGTGAAAAACCTGTCCGTGTCCTTGAGCAAGGCACTTAACCCTAATTAGCTCCAGGGGCTGACCCTGTTGGTAGGCTGTCATTGTAAATAAGAATTTGTTCTTAACTGACTTACCTAGTTAAATAAAGCAGCACAATCACCAATGCTCTGGATAACATGAAAACAGCCTAACCAGCTACAGTATGCTAGGGTGAGTAAAATGGTCAGAGTGAGGTGTTCTGTCATTTGTGTCTGGAAGTAGCTAGCCAACATTAGCCAGTTAGCTTGGGTGCTTGACTGCTGTTGAATGCTTGGATCAACCCTACTCCTCGGCCAGAGCGTCCAGTGTGCGCTCTGAATGTTCCGAGAGCAAAACACTCTGAATTGACTAACAGACCATCAACGCTGTGGGTTTACAAACGCCCAGAGCGCACTCTGGCACTGCATATTGAATTTATGAACACACCCAAAATCGTAAAATGTTTAGCTAGTCATTTGTTATGCTAACCAGCTCGCAAGAGGTTGCATAGCAACAGCATCAACTTCCGGTAGACAGCCAAAGCTCTAGTACGTAGTATATACTCATTAAGTATGTAGTATACAGTATGTTAGTATAGGTATTCGAACACAGCTGTGGTTTCCCTAGTGAGACAAGGAAGTGGTCTTTCTTCTCGTGTGTGTGCGTGTAGGTGTGCGTGTAGGTGTGTGCAGAATACAAAAGTTACTGACAGGGGCCATTTAGATTAGAAGCATTGACACGCCACTGAAATACAAGCGCTGGGCTTTTCATTATCTATAATAGCCTGTGTCTTTTATTGAACGCCTGGGGTGGACATTGATATTCAACACAGCTACTGAGATTGAGACCAGCATAGACTGGTGCCTGCTGGGGATAGCTCTCTTTCATTCATTTTCATTGATATCAACTGCTTTACAATGTTTTATAATAGGAGTGATACATTCATTATTAGGCCTTTATAATGCACCATTTTCTGTCCGTTTATGAGTCTTTCGACATGTTCAGAGACAATCCAGAAAAGAAGTGCTTGTTTTTTTTATATTCCAGTATCTTTCACTATGAAGACTGCAGAGAAACTTGTTCTGCCTTTTGGCCAAGTCATACTCTCATTCCTTCTCTCACTCCTTCTCTCACTCCTCTCGCATTAATTCCATGGAGGGGGGAAGGCCAAGTGTGGCCTGTTATAAAAACACTCAGCGTGTTTACTGAGCCTGCCCGACAGCTGCCATGTCCTCCCTGTGCAATATGCCACACTTGGCAAGGCTGGCACTGGCAGCAATCTTAGAATCTATCTGTCTCTGTCTTTCAGTCACTATCTGTGTCTGTCTGGTATCTCTAGATACTTTCAGTCACTATCAGTGTCTGTCTGGTATCTATATATCATTTCAGTCACTATCTGTGTCTTTCTGGTATCTCTAGATCCTTTCTGTGTCTCTCTGGTATCTCTAGATCTTTTCAGTCACTATCTGTGTCTGTCTGGTATCTACATCATTTCTGTGTCTGGTATCTCTAGATCATTTCAGTCACTATCTGTCTGTCTGGTATCTCTAATTCATTTCAGTCACTATATGTGTCTGTCTGGTATCTCTAATTCATTTCAGTCACTATATGTGCCTCTCTGGTATCTCTAGATCCTTTCCTCTTTATACTGTATCTCCCTTTTTCTGTCGATCACTTATTTCTCTCTCACTATCTGTCCCCTCTCTCTCTGCTCCTCTCTCTCTCTGCCCTTCTCTCTCGCTCTCTGTCTCTTTCACTCACTCACACACACACACACACACACACACACACACACACACACACACACACACACACACACACACACACACACACACACACACACACACACACACACACACACACACACACACACACACACACACACACACACACACACACACACACACACACAGTGGTCATGCCTCAGTACAGTACAATTATTTTCTGTCCCTCTGGGCTCTAGCCACCCGTGTTACATAGGGGGAAATTAAGATGGGTGTCCTGTCCCCTGGCATGGTAACCATCAGCAGCTTATCTCACCTTCCTGTAATTTGTCACTAGTGTCAGGACACGTGACTCTGAGGTACTACACTCTAACCAACCAACCAGCTTCTGTTCTGCTCATGGACATGATGCAACACTTTCACAAAGACATGTAACACTCCCCTACACCTACGATGAAGGTCATTGTGACTGAACACCATCATCTTTTCAATATAATAAGGTGCAGTAATGTTCTATGGAGAGAGAGAGAGAGAGAGAGTTGTAATGTCCATCTGTATTGGGATTAATGGATAGGTAATTTTGAAGTCGCAGGCTGTAGCTGTGCACCTGTGATCTAGTGCTTTGTGCCAATTGGTCTGTCACTGTAATCAAATCTGTGCCATATAGTGGGATTAAGTACTAACATCTACTGCAGGGATCATCAACTATATTCAGCCACAGGCCGATTTTCTTCGTCACGGGGCTGGAAAATTTATAAAAAATAATTTGTAGACTGCAAATTGACTGCAAGAAGCCCAAACAGATATAATATTTGGCTTAAACAATAATTTCAAATCTTGCTTAAATTTGTATACGATCTCTATTCTATGTGGGAATACTTGGGAACAGATTTCCAAAATGTTATTGTATACACACTTGTTCTGCCAAGTCCTGATCTCTGGTGTTTTTACAGTCTTTTATGTTCAACAATGAATATTCTGCCAGTTGGTGAAGCCTGGTCTACTGTATTAGCTCTAGGTCTGCTACATGGTGAGGCTAACCTGCATCTCACAGGATAGCTGCATTTTAATCAGTATGTGAGGTGGGCTTCATGTTGTAACCATTATCTCCTGGTGTGTCACAGCGTGAATCATACATCCTGACAGAAACATCAGTCACCCTTCATCTCGTCTGCCTTCCATCTCTTTTCATCAAGGCCCCCCCCCACTGCTCTTGTAGATATGATTTATGAGCAAACGTTGTAATAACTTTTTTCTCTCTCTCTCTATCAGCACTTCCAGGATGGACGTAAAGCACAGCAACAGATTGAGACCTTGTGGAAACAGCTGGAGTCTGTGAGTAGTACTACTACAGTTACGACAGCCCAGTAGTCATAGTACTACTACAGTTACGACAGCCCAGTAGTCATAGTACTACTACAGTTACGACAGCCCAGTAGTCATAGTACTACTACAGTTACGACAGCCCAGTAGTCATAGTACTACTACAGTTACGACATCCCAGTAGTCATAGTACTACTACAGTTACGACAGCCCAGTAGTCATAGTACTACTACAGTTACGATATCCCAGTAGTCGTAGTACTACTACAGATACGACAGCCCAGTAGTCATAGTACTACTACAGTTACGACAGGCCAGTAGTCACAGTGTGCATGTACCTGGCAGAGAATGGCATCACTCCTGTTTGAGGATAAGTGGGTATTGAATGTATGGAACTGTTGAATAAAAATCACTAGGCAGGGATTTACAAAGGATTACACTCATAATATACAGCCTTTCTCCCAATATAAGCCATTTCATCCCAATGAGAAACTAAATCAAAACAGTGGCCCCTTTGTCTTGTGAATCTGAAAGATTGTCGAGGATAGGACTGCAGAGCTCAAAGTTTATCAACGGTCATAGCTACATCTCGGATTGAGATTAGATCAAATGAAGAAGGAAAGTGTAGGTGGTGAGGTTGTGGCGCCCTAGGCTTCCTTTACAAATAGAGTTGTATCAAAGGGTTGATTGGTCATTAATTTGACCATAAGCCTTGTTGAATGAACCGTCAGACTGTTCAGAATGCAGGGTAGATTAAGACATTACCTCATTAACAGGTTAAGACTGCATTCATTCAGACAGAGGTTCTCATACCATCAGGTCTCAGAACAGCTTTGTTGAGTAGAATCTCAAGGAGAGTGCAGTGGATCATTGTGCATTCCTAAAGCCTAGCATAAAGGCATCCCTCCAAGCTGATTACAAGGAGTGGAGCAGGAGAAGCCACCAAAGGAAGGAGTGGAAGGAATGAGTGTCAGTGTATTAGTTTTCTCTCTAAAGGAGAGCCTATCCCTGTGATTGTTTGAGTCTGTGCAGGGCCTTCCTTATACAGTGGAGAGAACAAGTATTTGATACACTGCCGATTTTGCAGGTTTTCCTACTTACAAAGCATGTAGAAGTCTGTAATTTTTATCATAGGTACTCTTCAACTGTGAGTGACGGAATCTAAAACAAAAATCCAGAAAATCACATTGTATGATTTTTAAATAATTAATTTGCATTTTATTGCATGACATAGTTTTTCATTAAGAAGCCCTCCTGTTCTCCACTCATTACCTGTATTAACTGCACCTGTTTGAACTCGTTACCTGTATAAAAGACACCTGTCCACACACTCAATCAAACAGACTCCAACCTCTCCACAATAGCCAAGACCAGAGAGCTGTGTAAGGACATCATGGATAAAATTGTAGACCCGCACAAGGCTGGGATGGGCTACAGGACAATAGGCAAGCAGCTTGGTGAGAAGGCATCAACTGTTGGCGCAATTATTAGAAAATGGAAGAAGTTCAAGATGACGGTCAATCTCCCTCGGTCTGGGGCACCATGCAAGATCTCACCTCGTGGGGCATCAATGATCATGAGGAAGGTGAGGGATCAGCCCAGAACTACACGGCAGGACCTGGTCAATGACCTGAAGAGAGCTGGGACCACAGTCTCAAAGAAAACCATTAGTAACACACTACGCCGTCATGGATTAAAATCCTGCAGCGCACGCAAGGTCCCCCTGCTCAAGCCAGCGCATGTCCAGGCCCGTCTGAAGTTTGTCAATGACCATCTGGATGATCCAAAGGAGGAATGGGAGAAGATCATGTGGTCTGATGAGACAAAAATATAGCTTTTTGGTCTAAACTCCACTCGCCGTGTTTGGAGGAAGAAGAAGGATGAGTACAACCCCAAGAACACCATCCCAACCGTGAAGCATGGAGGTGGAAACATCATTCTTTGGGGATGCTTTTCTGCAAAGGGGACAGGACGACTGCACCGTATTGAGGGGAGGATGGATGGGGCCATGTATTGCGAGATCTTGGCCAACAACCTGATCTCTGTAATTGCAAACAAAGGTTTCTGTACCAAATATTAAGTTCTGCTTTTCTGATGTATCAAATACTTATGTCATGCAATAAAATGCAAATTCATTACTTAAAAATCATACAATGTGATTTTCTGGATTTTTGTTTTAGATTCCGTCACTCACAGTTGAAGAGTACCTATGATAAAAATTACAGACTTCTACATGCTTTGTAAGTGGTAAAATCGGCAGTGTATCAAATACTTGTTCTCTCCACTGTATAGAGAGAGAGAGAGAGAGAGAGAGAGAGAGAGAGACAGAGAGAGAGAGAGAGAGAGAGAGAGAGAGAGAGAGAGAGAGAGAGAGAGAGAGAGAGAGAGAGAGAGAGAGAGAGAGAGAGAGAGAGAGAGAGAGACGACTCTATTCCTCTCTGAGCGCTCAATGTTCCCATTGTGTTCAGGGCAGCGAGGCAAGGGTTAGAGTGCACCCTCAACGAACAAACACTGATTGTTCCGAGCGGGGGATGGAAGAAGGGATGATTTTGAGCACAAACAGCCACCATGAACATTTATTTAATGTTAAGACAGACTTGACTTTGAGAGAGAGACCCTCTGGGTGTCCAATGTAGGCTAACTGACGTCTATGGCACACAATGCCCAGTCTGAAATGAAATGGCGTCCATGTATCCTACACTGTATGTGACGTCTATCCCTCTCCAGGTTCCCAAAGGGTAAATGTTTATTAGCCTATATTAGTGAGTTATAGGCCATACTGTATAAGTGACATCTAAAATAACTATGTGACTGTTCTCCCCACAGAGTAAACGGCGGTTTGAGAGAGACTGTAAAGAGGCGGACAGGGCGCAGCAGTACTTTGAGAGAATGGACGCCGACATCAATGTGACGAAAGCAGATGTGGAGAAGGTATGTCCTGTCGTCGCTCTCCTGCTCACCACCAACCAATCAAAAACTAGCCTGCTCGCCACTGACGAATCACAAGCTCTCCTGCCCACCACTGACCAATCCCAAGCAAGTGCATTATAATCCACTGCTTAAACATAGCTGCTTTATCTCTCCCCTCTTTGGGCATGAAAAGAGTACTGTACTGTACACCACCCCCTATTTTCACTAACCCACCCCTCGTGAGGCATCAGTTGGTTTCACACCAGTGCTTTCTGTACAGGCTGGCATTGTGTCTCTCTGTCAGTAGCAGCAGCACAGTAACAGTGATCTCCTGCTTCTCGCAATATCGCACAGTGTTTCACCACTTGGAGTCACCGGGTCAGTGGAGGGACTCACTGATAGTAGGACTGACTGACTGAGTCATTATCACTGTTGGCCAGGCAGACTAGGAGCAGAGCAGCCCGTCACTGTGACCTGCCTGTCTACCATGTGCGTCGCTTGGCAGCACAACCAGCTTTGTGTGAGAGTGTGTGTGTGTGTGTGTGCACACATTGTTCTCTCTATCTAACCTCCCTTCCTTGCATACTGGAAAATGAGTATTGTGTCGTGTGAATGTGTTGTTTGTCTGTTTATCTGTATATTTGCAATCCTGCTGTCACTGGTAAATCTCACCAGTCATCAGACTTTGGGGCCTTGTGTTGATGTCACATCCTGTGTCCCTATTCATCAGTCAGGAATTGGGATTGCCGCTCACTTCTGTGCCTTTAACCCACACACTTCCGCCCATGCCATGTCGCAAGGCATCATGGGTCACCACCACCACGGCGTGTTGCTTCATCAGCAGTCCACCCAGCAGCGACCCAGGCTCAGAGATCAGAGCTGACACGGTTCAGATCCGATTATGATGCTAATACAGGCCTGAACAAGGAGCCTTCTTTACTCTCTCACAGCCAAACAGCCACAATGGATGGGCTCAGACCATTGGCTCGGACCAGATCAGCACTGTACAGCACTGGACTGATAGGAACTGAACTAACATACAGTATCAGCCCTGCTTCTCCCTCAGCAACCAACACAAACACATAGTCTGGCACTGTGTTTGTGGAAGTTATCTCTGCTTGGTTTTTAGAAACAAACAAGTCTTTAGTCATAACAAGTATGTTTTAAATGCATTTGAAGATTGGTGTTAGTCATATTATCTCAATATGTGACTCTATATAATATTATGGTAAGGGAAGACAACATGGCTCTTGCTCTGCAGTTTATGGCCAGTGGAAAGTCTGACAAACATTCCACTTGAGTATGTAGGTGCTCACACATACACATTGTTGTGTTCCCAGTTATGTGTGTGTGTGTGTGTCGCTATCTAATGGAATACTGAGGTAATGTTAACAGACCCTACATTATTCATACATAGTATCTGTTGTGTGAGTGTTTGTCTCTGACCTCAGTCGCCGCCTCTCACATACTAAGATTCACTCTGGTGAAATTGAGAAAACAAAATAAATGTAAGTGATTTAATTTCCTCTTTTGCAATACCGATCTGACATTGGGACGGACATTAATTCTATTTTTTTTTACTCCCTTTCATTTTTACATAATTTCCCGCATCTGCTCTTTTACTCTGTGCCTTTCCTTTCCAACAGTTACTCAACGTTTGTCTTGTTTCTGTTGTCGTGGCAGTTCTTTTTTCGGGCCAGGGAATCGGAGAGCTGACGTGGATGACACCTTACTATTTTAATGTGACCTGTGTTACTCCTAACACTCTCTCATTCTGGAAAAACACACTGGCAGATGATTTCATGGACACAAGATTGCCACCAAACTGATGTCATTGGTACTAAATCATGTACTAAATCCATCACTTTCTATGTATCATGGTCTGTTAATATTTAGTGTATTAACCAGGCCACATAGTGCGCTGCTAGATGATCCTGGAAAACAGATCAGCCATGTGAAACCAAACGCCTCCATGTGTTCCTCCTCTGACTGCAGAGACAGATTCCCTCCATCATTTAGGAGACCGTGGAGTATTACATCATCGGAAGACATGATATGTCATCACCCTAACCATTAATGTGTTCAATTGTTATAGTGATGGTTATAGGCTAAGTGTTGGATTGTGTGTTGTGTGTTTAGCTGTATTGTGGTGTTCCTGAGAGAATTCAGATAATTCAGTAATGGGAAAACTGCAGGGTAAATCTTAAAATACACTCGCTAGCTATGTTTAAGATAATAGCAGTATTCCACATGGGATATATTTGGACTAGGGAAATCTGGGGCTGTGTAGTCTTAGTTAGAACCATATCTCAGAGCACTGTGTATAATCCAGAGAGGCTGGGATTTTTTTAGCCGTATTTCTTGTGGTTTGGTAAGCAGCTGGTCAAACCTCAAACTGAACTGAATTTGTTGAGCCAGGGTTCTTGTGGTTTGGTAAGCAGCTGGTCAAACCTCAAACTGAACTGAATTTGTTGAGCTGGGTTTCTTGTGGTTTGGTAAGCAGCTGGTCAAACCTCAAACTGAACTGAATTTGTTGAGCTGGGGTTCTTGTGGTTTGGTAAGCAGCTGGTCTAACATCAAACTGCTCCCTATCCTCCACTGGCTGACAAATCCCTCAAATTACCGTTTGGCCACTTTGCCACATAGATTAAGACATGTCCCCTTATGGCTCTGTGTGGACTTTTACTGAGTCTCCTATGAAGTGTAGTCACTGTTGGAAATCACTGAAGAAAGTAGAAAAGAAGGCCTACCACTCGGTGCCCCTCAAGTATCAGTTGTAAAGTACTCTAGAAAGTAACTAGGCCTATAGGCCTACCACCTGGAGCCCCTCACACAGCCACTTTCACTATTGAGTTATGGTCCCACTTCCACACTATGTGTTGAGCTACTGTGGTTAACAATACCAGTGTTGGAGTAGCCATAACATGGACGTGTAGCTATGACTATGCAGGGTCTATCAAAGCTTCCTGCATCCTGTTCAGCAGGAAGTGGCTAACTTTGTGTGTGTGTTTATGTTGTTATTTATTTTTCTGCCATACCTTGAAGCGAAGTTCCCAAAAGGTAGGTCCACACTGGGCAGAGCATGTGTTATATCTGTGGGAATACACACACTGTCTCGAGTCTCGACCTTGTTTCTCATCGATTACAGAGATCACCCAAAACACAATCACCTGTTCAAGCACACACTCGTTGAATCAACTTTGATTCCACTTCATTTCAATTAAATTACATTGGACCAACATGGAATAGACGTCTGTGCCCAGAGGGATGTTAGTGACCTCAGCGCCCAATACTGAGCACTGTCCTATATCTGGACTCTGTCCTATACTGAGCACTGTCCTATAGATGGACTTTGTCCAATATTTAGCACTGTCCTCTGTCCTCTCCGGTGTGTCTATATATCTCTGTCATGTAGGGTTGGTTTTTAGCATAATAAGTTGTCTTTGTAGGTCTGTTTGCTCTGTCTTCATACCTGTAGTTTTTTCTGTGTGAATTTAGGCCTATATCACTCTTCATGTGTGTATTTGTCAAAACCTTCTGCTTGCTTTATCCTTAACACTGTTCACAAGAATCAACATCTTGCTTGGCTTATGTGGCTATGCAAGCAAGAGCATCCCAAAAAATGTTCTGTCCCTTTTTCCTTCATTCAAAACACTTCCTTCACATGTATGTCTGTAAGGTGCATATATTTATTTCTGGAAGGGCTCAGACACACCAATAGCTTTTGCTGGCCCAGAGTACTTAACACCTCTGAACGTCATTTGCGCCACATTCGGTGCGATATGTGCAAGCCTTAAGAGATTTCAGTCTCAAATTAGCTTTGTGGTTTTTAGGTTTGTTTCAGAGATTAAAGTGTCTTCTGCAGAAGAGGTGTGTGTGTAGGGTGTATGTGTGTGTGTATTATACAGTGCTAGGTTAGCTGCTGTTTACAGCCTAGTGCTTCAACAGGATGTGATGCAGCTGAGGTTAGAGTTTGAGGTGTGTTGATCAGTAGTGTTGCCAGGGTGATGTGTGTCTATCCTTCCACACGCCTGCCTCTCTCTTATACAGATTCACTGCTCTGTTAACTCTGTATACTGCCCTACCAAGCAAAAAGGCAATAACTGCTCATAGCGTGGAACTGAGATAAATGGATTTAGTATTTAATCTAGCAAAAATGACATTAACACATTTTCGACCAAATGAGCAGTTACTGCCTTTTTGCTTGGTAGGGCAGTATAAGTGTGGCAGTCAAGATGTTGTGTCCCTCCTCCATTTGATTCTTATGCTAGCCCTCAGTGTTTGTGTGTGTGGGTGTGGGTGGAGCAGCCACAGACGGTGTATCTGTCCTCCAAGATGTGTGGGAGGAGGAACTGGACATTGTCCTTCTATTTCTCCTGCCAGGAGATATACTCTGGCTACGTCCATCTCTAGTACCGTGCTCTTGACATGTTGATTTTGTTGACGGTTTCGGTATACAAGCATTCAGTGTCAGTAGTATCCTTTAGTCACGACCATGGTCTTTGTGACAGCTAACAGCACTATGTTGACATTGTTACCTTGGGTTCATAGTGTGTGCCAGTAAGGGTGACCTGCAGTGTAGTTACTGTTTCTAATCTGGTTAAACAGGCCTGAGATAAACCTGCCTGGTTTAGACCAGGTGTAGGGAGAAGAGAGACAGGAACACGTCTCAGACCCTCAAAAATATAAATGCAACATGTAAAGTGGTGGTCCCATGTTTCATGAGCTGAAATAAAAAGATCCCAGAGATTTCTCTCAAATTTTTTGCACTCTGATGGGCTGCTAGAGTACTGTCTTTGATGGAATGTTACAGTACTGTCTCTGATGGGATGTTACAGTACTGTCTCTGATGGGATGTTACAGTACTGTCTCTGATGGGCTGCTAGAGTACTGTCTGATGGGATGTTACAGTACTGTCTCTGATAGGATGTTACAGTACTGTCTCTGATGGGCTGCTAGAGTACTTTCTCTGATGGGATGTTACAGTACTGTCTCTGATGGGCTGCTAGAGTACTTTCTCTGATGGGATGTTACAGTACTGTCTCTGATGGGCTGCTAGAGTACTTTCTCTGATGGGATGTTACAGTACTGTCTCTGATGGGCTGCTAGAGTACTTTCTCTGATGGGATGTTACAGTACTGTCTCTGATGGGCTGCTAGAGTACTTTCTCTGATGGGATGTTACAGTACTGTCACTGATGGGCTGCTAGAGTACTGTCTCTGATGGGATGTTACAGTACTGTCTCTGATGGGCTGCTAGAGTACTTTCTCTGTGGGATGTTACAGTGCTGTCTCTGATGCACTATGGTTGGGGTGCCTGCATGTGGACCTCCCTTTGGGCGGCCTTGACCTGCACTATGGTGAGGAATGTCTGAGGATCACATGACGGATGATATGACATAGAACTATTTAGTCTGTGGTGAGTTCCATTCCTCTCATTCAAGGGTTAGGTCAGGTATTTGTGGCTCATTAGGTTATTTCCTATTCGTGTGTGTGTGTGTATCACTCGACATAAACTAGCTGTGTTCGAATACTCATGCTAACCATACTATTTGTGACGTAAATTGAGTATGTACAGTAGTATGCTTATTGGTCATAATATGGATAGAGATAGTATGCCAAAAGTTCCCGGATGTCGGACGACATTCTCCAAAATACGAAGTATACAACATGTTTGGGAAAGATTCAAGCTGAATATTGACTAATTGTGATTTCTGTGGAATGGAGAAGGAGACCATTTTTCATTTGTTTTTTTTACCTGTATTTATATTAGAATTTTTGTGATTGACATACAGAACTTTGTTACAAAGAAAACAGGACAGGTTGTACAATTTAATGGTTTTGATATAATGATATATTTCAGAAATTCTGACATTGACAAAGATGTAGTATATTTAATTAAACTGTTAATAATATTAGGTAAATGTAATATTCAAAAATGCAAATGGTCTAATTCAAAACCTAAATGTATAAATGAATTTAAACAATATGGCACTACTTTAACTAAAATGAAAAACAAAAAGGCAATTAAAACTTGTTGTATTATTATTAGGATTCCTGGCAATGTAAATAGTGTGTATGTATGCTTGTTTGCATGTGACTATTTCTTGATAAAAAAAATTATAATAATAATAATAAAAAAAAACATTCTGTGTACACTACTTCCGCACTTAATGCAATTATTCAGAAGATAGGCGTGGCTTCACAACTTTTTCAGATTTGAAGAAAATGGCGGAAAATATGCAACTGAAGTCCGACGAGAACAGATACAAATTCATTGCTTTAACTAATTATGACAAATGTTAATAAAATGTTCAGCAATGCAATAAAGTAATTACTTTTCAAATAAGTTACACGTTATGTTGGCTGACAAGAGCATAGCATTGCAGCAGTATGTACCGGTATGTTAGCTAGTTACCTAACGTTAGTTGGCTACTAATACATCGAACTTGCCAGGCAGTATATTAACTATCTGCTATCGAACTACTCAATGTTTATTGACTTGATTTTTCACATCATTATTATGTAAGTGGTATAGTCGTTGTGCGTTTCAATGGGCATTGTTAATGCTAGCTATCCACTCCGATTTCAGAGCACTCTCGTGCAGAATAACGGATGAATTTACCGACGCTCAACAACACCAGTTGAATCTGGCGGCGGTGTCAGTAAACGTCTACAAAAAAAAGTCGCCAAATCACTGGATAACAGCCTAACCAGTTCTGCTAGAGCGAGTAAAATTGTCAGAGGGAGGTGTTCCCTCGTTTGTGTCTGGAAGTAGCTAGCCAACGTCAGCCAGTTAGCTTGACTGCCATTGGACGCTCGGATCAACCCTACTCCTCCGCCTAGAGCGTCCAGTGTGCGCTCTGAAAGCTCCGAGAGCGAAACGCTGTGATTTTACAAACGGACAATCTGACAATGCTCTGGCACTCCAAATATAATTTATTTAGCTAGTCATTTGTTATGCAAACAACCTAGCATAGGTTGCATAGCAACATAATCAACTTCCGGTAGACAGGCGAAGCTCTAGTACACTCAACTGAAACGATACCGTTTGTTTACAGTATACTAAAAGGAACTAATAGTATATAGTATGTAATATATACTCATTAAGTATACAGTATGTTAGTATGGGTATTCGAACACAGCTACTGTGTTGCTAATGGCTTCAGCTACTGCTGCTCCCTCAACAGACCTGCATCTGTGATAGTGTGTGTATGTGCGCGCACGTGTGAGTCATGAAGGCACCAAGTTCATTAAGTGTGTATGTGTGATGTGTGTGTTTGTTGACCTCCTCAGGCGCGGCAGCAGGCTCAGATGAGACACCAGATGGCTGCAGACAGTAAGACTGAATACTCCAACTACCTGACCAAGTTCAACCAGGAGCAGAACGAACATTACTACACCCTCATCCCCAATATATTCCAGGTAATAGTACACCCTCATCCCCAATATATTCCAGGTAATAGTACACCCTCATCCCCAATATATTCCAGGTAATAGTACACCCTCATCCAAAATATTTTCCAGGTAATAGTACACCATCGTCCCCAATATATTCCAGGTAATAGTACACACTCGTCCCCAATATATTCCAGGTAATAGTACACCCTCGTCCCCAATATATTCCAGGTAATAGTACACCCTCATCCCCAATATATTCCAGGTAATAGTACACGCTCATCACAAATATTTTCCAGGTAATAGTACACCCTCATCCCCAATATATTCCAGGTAATAGTACACCCTCGTCCCCAATATATTCCAGGTAACAGTACACCCTCATCCCCAATATATTCCAGGTAATAGTACACCCTCGTCCCCAATATATTAATTTTACATTTTAGTCATTTAGCAGATGCTCTTATCCAGAGCGCTATTCCAGGTAATAGTACACACACATCCCCAATATATTCCAGGTATTACTACACATTACTACACCCTCATCCCCAATATATTCCAGATAATCTAAAGAAAATACACATTACTACAGACAACTATGCCCTCATATGTGTCAGTGTCTTTTGATTTAATTGACAATTTAAAATACAATACAACCCAATTTATGGACAATGCATTTAAAATAATTGAGGATGCCACGAAAAAGTTAATAACAAAAAAAAGTTATTAACAATTATGTAGATTAATAAAACAAAGAAGTTGATGATAACGCCATCGTAGAGTTCCTCCACAGGGCTACTGTTTTATAGTATGTAATAGGATGTTGGTGTTATAACATTGTAATAGTGATCTGTGTGTGTTTGTGTGTATGTAGAAACTCCAGGAGATGGAGGAGAGGCGGATCGAGAGGGTGGGTATGTCCATGAAGACATACGCGGAGGTGGACCGTGAGGTGCTGCCTATCGTAGGCAAATGTCTAGACGGAATGACCAAGGCTGCCGAGTGCATTGAGCCAAAGACTGTGAGTACACATATGCACACACACAAGATTGTGTGTACAGTACTGTATCAGGTCAGAACCATGTGGGTACTATGTGTTGTTGATGGTATTCACCCCTCACCAGAGTCCAGGCTTTTGGTATCACTAAATTCAGGGATACTGAGATACAGTTGAAGTCAGATGTTTACATATACCTTAGCCAAATACATTTAAACTCTGTTTTTCACAATTCCTGACATTTAATCCTAGTAAAAAATTCCCTGTTTTAGGTCAGTTAGGATCACCACTTTATTTTAAGAATGTGAAATGTCAGAATAATAGTACAGAGAATTATATATTTCAGCTTTTATTTCTTTCATCACATTCCCAGTAGGTCAGAAGTTTACATACACTCAATTAGTATTTGGTAGCATTGCCTTTAAATTGTTTAACTTGGGTCAAACGTTTCGGGTAGCCTTCCACAAGATTCCCACAATAGGTTGGGTGAATGTTGGCCTATTCCTCCTGACAGAACTGCTGTAACTGAGTCAGGTTTGTAGGCCTCCTTGCTCGCACACGCTTTTTCAGTTCTGCCCACAGATTTTCTATAGGATTGAGGTCAGGGCTTTGTGATGGCCACTCCAATACCTTGACTTTGTTGTCCTTAAGCCATTTTGCCACAACTTTGGAAGTATACTTGGCATCATTGTCCATTTGGAAGACCGTTTTGCGACCAAGTTTTAACTTCCTGACTGATGTCTTGAGATATAATTGTATAATTTTCCTTCCTCATGATGCCATCTATTTTGTGAAGTGCACCAGTCCCTCCTGCAGCAAAGCACCCCCACAACATGATGCTGCCACCCCCGTGCTTCACGGTTCTTCGGCTTGCAAGCCTCCCCCTTTTTCCTTCAAACATAACGATGGTCATTATGGCCAAACAGTTCTATTTTTGTTTCATCAGACCAGAGGACATTTCTCCAAAAAGTACGATCTTTGTTCCCATGTGCAGTTGCAAACCGTAGTCTGGCTTTTTTATGGTGGTTTTGGAGCAGTGGCTTCTTCCTTGCTGAGCGGCCTTTCAGGTTATGTTGATATAGGTGTCATGGTTCTTAGGCATGACCCGAGGTGCTGAGCAGTAGTGTATTGACATTCCTTTATTGGAATCAAAACAACAACAAAGGAGAGAAGATCCACACGCAGGTGCAGCTGCCTCTAATTGGGGACCAACACAAACCATACATACTTTTCTAGACCTCTGTCAGGCCCTGACCTTAGCCACCAGACTAACATGGAGATGCCTGGCGGCTTCCCCACAGTCTGGACCTGACAATAGGGCTCGTTTTTCTGTGGATATAGATACTTTTGTACCTGTTTCCTCCAGCATCTTCACAAGGTCCTTTGCTGTTGTTCTGGGATTGATTTGCACTTTTCGCACCAAAGTACGTTCATCTCTAGGAGACAGAACGCGTCTCCTTCCTGAGTGGTATGACAGCTGCGTGGTCCCAAAGTGTTTATACTTGCGTACTATTGTTTGTACAGATGAACGTGGACCCAGATGAAGGTGGTACATTTGGAAATTGCTCCCAAGGATGGAGGTCTACAATTTTTTTTCTGAGGTCTTTGCTGATTTCTTTTGATTTTTCCCATGATGTCGAACAAAGAGGCACTAAGTTTGAAGGTAGGCCTTGAAATACATCCACAGGTACACCTCCAATATACTCCAATGATGTCAATTAGCCTATCAGAAGCTTCTAAAGCCATGACATCATTTTCTGGATTTTTCCAAGCTGTTTAAAGGCACAGTCAACTTAGTGTATGTAAACTTCTGACCCACTGGAATTGTGATATAGTGAATTATAATAATTGTTGGAAGAGTTACTTGTGTCATGCACAAAGTAGATGTCCTAACCGACTTGCCAAAACTATAGTTTGTTAACATGAAATCTGTGGAGTGGTTGAAAAAGTAGTGTATGTAAACTTCCGACTTCAACTGTAAGTATTGAGCTCAGGTGCATCCTGTTTCCATTGATCATCCTTGAGATGTTTCTACAACTTGATTGGAGTCCACCTGTGGTAAATGCAATTGAATGGACATGATTTTGAAAGGCACACACCTGTCTATACTAGGTTCCACAGTTGACAGTGCATGTCAGAGCAAAAACCAAGCCATATTAAAATAGTCTAGTAGTAGTAGTATTTGTTCCCATATTCCTAACACTCAATAACTACAGTGTGTGACTCTATGCAAACTTGTTGGATGCATTTGCAGTTTGTTTTGGTTGTGTTTCAGATTGTTGTGCCCAATATAAATGTATGGTAAATTATGTATTGTGTCATTTTGGAGTCAATTGTATTGTAAATAAAAGTGACTCCAGTGTAATAAAGTTTGCTAGACCACCCGAGAGGTGGGGCAAGTACTGGATTGAGCAGAGTAGCGTAACACTGCAACCACCTTTGTTTGATCGGTATGATACCAGTATGGACCGGTACACTCTTTGAAAATAAGGTGCTATCTAGAACCAAAAAGGGTTCTTAGGCTGTCCCCACATTCAGAGACTTATCCCTTTCCACGGAGGGTTCTACATGGAACCCAAAAGAGTTCTATGGGGACAGCTGCAGAACCCTTTTGGAACCCCTTTTTCTAAGTGTATGGTCCTAACTCAACCCAATACTACACAATTATAGCAGATATAGCAAAATAAAAATATAATATGTTTCTGTACACTTCTACATTAATGCGGATGCTACCATGATTACAGCTAATAATAAAATAATTGTCAATAATGATGAGTGAGACATTTACAGAGGCACAAAGATCATACCCCCAAGACATGCTAACCTCTCACCGTTACCAATAACATGAGGTTAGCATTTTATGTTGGGTATGATATTCATGCATCTGTAACTTTGTCACTCTCATTATTCATGATTCATTCATGAGTACCCTCAAATAAAAGGGGACATTTTGTACTGTCGCCTCATATGAAACATTTGATCTCAAATTCAAAATGCTGGTGTATAGAGACAAATTAAAAGTGTTGTGTGAAGTATCGTACTACATTGTGGAAGGAGGGAGCAGCTAGTCTGGATCTGGTCAGTTCCCCACTTCACCAGAAAACATACACACATTTGTTTTTTGGGGGATTAACAGTATACATACACACACACACGTGAGTCATTTATACGTGACTCATTGAGTAAAAAAAATATAACATTTTTCAAGCGTTCAATCCAGTATACCAAGATGGCGGACGCTATCTTAGTGCTAACTATAGAAAATCATCAGTCGAATATATTGAGATGTCTCATGTTGGCTGCATGCCTGGTTTGACGAAGCCTATCCCTGGGGTGTCCCTAAGGGAAGGAGGGGAGATGACTAAGTTAAGGCCTGTGCTGTTGCCTGTTCCAGTAAAAAGAGTAGGAATAATAGATTCACATGGAATGGCTCCCTTCCATATCCTCTCTACACAGAACCCTATATATGGCTCTGTCTCTACCGCCAGCAGCAGCCAGGCTGATGACCTCTAACCTCTGACCTCTTCCCTCTGGCCAGTATAAAGATAGATATGCAGATACAGACCCTGTAACTCTGTAGTGATTAATGAGCTGGGTCCTGATTTGTCACTTTCTGACCTCTAGTGTTTTCATCATAGCTCCTGTGCGACAGTTACAGGTGATTCCCCTCTTCCTCTCTTCAGCTCTTTCCCGTCATCCTCTGTTCCAACACTGCTTTTACCCTCTATCTCTGTTTGAGGTCTTTCCCCTCTTCCTCAGTTCAGGCTGTGTAGCCAACCCCCCCTAGCTTGACCTCCCTCTGCGGCCATCTTGATTAGCTCAAGTAGTGAACTGACAACAACCGAAAATAGAACAATAACAAACAAAGTCGTCCTGGAACACTTATGTCTGGCCCATGCTATTTCTGGACTTCTTGATTAGTTGAGAAACTCAAACTGCTTTTTAGGAATTCTTGGAATAGAAATGAAGTTTTCTGGTCATATTCAAATTGTATTATGAAATTTAACTGAAATAAGAGATAGGAGAGACCTAACAGATCTGTCTCTGCCCTACCCCACCCCACCAGGACTCGAAGCAGGTAGTGGAGTCGTACAAGTCTGGGTTCGAGCCCCCGGGGGACGTAGAGTTTGAGGACTACGGGCCGGGACAGACCATGAAGAGGACGGTCTCTGAGACCAGCCTGTCCAACTCACGAGGAGAGGCCAAGGAACGTCCCGGCGGGGGCAAGAACAAGAGCAAACTGTGGCCTTTCATTAAGAACAAGAACAAGGTAACACTCACACATACTCAAAGGTACTGTATATAGCGATACCTCCCAGGGTCTAGCGTAGCATTTGTGGAGTGGCTGTGACATCACTTCATTCTGTCTGAATAAGAATGTCAATTTATTTTGGCCACACTGTTGGCTATAACGAGGCTTAGATACTGTCAGGGGACATTGTTGTAAGTTACACTGTCAAATGTGACTTTAATGTTCCATTTGTGTTATTGTCATAGTTCTGTTGGGTTGGTTTTAATTGATCGTTGTAATTGCAGTAATTCTGTGGTTACAGTAAGTTAGTAGTATTGCCAGTGTGGTTGTTATTATTTGCCCTCCTTTTCCTTTCCCCTGGCTGGTTACTCACTGGTCATCATCGTCAACATCATTGTCGTTGAGCCACCAACTCTCAACTTAACAAAAACCCACTAATGCATCCATAACTGAGTCCCACCAGCCCCTCCCCTCTCTCTCTCTCTCTCTCTCTCTCTCTCTCTGTCTGGTGATAAACTAAACTGAGATAATAACCCCCTCCTCTGTATCCTGACTGTCTGTCCTGTAGCCTAATAAAAGTCTCCCTCACTGATCCTCCTTTTACACTGGTGGTCTGTCTGGAATGGCCGTCTCACAATCCCACAGTGCAGCCCCTTGCTTCTGTATGGCTCAGCTGTCTAACATGGGGCCATTTGGGATGAGGTTTTAAGGTTTGGCGGTGGCACCATGATAAAGCAGAGCACTAGGGTGTGTGTGTGTGCATGCGGGTCATTCGCTAGCTCCAACTCCCTGAGGTTTTGATCACGAGAGAGGGAACCCCATGATGTGTGTGTTTGGTGTTCATCCTGTTCAAAATGTGTGCGTGTTCAAACTCAAGAGCATAATTGACAGCTGATGACAGAGAATTTGGCCTCACATTTTGAGTGAGGCCATGCACGTACTGTACCCTGAGAGTGTGAGGAGAACAGAATGTTCCGGAAGGAGAGGAGACACACACAGCATGGTGAAAACGTCAGACATTTGTATCAGAGAATTGCCAAGATGGGAGACACTAGTCTAACTTGTATCCCTTTCTATAAACAGAACTCCTTTCTGAATCAAAAAAATCATATTGCAAACCATTTATGTTGATTTATTTACCTTTCATTTACTCCTTTGGTTTTTAAAAAGATGGGTATCCAAAGCCCTTTAATGCATGTTCAGTCACTGAGTAATGTAAGCAAACTGTCAGTACAAATTTCAGATCTCTCTCTAGCTCCCAAAGGGCTGGTAGCTCATTAAATGAGTGTTAAGTGATTTGGGCAGAGAGAGTTAGGTTTCTGTGATGATGACCTGAAATTCAGCTGCTGTCGCATCTCGGAGGATGTGGGGAATTTCTAGTCCAACCGCTTTCATGTGACTAGGTTGCAAAGAAAAAATTATTCCAAAATGGAAGCTTGCATGTGCTTTTCTGTTAAACTGTCTGCTTAAATGTGTCGCAGCAGCACCTAGCTCTAACGCTTCTCACTCACTCTGGTTACGTTATGACCTTCGACCTTTGTTGTTCTTACTTTATGTTTGTTTGATACGATTATACTACATTTCTACATAACAGCTGGGTATGACACTGGGGTTGTTTGTGTTTGACATCTCTTGGTTGTCTCTGTTTCCGTTGGGTTTTTTCTGTTACCTGTTTTTAACATTATTTGGGCCTTTATTTATTTATCTCGTTTTGTGTTCCTCCCTCCTTCCTTTTTTGTCCTCTCGTTTTGATTCTGCCCTTTTCCTCCTCCTCCTCCTCGGTCACGGCTCCCTCTCTTAATGGTAGCTTATGTCCCTGTTAACATCCCCGCATCAGCCCCCCCCCGCCCCCCCAGCCTCCAGCCCCCCCTCACCCTGTGCTGTTCCCAACGACCCCCAGTCTCCCAAACAGAACAAGGAGCCCCTCTCCAACCGCTTCAACGAGTTCATGGCCTCCAAACCCAAAATGACCTGCCTCCGGAGCCTGAGGCGAGGGGTAAGTGTGTGTGTGTCGTGCTGTGGGTGTGGTCGTTTGTGTGTGAGAGAGAGTGTGTGCGTTGCATGTGTGCTCGCCTGTCCCCGGGTTCTGTAGTGCCGCTGTATGGGGAGGTTCATCAGGTAGCGTTGACATTAGGCCTATATTCTTCCATTATTAACCATTAATTGGCTATATATGATGTCAATTACATCATCATTTTCATGATTCCCCAGTGTTCCAGATATAACATCTCAACCAAAAATGGCTAAAACCTATACTGAACTGTACTGGGCCAAATCTACCTTGGACATCTCTGTCTATCCTCCAGCCTCCTCCTCCATACAGCGTTCTGCCTGTATCCGTCTCTGTGTACTGCTTCTCTAGCATGCTTCCATAATTCTGCTCTACCAGAACCACACAGTCAGTGTCAGTCTCTTTTCATTTTTTTCAGCTCAGGAATTGTTTTGTGTCATTACTTAGATTTACAGTTGAAGTCAGAAGTTTACATACACCTTAGCCAAATACATTTAAACTCAGTTTTTCACAATTCCTGACATTTAATCCTAGTAAAAATGTACTGTCTTAGGTCGGTTAGGATCACCACTTTATTTTAAGAATGTGAAATGTCCGAAAAATAGTAGAGATTTGAGGTCAGGGCTTTGTGATGGCCACTCCAATACCTTGACTTTGTTGTCCTTAAGCCATTTTGCCACAACTTTGGAAGTATGCTTGGGGTCATTGTCCATTTGGAAGACCCATTTGCGACCAAGCTTTATCTTCCTGACTGATTTCTTGAGATGTTGCTTCAATATATCCACATAATTTTCCTTCCTTATGATGCCATTTATTTTGTGAAGTGCAAAGCACCCCCACAACATGATGCTGCCACCCCCGTGCTTCACGGTTGGGATGGTGTTCTTCGGCTGGCAAGCCTCTCCCTTTTTCCTCCAAACATAACGATGGTCATTATGGCCAAACAGTTCTATTTTTGTTTTATCAGACCAGAGGACATTTCTCCGAAAAGTACGATACTTGTGCAGTTGCAAGCCGTAGTCTGGCTTTTTTATGGCGGTTTTGGAGCAGTGTCTTCTTCCTTGCTGAGCGATTGATATAGGACTCGTTTTACTGTGGATATAGATACTTTTGGTCCTGTTTCCTCCAGCATCTTCACAAGGTAATTTTCTGTTGTTCTAGGATTGATTTGCACTTTTAGCACCAAAGTACTTTAATCTCTAGGAGACAGAACGCGTCTCATTCCTGAGCGGTATGACGGCTGCGTGGTCCCATAGTGTTTATACTTGCGTACTATTGTTTGTACAGATGAACATGGTACCTTCAGGCGTTTGGAAATTGCTCCCAAGGATGAACCAGACTTGTGGAGGTCTTCAATTTTCTGAGGTCTTGGCTGATTTCTTTTGATTTTCTCATGATGTCGAGCAAAGAGGAACTGAGTTTGAAGGTAGGCCTTGAAACACATCCACAGGTACACCTCCAATTGACTCAAATTATGTAAATTAGCCTATCAGAAGCTTCTAAAGCCATGACATCATTTTCTGGAATTTTCCAAGCTGTTTAAAGGCACAGTCAACTTAGTGTATGTAAACTTCTGACCCACTGGAATTGTGATATAGTGACTTATAAGTGAAATAATCTGTCTGTAAACAATTTTTGGAAGATATACTTGTGTCATGGCCAAAACTATAGTTTGTTAACACAAAATCTGTGGAGTGGTTGAAAAATGAGTTTTAATGAATTTAATTTAAGTGTATGTAAACTTCAGACTTCAACTGTATCTGGTGTCACGCTGCGTTACTATTCCTAAATCTTGGGGTTGAACACACCCCCTTTATCTGCAGACAGACATGCTGCAGCTATCTGGTGTCACACTGAGTTTGTATTCCTAAATCATGATCCCTGTCCAGGTCAGGCCACGCTCACGGCGCCCCACAAGGCTCCCCTTGACCTCAGGAACGGGCTAGGCTGTTCACGTGATCTTTCCAGCCTCTAAGAAATAAAGTTTGTTTATGTTTGTATCTTTTGAAGGGCAACAGAAGGAATGGACCAGAGACATAGATTTCTCATAGCTCGGCCCACAACGTCTATAAATAGTAGTAATAGTAAAACAATGTTGTCTCTGTGACCATATGAAGGGGGAAATAATTGAAAGTCAAGAGAACAAGGTAATGGGGCGAATCTATCTAGCAGGAAGTCAACGTCTCCAAAAGAGGAAGTGGAGCAACTGTCATCTTCTAAACGTGCAGGCCAGGGAAGTGGTTCTAAATCTGAAGCATTTTTTTTCTGTCAATGTTGTAGATTTTAGTCAGTCCGTACCTGTATTCCCTTTCTGTAGTACTTGATTGAAGGGAAGGGAAAATAAGAACAGTCTGGTTTTTGTTTTGGTCAGTCAGGGTGACGTATTGAGCACCAGATTGCCTATTTTTTAAGATTCATATCGCTATATATGAATCTCTCAACATCCTCTTCAACCCTTTTCATAATCCATATTGATTTAGCGTTTCTCTTTTTTGTGTGTGTGTGTGTGTGTGTGTGTGTGTGTGTGTATATTAACATTGTTAAGAATACATTGACTTTATCTTTTCTTTTAGGAACAACTTTTAAGAACATTACAGAAGTCAATTCAAAACAATCCTTACCTTAACCCTGACCTTAACCAAATTAATTAATTCTGAAATTAAATATCGGTTTGGGCGTCAGGCGTGTCCTTATAGCCTTTTCCGCTCTGCCCAAGCTGGCACAGGCGGACATATTGCTTAAACAGCTGCTCAGTTGGACAGCACCCCAGTGTAATAGTAATCCAAAATGCCTCTTAAAGAAGTCCTCCATCTCTGGGTCAGGCTGGCCTAGTTATTAGTCTATATCCTAGTACAGCACTAAACCGTAGAGATGCTATTAATGAGTGAAAAGATTCACAATATCAATTTAATAAAGCTCAGTATTAAGCAGAATAAAGGTTTCTTATTTCCCTTGATACAGTATGTTAAAAGGACCAATGTCAGTTTTCAAGCATATTATAACTTTTTTTTCCTCATTACGACTTGGTTATATAAAATATGATATGAGTCTGTATTTGAATATCATGCTAGTTGTCTGTAGGTGGGGTTCTGGGTTCTCTGGCTGAGTGCTGCACAGCAGAGGTATGATTTACCCAGCATGCCCCAGTGGGAGGGCCTGTTATTCCTCAGCCTTCTGGGGCCCGGCCCTCTGATCCAACGCCAGATACACAGAGAGAGATGGAGGGAGCGAGCGAGAGGGAGTGTGTGCGGTAGAGCGAGGACAAATGATGACAACATCACGAGAGTGAGTCAGATAGTGTGTGTCTGTGAGAAAGAGAAGGGAGAGAGATTAATTATGGAAGCCTTTTGAATGAGTAAGTGTGTGAGGGGGGATCAAATCAACTTTGTCACATGCGCGCGAATACAACATGTGTGCCCTTAATCAACAATGCAGTTCAAGAAAGAGTAAAAAAAAATTTTTTCAAGTAACACAATAAAATAACAATAACGAGGCTATAAACAGGGGGTACCGAGTAATTGTGCAGGGGTGTGAGGTAGTTGAGGTAATATGTACATAGGTAGGGGTAAAAGTGACTAGGCAATCAGGATAGATAATAAACAGAGTAGCAGCAGCAAATGTGAAGAGAGGGACAGAGTGTCTATGTGTGAGTGTGTGTGGCGTCAATATGCGTGTAAGTGTGAGCGTATGTTGTGTGTTGGAGTGTTAGTGTAGTTTGTGTGAGTGTGTGTTGGAGTGTCAGTGAGGTATGTGTGAGTGTGTGGGTAGAGTCCGGGTGGCCATTTGATTCATTGTTCATGAGTCGTATGGCTTGGGGGTAGAAGCTGTTAAGGAGCCTTTTGGTCCTAGACTTGGCGCTCCTGTACAGCTTGCCATGCGGTAGCAGAGAGAACAGTCTATGATTTGGGTGACTGGAGTCTTTGACAATTTTTGGGCATTTCCTCTGACATCGCCTAGTATATAAGTCCTGAATGGCAGGGAGCTTGACATTTTTTCAGTCTCCTGAGGGGAAGAGGCATTGTCATGCCCTCTTCACGACTGTGTTTGTGTGTTTGGACCATGATAGTTTGTTGGTGATGTGGACACCAAGGAACTTGAATCTCTCAACCTGCTCCACTACAGCTTCGTCAATGTTAATGGGGGCCTGTTCGGCCCGCCTTTTCCTGTAGTCCACGATCAGCTCCTATGTCTTGCTGACGTTGAGGGAGAGGTTGTTGTCCTGGCACCACACTGCCAGGTCTCTGACCTCCTCCCTATAGGCTGTCTCATCGTTTTCGGTGATCAGGCCTACCACTACGCGACGTGAGTGCTACGGGGCGGAAATCATTTAGGCAGGTTACTTTCGCTTCAAAGGACACAGGGACTATGGTGGTGGTCTGCTTAAAACATGTAGGTATTACAGACTCGGTCAGGGAGAGGTTGAAAATGTCAGTGAAGACATTTGCCAGTTGGTCCGCACATGCTTTGAGTACACGTCCTGGTAATCCGTCTGGCCCCGCGACTTTGTGAATGTTGACCTGTTTAAAGGTCTTGCACACATACTGTAGTAAACCCTTTAGCCTCTTTAGTAGCCCTGTGCTAATTGATGAAGCTGTGTTCTGTCTCATAACCACGGCAACAGCCTCCTACTCGCCCTCGCTTGCTCTGTTATCACAAAGACTGGAGGACTCGGGGCATACCCACGTACGCTTTCCAGGCTAGTCAATATGTCGTAAGTGTGTATGTTGGCCGACTGTGTGTGTGTGCATTTGCGTTAGGAAATATATGTGTGTGTCTGGGCCATGTGGGACACAGACAGTAGTCTCATTTATTGATGATAACACTGACAGTACACAGTATATACACAAGACATTTTACAGTCACACAAAAACATAGAAATAATAATTTATTTCCAGTCAGACAGTGAGTTATCTGTTTCTTTAGTCATTTTAGGTCGTTTTGTTTCCTTCTAAATGAGGCTAGTGTCTGTGACTGCGTCAGTGTATTTCACATGACCCTTCTGCCCTATCATAAGACCACACTAGTCAAATGATCAGAACAAAAGATGACCTCATTTCCTGTACCACACCTCAGCACCAGAATCGCCTTGGACTTTCTCCTGCTGCAGCGCACATTTTCTTTAGGGATCAAGTGTCAAAGTGTCACAAGCGCTACACTTAAACTAAGGAAGTGGGATTGGAGCATGGTGGATGATGGTCCTATATCTTATTCTATGGGTTGCACAACATTGGGTTTGTGGTGCTCGTTACACTTTCAGGAAGTTTAGTCTACCCAGAATTAATCTCTCCAGCTCTTCTTTCGGTGTGCTAGCACCATTGCACCAACGCCTGTTTGTATATAGACAATGTGTGACCATGTACCTGTATATACACCTGTCTGTCTGGGATGTCTGCTAAGTCAGGATTTGACTCCATATAAACAGCAGGAATTTGACTATATTTCCCTGAAGGAAATAACAAACGCGAGAACCGTTTTAAGTGTAGAGAAGTGACCAGAGAGGCACTATAGAGAGGCTGATCCTGGGCCATTCCAGGTGGATGACTTGATTACTGGACTAAAGTGAGTATAGCCCGGTCTCATCCTGGCTCCTGAGTGCAGCCTGTGAGCTGTTAACTTGATTACAAGCAATTCTATAGCAGCCCAGTGCATGTTAAAGTATCTCTCTGTTATGTCATACAAACTACGTCCTCATAATAAGGCATTACAATGATTCAAGCTGGAATGACCCACTGTGTTAAAGTATCTCTGCTCTCTAGAACGATGGAGCTCTAATGATCTTTAATAGTGACATCACTACATGTGCAATTAAACCAAAGCAATTAACATAAGCCTATTTTCTGCCTTACATTCTTTTTCCAGTTCTCTTTTTTTTTTATCTATAATTTGCCTTAGTTGTCCTTTAATTAAAAAGTTATCAATCATAAATCATGGTTACTTTCCAAGACCCCTCCCCCTCAATAAACCGAAAGTTACCGCTATAGGTCCTGGTATAGCTTTGAATCTAGGAGTAACTTCGCCTTAGCCTGTTTATGCTCTTTTGCCAACTCAAATTGGCACAAACAGACTCAGGCTAACCTCTCCTAGGAGTGAAGGTCCAGTCACTGTTTGAAACATACACACTGCCTCTGCGAACATGTGAACTGTCATCATGTTTAGCCGTGACACGTGCTGCTATCGCCCCCTGCTGTTACAATGCTGTCATTGTGGGGGACAGAAACGAGGGACACAGGAAGGGAAGGGAAGAGGAGAGGGTTGTGGAATCATCCTCTAATCTGACCTCCTGTTTCCCTGCAGTGAGTGTGGGTGTCTTCACTCATCTCTCTCTCTCTCCATCTCTATCTTCTCTCCTTCTCTCACTTTGCTCACTCTCATTCGCCGTCCGGTGCAGTCTAGACTTATTGGCTTCCTTATCACCTCAATTAAAACGTTTTTCTGACGTTGAACTTTGTTTTCCATTTTAATCGGAAACAAACTGTGGGATACCGGGCATCCAATATTCATGGATACAGTTGAAGTCGGAAGTTTACATACACTTTTTTCAAACGCTCCACAGATTTCATGTTAACAAACTATAGTTTTGGCAAGTCAGTTAGGACATCTATTTTGTGCATGACACAAGTAATTCTTCCAACAATTGTTTACAGACAGTTTATTTAACTTATAATTCACTATATCACAATTCCAGTGGGTCAGAAGTTTACATACACTAAGTTGACTGTGCCTTTAAACAGCTTGGAAAAATCCAGAAAATGATGTCATGGCTTCTGATAGGCTAAATGACATCATTTGAGTCAATTGGAGGTGTCCTTGTGAATGTATTTCAAGGCGTACCTTCAAACTCAGTGCCTCTTTGCTCGACATAATGGGAAAATCAAAAGAAATCAGCCAAGAACTCAGAAAAATTATTGTTGACCTCCACAAGTATGGTTCATCCTTGGGAGCAATTTCCAAACGCCTGAAGGTACCACGTTCATCTGTACAAACAATAGTACGCAAGTATAAACTCCATGGTACCACACAGCCATCATACCGCTTGGGAAGGAGATGCATTCTGTCTCCTAGAGATTAACGTACTTTGGTGCGAAAAGTGCAAATCAATCCCAGAACAACAGCAAAGGACCTTGTGAGGATGCTGAGGAAACAGGTACTAAAGTATCTATATCCACAGTAAAACGAGTCCTACATCGACATAACCTGAAAGGCCACTCAGCAAGGAAGAAGACACTGCTCCAAAACCACCATAAAAAAGCCAGACTACGGTTTGCAACTGCGCATGGGGACAAAGATCGTACTTTTTGGAGAAATGTCCTCTGGTCTGATGAAACAAAAATAGAACTGTTTGGCCATAATGACCATCGTTATGTTTGGAGTAAAAAGGCGGGAGGCTTGCAAGCCGAAGAACACCATCCCAACCGTGAAGCACGGGGGTGGCAGCATCATGTTGTGGGGGTGCTTTGCTGCAGGAGGAAGGAAAATTATGTGGATATATTGAAGCAACATCTCAAGACATCAGTCAGGAAGTTAAAGCATGGTCGCAAATGGGTCTTCCAAATGGACAAGCATACTTCCAAAGTTGTGGCAAAATGGCTTAAGGACAACAAAGTCAAGGTATTGGAGCGGCCTTCACAAAGCCCTGACCTCAATCCTATAGAAAATGTGTGGGCAGAACTGAAAAGGCGTGTGCGAGCAAGGAGGCCTTCAAACCTGACTCAGTTACACCAGTTCTGTCAGGAGGAATGGGACAAAATTCACACAAAATTCACCCCCTTATTGTGGGAAGCTTGTGGAAGGCTACCCAAAACGTTTGACTCAAGTTAAACAATTTAACACTGGCAGGGAATTTTTACTAGGATTAAATGTCAGGAATTGGGAAAAACTGAGTTGAAATGTATTTGGCTAAGGTGTATGTAAACTTCCGACTGCATACATGGGCATCCGAACTAACCAGCATCTGCAAAGAACCACAGACCCTTAGCACCTCTCATATGTGAGCTGTCATGTTCACAAATACTCTCACACCTGATAGATCTATGCATTTGCTGTTTGGTTTTGAAAGTGCTGGTTATCACCTTGGTCATTACCACAGGGACAGATTTGGTGTGGGATTGATGATCAAAGCTCAGCAATATATCATACAAAGCATCCAAGACTTCTACATTCCCCTGTCCAGGTTAAAAATCCACCTCTTTTCATCATATTGGGAAGTTTGGCTAAGGAGCTGTTTTGTTATCAATATATCCATGGCAACGTACATGCGCATGCCATACCAGAGTGAAACATGACCAATGCTACATGTTATTCTGCTGTTGTCTGACTTGTCTGTTCTCTTTCTCTCCTGCTCCTCCTGCCGTTTCCCTCTTCCCCTCTTCCTCCCATGAAGCTTTCTCTCAAGCTGGTAAGCATGACCGTAACACTGCATGACCGTAACACTGCATGACCGTAACACTGCATGACCGGAACACTGCATGACCGTAGTGGCATGAACCGTATTCTGAGCTTAGCGTGCACGCCCTTCTGGTAACACAAACATGGTTGAGAATTCTGTGCGACCGTCGTTTGTGTTCAGTTCCTTTCGTCCGGACTTATTTTTTTCATTTTGTTGTGACATGACGATGGATTTTACAGACCCTTGTTGTCTCATTTGTTTATTTTGTTTTTGTTGTTGTGTGTCTGTCTTGTTTTTTGTGTCTTCCCCACTGCTCTGTGCAGATCACACTCAATTCCCACGTCCGGAATCTGATTGAGGTGATCAGAATTACTGTTA
This sequence comes from Thymallus thymallus, assembly GCA_023634145.1. Taxonomy (NCBI): domain Eukaryota; kingdom Metazoa; phylum Chordata; class Actinopteri; order Salmoniformes; family Salmonidae; genus Thymallus; species Thymallus thymallus. The sequence continues at coordinate 13,292,636 of CM042403.1, read as the reverse complement.
TTGTTTTGTATGTCTGCCAGAACAGGGTTTCAAGTACTATTTAAAATCTTTTAAATCCTTTAACTCAAATGACTTTTCTAATCCTTTCAATGCAACAGACAAGCTAAATCAAGCACAGCTGAAGGATTTGAAATGATTTCAGATAGCATTTTGAACCTAGTTCTGTCTGTCAGTCTGTCCGTCTGCTAGTTTAATTCCCTTTGATCTGTCAGCATAATCATTATAAACAAAGGGGCGGCATTTTGACAATTGGCTGCCGCCCTCCGGCGCCCCTGATCGGCTACCACACCGCCGGGGCCCTTCCGGGAGAAGCGGTTGGGGGCGGGAACGCAATGAGCTAGCAGCTAGAGTGCCGCCGGCGGTGTAGTAGCCGATCAGGGGCGCCAGAGGGCGGCAGCCAATTGTCAAAATCACGCCCCAAATTCAAGTGCCGCCCTAAGCGATCGCCGAATGTTGCCTAATGGGAGGGCCGGCCCTGCGGATGTAGAAATGAATGGCACAAACAAAGAGCTAGACTAAAACATCCAGACGATGCTGAGCCTTCCAGGAATACCAAGTATTTTCCACTGAAATGCAGAACAGTGGGAGCTTTTGGTCTGTCAGTTAGAAACTAACCTCATCTCCAGGCTTAATTGCTACAGAGAGAGAGCTGGCTGGCAGACGAGATTAGATGCTAACCTTTTTCAAAGCCCATCTATGTCAGTACTTATGTTCCCTGTAATGGTTTGGTGAATTATCTAGACCTCTACATTTTGAGCCCTGTGAAGAATTTGGATTCATCAGTTATAATCAACTGCCCTGAAATTATTATAGATCTCCTTAGTCTATCACAATAACATATGCCATGATAATCATTAGTTCATAACTTTGTGTGTAGTAATAATTATTGAATGGTCAACTATGCATGTCAAATCCTTTGGGTAGAGATTAGAAATGATCATGATCTGTCAACAGTGATTAAACGTACTCAAGTAGATTTGAATGTATATCTGAGTGTGAACTTTATATTGAACAGGTCAGTTACTGGGTAAAAAAACCCAACACATATTGCATCTTGTCTTGTGAGTGGGTGTGGAGTATTTCGTTTTTGACCAACATCTACAGAAATCAATAGCGAGCATGTTTTTCTTTATTCTTGTGATTTTTATATAATATTTTATATAATATAATATATATATATTTATATAAATAATACAATTATTTTTTGGAACATAATCAAGAGCATGCTGAATGAAACCCGCTTGTTGTGTTGCGTGTTCGGTTGGTAAGTGTTGCACAGTGGTGCAGAGAGATTGGGTAAGGAAAGTCCTCGCCATGGTAGCCTAGCCTGCTGCTGTGTTTCTATTGGCTTACGTACCAGTAAACTCCAGTGACCTCTAACCCCTGGACAGTAGGACATTGACCTTTGGATCTGCTATGTTACAACAGAGTATTGTCTAAGCCTTGACCTATCCAGTCCAAGCACATGATCAGACAAATAGCATAATATTACTGCAAGGTCAAATCTTACATCAATAATATATGAACACGTGAGGAAGGCCACAGTAAATAACAATTCCAGTGGGTTACTCAAAATTGACAGTCATTCTACAATTATCCGGTTATTGTATTGTAATACATGCATTTGTAAACCAAATAGCACCACCAAGTGCTGTATCTCTGAACTGCAGCATTTACAGTACACAAGGCATAAAAAAAAAATATATATATATATATTATTTAATCTTTTATTTAACTAGGCAAGTCAGTTAAGGACAAATTCTTATTTACAATGACGGCCTACCCCGGCCAAACCTGGACGACGCTGGGCCAATTGAGCGCAGCCCTATAGGACTCCCAATCATGGCCGGATGTGACTCACCATCGTCAGAGATGATCGATATGTATTCTATCCAGGAATCTCCCTCATCAGGAAACATTATACCATCTGCCCTCAAATGGCCCAACAGTTTCCATTTCAGAAGCACTACCTCCTTTAAACAGGAGTCAGCATCTCTCTCGACAGTTATGAATATGAACACAAAAATGTGATTTGACTGGATATGAAGTGGTACAGCCTAATATATTTTGAGACTTGGGACTGAATAGGTGAAAGCTGTAGGTAGGTAGTCAGCATCTCTCTCGACAGTTATGAATATGAACACAAAAATGTGATTTGACTGGATATGAAGTGGTACAGCCTAATATATTTTGAGACTTGGGACTGAATAGGTGAAAGCTGTAGGTAGGGCTTACCTTTGAACACAAAAATGTGATTTGACTGGATATGAAGTGGTACAGCCTAATATATTTTGAGACTTGGGACTGAATAGGTGAAAGCTGTAGGTAGGGCTTACCTTCACACAGAGAACCCCCCCCCCCCCACCACCACCACCCACCCCCAGAGCTCAGAGGGTTAGGGGTAGACTATAGTGCTGCAGTATCTCCTTCTGGTTAACCAGCCGCCATAACTCTATCAGACACACAACCCTCAATGATGGGGAATTAATTTATCCTAATGGCTTTACTGTAAAGGGGGTACTGCACCTAAAGGATCCTAGTGTTAGATAGAGAGCCTGAACATCCGAGAGGGTTATTCATATTCAGACATTTACAGACGGGATGTACAACGCTGCTGAAACTCACTTTGTCTCCAACTTGTCTTCCTCTCTCCCGCTCTCTGTCTCCCATTCTCTCTTTCTCTCTCTCTATCAGGGCTCTGGACCGGAGGACTTCAGCCACCTGCCCCCAGAGCAGAGGAGAAAGAAGCTTCAGGCCAAGATAGACGACATAAATAAGGACATCCAGAAAGAGATGGACCAGAAGTAAGTTTGTGTCTGTGTCTTCAACATAAGCCTCATTCATATTTCCTCCCTAAAAGCTCCCTTCCTTTAGTGTCAGCCCTGTTGTGGGAACAAAATGTCCCCAGTAAAACTGCGGTGACAAGTGACACTTTGCTTTGTGAAAATCCTATATCTTGAAAACATGCAAAGAAATGGGGATTGTATTAACAGTGGACTAATGAAATAAATACCAAAATTGTTTGTGAGTAGATTGTTCCTTTAAAAAAGGAGTTTAAGCTTCAAGAAAGCGTCAGACCCAACCAAGGAGTTGTAGATCCAGGGGTCTCTAATTTGTTTGTGTCTGAGTGTTATTAACCCATCAGAGTCTAAGCCGGGGGAGGGGGGCCCATCTGTCATGATGTGGGTGTGGGAATGACCAAGACGCAGCGCAGGGATAGTAGTTTGACATTTTAATATGACTAGGTATAACAAACACTAATGAAGAACTACTAAACAAAACAAAAACACGAATTACGAACGTCACGTTAAAACAAAACACGATATTTTAAAAGTAACCCAAAAGCACACTTAACTGTCACCGTGACTGCGAAACATACAACAACGACCCACAACCCAGTGTGAAAATCTACCAACCTATGTAGGATCCCTAATTAGAGACGATGCGCTACAGCTGCCTCTAATTATTGATCCCACACAAACCACCACCAGAAAGAGAAAGAAAAGACCTGTCAGACTCTGACCATGGTTACATAGAGAAGCAAATAGGCTTCTCTATGGCCAGAGCCTGACACCATCAGAGTCTTAAGTCGGGGGAGAGGGGCCCATCAGAGTCTAAACCAGGGGAAGGGGGGCCCATCAGAATCTAAGCCAGGGGAGGGGGGCCCATCAGAGTCTAAACCAGGGTAAGGGGGGCCCATCAGAATCTAAGCCAGGGGAGGGGGGCCCATCAGAGTCTAAGCCGGGGGAGAGGGGCCCATCAGAGTCTAAGCCAGGGGAGGGGGGCCCATCAGAGTCTAAGCCGGGGGAGTGGGGTTCTACTAAAATATCTGGAATTGTTTTAAGAAGGTTTTTTTTGTAGTATTTAACCCCTTATTTTTGTCACTAAAATGTCTCATGGACTGACAAACACCGCTCTAGCTCTGTCGCCTTTCACCTCAGATGAGGAAGTGTTACATGGGAGAATGCAGTGGATTGAGATGCATCCAAAGCAAAAAAATCTATCTATCTTAAACTGACAGATTTTGATGGGGATTTTGTTATTATGCTAATTAGATTTCCTCAGGGAACGGACAATGACCTTAGTTAATGTCTCTTCCTCTGTGTACCTCCATCAGAGATGCCCTAACTAAGATGAAGGGTGTGTATGAGAAGAATCCCCAGATGGGAGACCCTGCCAGTGTGGACCCCCGGCTAGTAGAGATAGCAATGAACATGGAGAAACTACAGTCCGAGGTGCAGAAATTCGAGGTGAGTCATCATAAACCCTCTTGACCTATCCCAGAAATTAATTTATTTCTAGATTCTGGATGGACTGTGAGTGTTGCTAGTATCATAGTAATGGTGTGTTACATAGGAGAATGCGTACTGTCTTGGCTTTGCTAAGACAGTACATCATTATTAGACTAACAACAGAGTGCTCCTGGGTCCAACAGACTAGCTGCTCCTTTTTCCTTGTTTGGAGAATATGCACTGGCTTGCCGGTCCGCTGTGACTTCTGGTTCTGTAAGAGAGAGGAGCCTTAGAACAAGGCCGTATAACTCTGGCCTGAACTACACTAGCAGATCGAATCTCACAACCCTAATGTGTGTGTCTGTGTGTCCCTACAAGGGATGGCTGGCGGAGGTGGAGGGGAGGTTACCGTCGAAGAGTGACCCTTCCAGGAGACAGAGTGGTCTGTACGAAACACAGAACAGCAACAGCACCACGGTCGTCAACAACTGTGCACAGGACAGAGAGAGGTACAGTACACACAACACACACTCCATTAATCAACACAGCTTTCTAGTTTGCTACAGTATGTGTTGTGAGGTTGCTATAGTTACTGTGTGTGTGTGTTGGTCCTTGAGCAGCCCAGATGGCAGTTACACAGAGGAGCAGACTTCAGAGACTCAGGTCAAGGTGGCCATAGCCAACACTCCAGAGTTTGATGATGAGTTTGACGATGAGGGTGAGGAGACACTGCCCACCATCGGCACCTGTAAAGCCATCTACCCATTCGAAGGTAATACACCTTTAACAGGTAATACACCAATCAGAGACAACATCACAGGTCATGTGGGCTGGCACATCTATTTGACTATTTGAGAGAAACGCAACAATTAGACTTTTCTCCCTTTTAAAAATTTTTTCCACCACACTTTCTTTCTCTCCCTTTTCTTTTGTCTTTTCCTCTCCCTCCCTCTCTCCCTCAGGTCATAATGAGGGGACTATCTCAGTGACAGAAGGAGAGCTGCTGTATGTAATAGAGCAGGATAAAGGTGACGGCTGGACGAGGGTCCGCAGGAACGAAGAGGAAGAAGGCTACATACCCACGTCCTACGTCGAGGTCTTTTTGGAAACAAACGCCAAAGGTGCTGTGACATACATTTAACTGAAGGGGTTTTATTTTTGGATGGGACAAGAGAAGGCTTTGGTGAGAGAAAATGGGAGGGGTGAAGGTAGATGGTTACTGGTTGGTCAGACCGGAGTAGACTCCTCCCACTCTCTCCCTCTCTGAAAGATGGACCAATCAGAATCTCCATCAGGCTCTTTCATGGTCCCCACCTGGTGCTACTGGAGAGGTTTCCATTGCCGTCCTTTCTATCAATTCTTCAAAACGTTCAAGAAAACATAGAGAAACCATGTACCTGAGACCGGCCCCATGCACTGAGGTGGTGTTGTAGGTTGAAGTTGTCCCTTGATGCTTGCTGATTTTGGGTCAGTTTTGCATTTTCCCCTAGAAAGGTGAAGGTTAGGGTTGGGGAATCTGATCCTAGATCTGTACCTAGGTGAAACTTCACCCCGGAGCGTTGTTTTCCCACTGGTTCTGAGACAATCCTCTCCTGTGGTGTAGGGTGAAGTTGCCCCTAGATGCTGATCTTAGGTTTTAAAACCATAGGATAGTTTTTAAAGCGCATGTGGTAATAAATCAACACCAGTTGCTTGCTGTCCCCAGTAGTAAAGCATGCTAGATTGTACAATGTAGAAATATGCTAATGAGAAGTCACTGATTCTGCTATACATAATGACTACATGCTGTACCTCATTCATGAAAAATATATTATTTTGAATAAAAACCCCTCTCCCTTAGATTGTCTCACTCCTGTACAGTCAAGATGCACCAATCACATACTAAAAGGTCCAAGAAAGAGGTTACTTTATATATATATATATATATATATATATATAAAGTAGCCTCTTTCTTGGACCTTTTAGTATGTGATTGGTTTTGGACTTTCTTTTCATACAGGAATACAGGAATGAGGATGAGCTGTACCACCATGTTCCCTCACATTGTAAGAACAGACTGTTGTGGGGCTGATTGGAACATTGGTGCTTGGTTGGTTGCCAGCTCATGCATGGGTTTTGAGTAGCACCCCTGTGCAGATGAGTCCATTTGAGAAGCATGGTCTGTGCTAAAGGCCGTCATTGTAAATAAGAATTTGTTCTTAACTGACTTGCCTAGTTAAATAAAGGTTAAAAAAATATCCAGGCATTTATCTTTTGAAGATTACTGAATTGTGCAAACAGAAGCCCAAAAGGTCTCTTGGAAGAGACTCCAACTTCGTCAATTTTAAAAAAGCTCAACAAATAGGCCTTCACAACCTTTTCTCCTTAATTCTCCTTAAGCGGTAAAGTAATCTCATTTCTGTCAGTGCTAATAACACAACCATTCTCCCCCCCCAAACTGGGTTCCAAAGGAAATTTGAGGCATGTTAAGTTTGTAGTCATTTTATTTTGTACATAGCATATTTGACATTGTTAGAAGCTTAAGTGTATCTTGGTTTTTGGAAATTATAGATTCACACACAAAATGGACATTTAGAAACAGTAGCAGAATCAAAAGATTCGATTTTTAAGGTACAGCAACTGATATTAAAGCCAGAGAGAAGGACTTTCTTGGGTTCTCTGGATTAGATAGTTAGAACAATATTAATTTCCTTCAAATAGTTGACATCTTCCAACTCTCATTTAGTATGTGAACTACATTTTCTTTCCCTGAGATTCTCTCAAACGTGTTATTTAGTAATGTTTTGTTTGTTTTTCTTTCAAATTGCAGATTCCTAAAAGTGTGAGAGGCTGACTCAGGAATGGCAGGGCAAGCAGCCTCTGAGACAGAGCGACCACGTTCACGTTCCATTACGGTCAGAAAGAGAGAGCGACATGACCGAGGCAAAGACAAGAGACCTATGATGCATCTCAATTTCCAACCCGATGCATTCATAGCGTTCTCTCCTTCTGCAACAGTCTCTGACCAGAAGCAACAATAAGAGAAAAAACTACCAAATTGAGCGCCCGTAAACCTTTTATTCTTTTATCATTTTGCTTCTTTTGTCTCTGCAAAGCTTTGCTTCTCGATGTATTAACTCAGCTTTCGCTATGCGGCGTTACCATGGCGGTTGTTGGCTCTCACCTCGAATGCAACCCGAGTCCCAATCCCCCTCCTAAAGCACTGCAGGGTGTGGTCAGAGACAGGGCCGGGACCAGCTCCGAAGCAACACAATCTGCCCCGGACTGCACCCCGCACACACACACACACCATCTCACCTGATAGGACCCCCAGACAGGACAGCAGGACAGGAAGCCAAACCATTTCCCTCTCCAGTCCACACTCCCATCCAAATCAATTAGGTGGATGCAGTTGCAGAATCTCTCTCTCTCTCTCTCTCTCTCTCACTCACTCACTCACTCACTCACTCACTCACTCACTCACTCACTCACTCACTCATTGACTCAGAGCCATCATCGCAGAAGGAACTGTCCAAATCCAGCATCACATGGAGTTTCCTAGGAAACAACCCATTCATTCCACTCTCTGGCTCCATATTTTGCAGTTTTCAAAACGACAAAAAAACACAGAACATGGGCCAATTGGTCATCTGTACGACTGAGGTTCATTTATAGTCTGTGTACGCGTGTGGGTGCCTGCCAGTATTATGTACATCCCCCATACACCCTCTATCCATGACTGGGACAGGACTGGGAGTTCCAGGACCGAGAGGGGTTCACATTTACTTCACTCACCTGTACTTTCTGTCCCTACCATACTGTCAAGTGTTGTAACTGGCATCCCGTCTGCTCCTCTCTGGCCACACCCCTCCCCTCCCCCGCAGGTGTCAGGCACTGGTCATTGACTGCATTGAGCGCCGTGTTACAGCTTAGGGTGCTTGCCCTGTCTCCTCCTTGGCTCGCCCCCTCCCGCTTGTCTCAGGGGGCTGGCTTATGCCCCTGTCGCCTGGCCTTTTTTGTTTCAGTTAACCCCCATGGCCTGTTACACTTCTTAACCAGTTTGTCTTGTCTGTCACCTTTTGGGTTCTGTGCCTGTGGATAATCTACTAGCCGTTGCTTTTTTTGTTTTGTTTTGTTGATGTTTGACTGTTCGTCATCTCTGAAAGCATGTTCACCTACCTGTGTTTTTAACAGTGAGTGTGTGCTCTCCCGCACAGTATCTCCTCCAGCTCAAATCTCATTACTGGAAGAGAAGAAAATGTGTTTCTGAATGATATCATGCATACAGTAAAACATTTAATTTGTCAATTTTTTAAATAATGTATGTATGTAATGTTGTTGGCTGACATTGTACGTGTTTGAGAAGTGTGTTGAAGGCAAGCGGTCGTTAGCTTCCACTAGCCTCATCATGTGGATACATGCTGCAGTGTTTCACATCTCCACTGTATATCCAACAGACAGTGTCCCCCGGAAGAGAACTTGAAGATGATTGCATGGGCCACTTACTACTGTATGTGGAAGTATTTTATACTGTGATCCACACGCCTTTCCCACAATGTTGTGACTGAATTTGAGACGAGACAAACTTCCTATTGGGCCTTAACTGGGTTGATCCTAGCTACCACTTAATCTAAAAACAAGTTAGATTATTGTCACATGCACAAGTACAGTGAAATGCTTAACTTGCATGCTCTACCCAACAGTGCAGTAATCAGGGGCAGTAAGATGCCATTCTATTATCTGTGGTATGTTGTATAGGTCGAGACATCTTGTGTTTTTTTTTGTTTGTTTTTTTAAAGGTGGTGAAGGTAGATTACTCACAATGTCTACAGCGATGAATATGATGATGTCCACCGTTTCCCTTTCTTGAACGCACATAACATTTTTTTTAACAATGTTGGGTCGAAGAGATTGTAGCTTTTTAATTTGTAGCTAGTTGTTTATAGCTGGAAAACTGTTGCACCTGAATTACAAACCACTTGATGATGAAACCAGTTGTTTGATCTGCCTGAAGTCACTGAGGATAAAGTAATGGGGGGAAAAAACGACATTGTTTTGTGTAATGAAGCCATTAGTGATGTCATTAGCCTCATGTGTGTCCCAAATGGCAGCCTATTCCCTATATAGTGGCCAAATTTTGATCAGGCTCTGGCAAAAATAATGTAGGGAATAGGGTGCCATTTGGGAATTCCCCTTAGTGTTTTGAAACTTTTTTTTATTCCAGTATTATTACCCAAGCAACATTTCAAAGAGCAGCAACTGAAATTGTATCAATGCAAACCATGTATATTATCACCAGAACCACAAATTAAGAGTGACCCATCACCATGTGGAGTCCCAGTTACTTGACATAAAGTAGAAGACGTTCTGTATGTTCTGTGGCCCAGAACTTTGCTATTCCCACCCATCCAGCTCTTATTTTGACTAGTGTAGATATTGACTTGGCAGTTGTTTTGTTTGTTTGTGAGATGGGAAAAGGCAAAACAGATTTTCATGCAGACATCAGAAGGTGCATCTCTGTGATGTGCTGACTGACAGACAGACATACCCACTCAGAAGAGAGCCAGTACAGAGGAGAATCTGCCCAACTCTCCATTGAGACCAACCCAGACCTCCAGCCAGACCCCAGTGCACCTGTACAGAAGAAAATGGCTTGTTGAAATTAGAGAGAATATATATAAATATATAAATATGGGTTAAACTAAGACAAAAAAAGGAAATAAAAGTATATTTTAAAGGTTAACTATTAAAAGGCCTTACCATTACTTTCTTTCTCTGCTTTGCTGACTTTTTTGTTTTGTTTTGTAAAGTTCGCCACTTTTGTTTGTGTTCCATTTGGTATATGCTTGTGTTTCAGAGCACTGAATACTTTGTATTGTGTTAACTGTGCCAATTAAATACATGTTGAAAATAACAAATTACTTTTTCTTCATTGTGTGAGTGGTCTGAGTTAGCAGGCTTACAGTGAAACATACACTGAGTGTACAAAACATTAGGAATACCTGCTCTTTCCATGATAGACTGACCATGTGAAACCTATTTTCCCTTATGGATGTCACTTGTTAAATCAGTTTAGATGAAGGATTATTAAGTATTTTTAAGCCGTTAGACAATTGAGACATCGATTGCCTATGTTTGCGACTCAGAGGGTGAATGGGCAAGACAAACTATTTAAGTGAACATGGTATGGTAGTAGGTGCCAGGCGCACCAGTTTGAGTGTGTCAAGAACTGTAACGCTGCTGTGTTTCACACTCCTGTGTGTATCAAGAATGGTCCACCACCCAAAGGACATCAAGCCAACTTGACACAACTGTGAGAAGCATTGGAGTCAACATGGGCCAGCATCCCTGTGGAACCCTTGACACCTTGTAGAGTACATGCCCCAACGAATTGAGGCCATTCTGATATTAAGGTGTTCCTAATGTTTTGTACTCTGTGTACTATACTATATTATCTGTAATAGTATGCGTCAGACATGGTGGCACAAAAACACCAGATGCAGCAGGTTTAGAAATTAGTTAAAAGGAGGAGGGGGAAGGGCTTACCGCAGGGGTGTAGAAGTAATTTTGTCCTAGACACCACATTCCGTCTTCACTGGTCCGCCGGGAAACTGTCGTATCGTGCAAGGAAAAATTGTTGGGGAAATTCCTTTATCCCTTGTTTGTAGAGTATCTGATGCTCTCTAAGACTCTAGCCTTCGTTTTGCTGTCAAATTCCGCAAATAATATTACATTATTTTTGGAAATGTGCTCCCTGACTCTATCTTTTGTTTCAGTGACTGTTAGCAGGCTAATATTACTTTTGTAATTCCTACCCAGTTTAGTCATTCAAGTATGTTTTTCCAAGAACACACACAACCTGGGTTAGAGGTGAGAATAGAATACAACTGTGACAATACCAGGTGAATAACCTGTGAGGAAGAGGGGGGTTAGTTGTTAGTTAGAAGAGGGGGGGTTAGATGATTGATCGCTACATGCATTCAGTCTGAAACGGACATCCTACAAGTCGTTTGTGTGACTTCAAAATAATGGGTGTTGTACAAAACATTCATCTGTGATTGGATAGGTAACAAAACTAACCAATCAGAGTATCAAAGCTGATAAAAACATCATGTAGGCTGGCTCTGGCCCAACCTTGGGCTGTTGCGGTGACCACTGTATTACCTCCACTGTTGCCCCACTCTACTGAACCATTGTTGCTCCTAGACATTTCCACTTCACAATAACAGCACTTACAGTTGACCGGGGCAACTCTAGCAGGGCAGAAATTGGACAAACTGACTTGTTGGAAAAGTGGCATCCTATGAAGGTGCCACGTTGAAAGTCACTGACCTCTTCAGTACGGGCCATTCTACTGCCAATTTTTCCTATGGAGATTGCATGGCTGTGTGCTCGGTTTTATACACCTGTCAGCAACGGGTGTGGCTGAAATAGCCGAATTCACTAATTTGAAGGGGTGTCCACATACACTACATGTCCAAAAGTATGTTTTTTTGCAATGTTCACCAACAGATTTAGCTTGGTTTCCTAAATTAAGTACTGGGTAGCTACAGGAACAAGGTTGGAGAATATCACCTGTCTGGCAGCGAGCATGCTCCTCAAACAGTGGTTGATACATGGAGTGTTCTATATATTTATATTTACAGTGGGGAGAACAAGTATTTGATACACTGCCGATTTTGCAGGTTTTCCCACTTACAAAGCATGTAGAAGTCTGTAATTTTTATCATAGGTACTCTTCAACTGTGAGTGACGGAATCTAAAAAATCCAGAAAATCACATTGTATGATTTTTAAGTAATTAATTTGCATTTTATTGCATGACATAAGTATTTGATACATCAGAAAAGCAGAACTTAATATTTGGTACAGAAACCTTTGGTTTCGGGGCTGTTGCTGGGCAATACGGACTTTCAGCTCCCTCCAAAGATGTTCTATTGCGTTCAGGTCTGGAGACTGGCTAGGCCACTCCAGGACCTTGAGATGCTTCTTACAGAACCACTCCTTAGTTGCCCTGGCTGTGTGTTTCGGGTCGTTGTCATGCTGGAAGACCCAGCCACGACCCATCTTCAATGCTCTTACTGAGGGAAGGAGGTTGGGCCCCATCCATACATGGCCCCATCCATCCTCCCCTCAATACAGTGCAGTCGTCCTGTCCCCTTTGCAGAAAAGCATTCCCAAAGAATCATCCTTCTTCTTCCTCCAAACACGGCGAGAGGAGTTTAGACCAAAAAGCTCTATTTTTGTCTCATCAGACCACATGACCTTCTCCCATTCCTCCTCTGGATCATCCAGATGGTCATTGGCAAACTTCAGATGGGCCTGGACATGCACTGGCTTGAGCAGGGGGACCTTGCGTGCGCTGCAGGATTTTAATCCATGACTGCGTAGTGTGTTACTAATGGTTTTCTTTGAGACTGTGGTCCCAGCTCTCTTCAGGTCATTGACCAGGTCCTGCCTTGTAGTTCTGGGCTGATCCCTCACCTTCCTCATGATCATTGATGCCCCACGAGGTGAGATCTTGCATGGTGCCCCAGACCCGAGGGAGATTGACCGTCATCTTGAACTTCTTCCATTTTCTAATAATTGCACCAACAGTTGTTGCCTTCTCACCAAGCTGCTTGCCTATTGTCCTGTAGCCCATCCCAGCCTTGTGCAGGTCTACAATTCTATCCCTGATGTCCTTACACAGCTCTCTGGTCTTGGCCATTGTGGAGAGGTTGGAGTCTGTTTGATTGAGTGTGTGGACAGGTGTCTTTTATACAGGTAACGAGTTCAAACAGGTACAGTTAATACAGGTAATGAGTGGAGAACAGGAGGTCTGTGAGAGACGGAATTCTTACTGGTTGGTAGGTGATCAAATACTTATGTCATGCAATAAAATGCAAATTAATGATTTAAAAATCATACAATGTGATTTTCTGGAGTTTTGTTTTAGATTCTGTCTCTCACAGTTGAAGTGTACCTATGATAAAAATTACAGACTTCTACATGCTTTGTAAGTAGGAAAACCTGCAAAATCGGCAGTGTATCAAATACTTGTTCTCCCCACTGTATATTAAGCACATGCGCTGCTATAAACCTGAAGTAACCTACAAAAGGGACCGGCGGGAAAGCGCCTGGCCTCCATTCACTATTTGAGTGCATACAGATGAAGTCTTTTTACCCCTGCCCCTGTTCCTGCCCATTTAATTATGGGCCATTCAAAAACAAAACAAATTTGACCTATTAGTAAAATACAAGATTAAATTGAGAATACTCTGATGGGTGAACATATGACCACTTCATGAGAGAACAGCTGTGAATAGCCTGAGGCAAGGAACAGTGAGCAAGCTTTTTTTTGCTACTTTCTCAAATCATCAATAGCCTATAAAAATCATACCATACAGCCAATATATGTTTTGATTTCTAAGATATTCTAAAAGGTTTGTATCATTCACAACTAAAGTTGCCACATAACTCAAAATCTAACATACAGAACTGGTTTCAAATGATCACTTTTACGCTCAACATAGCCATTTCATTATGCGCTCCGGAATAGGAAAAATATCCTCTCCATTTAATTCAGCTCAATTATACTTTTTCTTACTATAAAATCATATAAAATAAAATAATGGCAGGGGACTTATAAGCATATCAAGTCAGCTAAATTAACAAGCCTATGGCATGATAACAAAGTAGGTCAACAGAAATACAATTTCTTCATATCATAATGTTTCTTTAGAGCTGACTAAAATAAGTAATGGATTTATTGGGATGGTGTACAGTATATTCAATTGATTTATTAGACTTGATTTATTAGACTAAAAATGTATATGTTCCAAAGGCTCACATCAGCAGCTTGTATGCTTGGAGGCCTGGAGATGCTAAAACTGTTTGTGGGCACCCCTCTGAGGCTGCATAATAATTTACTCTGTCGTCACAGAAAATGATCACAGTGGCATGCCATTCACAAGTGTTCGGAGCATGCTAAGTCTTCTGTCATTCTTACATAAATAAGCGATTTAACATGGAGATATGGCCTTGAGGGTGTGTACACCTTCAAGGTGTGCTTAAATTTAACCTTTTATTTGAAAATTATTTCTCGAAGATAAGATCCTTATGCTTCCAAAACGAATGCAAGCGATGCGTGTTAGCCAATATTCAGACCGAGCGACTGGGCTCTTAACAAAACTCCCCCGTACAGAAGATGCCTTCATCCAAAGACTCTTATGCGTAATGTAATGGAACTGAGAGTCATAATCAAGGGCTAGATGCTAACTAGCTATAGCTAACCTTGGTAGCGTAAACGTAACCACATTTAACATATGGATTTGTAATTACATGCTAGCATGGCTAGTAGCTAACGTTAGCCAGGTGGAACCACTGAGGCTGAGAACTAGCTAGGTAGCACCAGTTCTCCAAATGATGTTGAGAAATAGTGCATTATGAGTACTTCTGAAGATATCCGGAAATAATTGAATACATATGTAAAAATGCAAAAACATAACTTTGTTTGTAGTTATAGGTAATCATACTGTGGCTACAACTAAGTTCCTAAGTCTTTGACCACAGTGTTGTTACTTTGAGTAAAAACACATGCTTCCTACCCTTCAGGAATGCTGTGTTTCTGTATAAGCACTTTGTGACATCTGCTGATGTAAAAAGGGCTTTATAAATACATTTGATTATATTTTTAATTGTGTGTAATTGTCGCTAACTAGCTAATGTTAGCTATCACTAATGTCTAAAGGCTAGTTAAGTCTGGTAAAGTAAACTGAGTAAAGTAAACAACAACCAGTAGCTATACTTGTAACATTAGCTACCTAGTTTAAGCATTTTGACCACTCTGTCAATAAGTACACCATCTGACCGCAGATGAAGAGATAGGGATATGGAGAACTTACAACGCTACTTCATTAATTCTCATCCATGTAGTATTCTTTTGTCTAGAGCTTAACATTTTAAACGTGCTATTTTGCCATATTTCCCTTCCCCTTCAAATTCCCGCGTTGATGACGTTTCCCATTTTAACCAATCCAATCTATTCTGTTTTAACTTTAACCTACTGTACGTCATTGGCGTCAGCTGATGGAGGCAAAAATAGCATTGTTAGTTTTCGAGACAAGGAAGAAATTAAGTAGACAACCAACTACAATCAGAAACCAAAAAGATAGTTGTTTCATAGCATAGAACAAAACGGTCTGGTTTCAGTTGTTTTGTTGACTTCCTGGATTGAGGCGTTGGCTCAATAACCCGATGTCATTGGCTCACGCCAACAATATGGAAATTCAAGGCAATGCATTCTGGGCATTTGTTTTGATATAACGAATACAAGTATATAACTACTGATTTGGATTTAGAAAAAACATTACATGTATTAGTAAATAATATGTTTTATAACTGTTATTGTGTATTTGGCAATATTGGTAGATTACATTTGAGTAACCGTAGTCGAGAAGTTTATGCTCTAACTGTCATACATATATAATTCATTTAGACTCTAACGATTGTGTTGTATGAAAGGAGAGAAGGTTAGCACTCCCCTTGACAAGGATGGAAGAGGCCCTAGTGGCCTTCAACACATATATGGTTAAGGCATTGTCACCTACTTCGTGGCATCTTCAACCAAGTTTTTTGAAAGTACATCCTCAAAGAAATATATACTCTACACAACATAATTTTTCTTAGCATGTTGAGAATTATCACTATTCACTAAATTAAGTTGCTAATTTATGACCCTTAGCAAAACCAACAGACAACAGCATGTAACACAAGGTACTCAAGATGAGAATGCTGCGTACATCCTGAAATCTTTGTGTAGGTTTTTTCAATTACCAGAAGAGGGCAGTCATGTTCTACCAAAGACACAGAAGAGCTCAGACTTGAAGGCTCCAATCCATCATCACTCAAAAAGGCATGCTTGGCTTGTGGCTATATGGAATAAAGACTGCTAAAAAATATTTTCAGTAAGCTTCACCTGAACATTCCTTGAATGTGAAGAGATATTGATAGGCCATAGCCTTACTATGCTGGTGAATATGATACATACAGTAGATTGTTGTTGGCTAAGTCCCCCATACTTGTCTCTGAGCCCGGATCAGAGAGGCTGTGACCTCCAGAGGTATATTTTCAGATTTGTTGTACACTCACACGGCAATCATAGACTAAAATACTGAATTCTGGTGTGTGGAATATTGAGGATGTTGCTGTGTGGGTGGAAGGCTCTGCCTGTCACTTGTTTGGAGTGCTACTGTTTTTAGTTAATCTGTGTATCGCACATATTATGTGCCCGGTATGAAAGAGCAAGAAAACTTTCTTAGCAGATAATGACAACATGACAATAACAGTAGTTGATGATGTAAAAGTTGAAGGGTGGTTGGTAATGGAGGACATCAGGTGGATCCACGTCTGGGTGTTGGGCAGAACCCCTAGGTCCTGGAGAACAGGAGCAGAGTTAAAGGGAACAGAGAGGTAGACAAGCAAACACACAGGTTACACTTTACTGCGAGGAAATGTAATTGATTAGTGCCGTGTTACAAATGGGAGATACGTACTTTTCAACACTTGGAAAGTATAGCCTACCTCAAGCTGGTCCCCCTCCGACTCAGAGCACAGGGAATCAGACTGATCTGAACTCACTGGTTCTGCTGGATTAGATACCTCCTGGGGGGCTCGGACAGTCAATGGTCCTAAAGTCATTTGGAGAAGTAAATTGAATAGGTACATTTTTATAAGCTCAGCATAACTACAATTTCTTGCTTTGTCAAATATCAACCAAAGCTTAACATACACCAAAGTGTAGGGCGTCAGTGCTTTCAGTGGTCGACCGTCCTACCGCTCCAACTGGAGAAGATTGTTGGCTTCCACTGAGGTAACCCTAGGAAGACAATGAGAAAAATATCAGTGTTAGAGAAACTAAAACTAGCTTCAGGTTATTTTGTGTGCAAATGCAAATAGTTATTATCTAAGATATTAATCTTAACAGATGGTGACCCCAGCTAAGAGTGAAAGAGCAGCAAGGTTTCCCAGGCCCCGCCTTCCTTTCGTCCTGTAGCTCTCCTTCGGTTTCTCTTGCACCTTTCCATGTCCAGTCTCACCATGGTGTTTCAGTGATCTGAAAGTACGTTATACGAAAATACCAATAGACGAACAACAACACTAAGTCATTCACAAATTTGAAAGACTGCAGTATACGCAATAATTGTATACAATTGCATTGTTTACCTCAGTCAACAACTACGGCTCCCGTCCGTACTCGGTGGAGGCCTGGATGCTGTTGTTGTGTGCAAGGAGAATTACCTTCAGGTTGTTCTCCCACCCTTCCTGGTACCAATCAAGGGACTTGCCTATGGCAGTCTTGAGGGTCTGGTTGGTCCATTCACCAAACCTGGAGGAGTGGGTAGGAAAAATATGTCTGAGAATGTACGATGGAAAAAACTAAAACTAATTGTAAAAAATAAATAAAACAAACCATTGGTGACAGAATACAACCTATAACATCCAGTCTCGTCCTTGATGGGTATCATACAAAACGAAAATCTATTTTGGGTTCCAAGCACACTTTTTAATGTGTTACAGAAGGAATTTAGAGTTAAGCACATACTCTTCCTTTACTGACCTTAATGGGGATTGCCTCCACCCACTTGGTTAAGGGATCGGTCGCCGTCAAGACACCAGCTGTTGCCATTCCTGGATTTCATGAAGGGTCCAATTAGGTCCACCCCTAACATTTAAAGTGTTAGAGTGAAGATTACTTTATTCTTACCAGTATCAGTGTCCTACATTATGCACATTTTCACATTTCTATGGATACTGACACACACACTTAACGATCATGTGCCATGGTGAAACAACTTTGATGGGCTTCAACTCCGGCGCCACAGTCTTCGCCCTCTGATATGACATTAATTTAAATCATAATAATTTCAGCTATAATAGAATGTGATTGATAAACAAAAGGTTATTTCACTTGCCCAGTTGTCCACCTCCTTGACAATTCCCCGTCAGAAGAAGCGTGGTGTTACCTTTCCTGCCTATCCTCCAGACCGTAGTCGGGATGGCTCAGGGGAGCCTTCACTTGCTAGCTCCAGGGCCAGAGCAATTTACAGATGCTCTGGGGTAATTGCCACATTTGTGGATCTTATCCACTGCTAATGACGAGTTAGTCTGTAATTCCACTGACGTAGTTGTCATTTTGCCATGTGGCAGAGATAAAAATGTGCTGTCTTATAGCTCATCTCATGCTTTTCTTCACATTTTGCCATGAGACTGAGAGAAATTGCTGCAGTTTTAAAGATAATTTCCTGCAATTATACACATTTTTCCATTGCGATTATGATGTGTTCATATGCTATGTTTTTTTTTTGGGGGGGGGGGTGGCCTGGGAATCCAGCCCTGGATAGGCAGCTATGAGGTCAGCTCACTTTGTTTTCCCATGACTTGCTGATTGAGAGATAACAGTGATACATTATAGAGGAGGGTTAGGGCTAGGCCTTCAGTAGTTGCCTTCAACTCCTGGGTACATGTATTGCAGCAGTGTGTGTCTGGGTTTCTCTACTACAATCGCTGAAACCAGTATTAAACCTTACTTATCAATGGCTTTGATCAGATTTTGATGTTGTTTTTTGATGTTGTTTCAGGACCATAGTAGCCTGGACTGAACTGAGAGACTACAGTCTACTGAGTTATGAGAATCTGCACCAGTATAGATGTCTGACCACACATGTGTGTAGAATGTTACTACATCCGGTCATTTGCCACTTAGGAAATGTGACCGGACCTTCTCAGTACCACTGCTATAAACTGATCATAAGCCAAATGTTATAACGTTTCTTTGTGGTGTGGTTTCGATGCATATTAGCTTTTCTGATTTACTGTCACACACTGATCAACTATGCTGTGTCATCATTTCCTTTCCCTCAGTAATCCTCGAACATGGAAGCCTTTTTCTTAGCCAGCACTGTCACAGTGCGGAGTAATGGGACGATACACGGAGCGCTGATGGAGAGTCATTCCTCTTTTATTTAATGAGTTGGACTCACGAAGCATTAAATAAACAGACGGAGATGACTAAGAAACAAAAAACACGACTACAAACAAAACACAGTGACTTACTTGCTGGGCTGCTGGCAGTGCAGACAAGCAGGAACAAACAATGATCCACACACAGGTCAGCCTCGGGCTGCTGACCTTCACCGGAGGCCTCGGGCTGCTGACCTTCACCGGAGGCCTCGGGCTGCTGACCTTCACCGAAGGCTTTGGGCTGCTGACCTTCACCGGAGGCCTCGGGCTGCTGACCTTCTCCGGAGACCTCGGGCTGCTGACCTTCACCCTGGGCACCGACGTAGAGGTGGTCTCCAGCCCTGTAGGTGGCCTGGCTGTCGGCCCCAGACTGGGCACCGACACGCTATGGAGCTCCTGCTCCACAGCGGGGCTGAACGTTGTGCCCACCCTGGGCACCGACGCAGAGATGGTCTCCAACCACAGAGCTGTGCTGGCGACCGTCGCTGTAGGCTCCGTGCGAGGAGTAGGCACGGGGCGTACTGGACTGGGGAAACGCACCACTGGTCTGATGCGAGGCGCAGGCACGGGCCGTACTGGGCTGGTGGAACGCACCATTGGGTTGGTGCGTTGAGCTGGCACGGGTCGCACCGGGCTGGGGAAACGCACCGTTGGGTTGGTGCGTTGAGCTGGTACGGGTCGCACCGGGCTGGAGACACGCACCATAGAGCTGGTGCGCGGAGCAGGCGCGGGCCGTACCGGGCTGGGGAAACGCACCGTTGGGTTGGTGCGTTGAGCTGGCACGGGTCGCACCGGGCTGGAGACACGCACCATAGAGCTGGTGCGCGGAGCAGGCGCGGGCCGTACCGGGCTATTGTTGCGCAACGATGGTTTGGTGCGCTGAGTCGGTCTCCTCCGTCTCCGACTCTGGACCGGCGCTGGAGGCACCGGACTGGGAACTGGCGCTGGAGCACGACTGTACCTGTCGTCCCTACTCCACCGCCAATCCCCATCCTGTGAGGGTTCCTCCGGGAACCCCCACGAGTGAGGGAACAGAAGCACATTGTCGTCGTCTTCCTCCGACTCCTCTCTGTACTCCTGCTCCCACGGCTGTAGGGGCTCCTCCTGGAACCCCCACGAGTGCAGTGGTCGGGGCTCTTCTCCCTCGATCCCCGACCACCCCCATAGCCCCCCCCCCATAATCAGTTTTGGGGTTTTTCTGGGCTCCAGGCTGGTCCTTCGCTTTCGCCCGGTGACGTTTCCCCCGTCTTCGGCGCCTCTGCTCCGGACACCAGCCCTCCTCCACCGCACGATAATGGGAGTGTTCCTCCTCGGTAATTTTCCCCATACCGAGGAGGATATCTCCCAAAGTAATCCCCCGTTGCGTCCCAGGGTGGTGGATCATTCTGTCACAGTGCGGAGTAATGGGACGATGCACAGAGCGCTGATGGAGAGTCATTCCTCTTTTATTTAATGAGTTGGACTCACGAAGCATTAAATAAACAGACGGAGATGACTAAGAAACAAAAAACACGACTACAAACAAAACACAGTGACTTACTTGCTGGGCTGCTGGCAGTGCAGACAAGCAGGAACAAACAATGATCCACACACAGGTGGCTTTGTGTGGAGCTTAAATACTATCCCCAATCAGAGACAACGCTAGACAGCTGTCTCTGATTGGGGATCATAATCTCCCTAGTTAGGGTGTGAGGACTTGATTGTGTGCCTCTCTCCTCCCCTAGGTGGGAGTAAGAGGCCTTACCACAACCAAGCCCTCACAAGCACGTATTGCATAATTTCCATTGATATGAATATGTGTACTGTATGAGAACTGAATGAAAGGGAAACACAGATAGCATCAGTCAAGAGTCAAGGGTCCCTGGACCACTGAAAACAAACCCCCACGACGTCACGTAGGCCAGACAACACAAAATAACAAACGTGGAGAAACTCCAAAACAGCCATTTTTAACCATGGTCAGAGCAGAAAGAAGTAAGGGGAGTAATTTTGAAAAGCAGGAGGAAAAGTAAAAAATGTGAGAGTGAAAAGTAGGTCAGCAGCAGTTGGTCTGTTGGTTGGTTGTTCCTCTCCTCCATCTGGAATAGATATGTTGTCACCGCCGTTCTACTCCCCTCCACACGGCAAGCTGAGCGCTGAGGTACTCTTTGGACCGGGGCTACAGCCTAGTGGAGCTCCTTGGGTTATATTAGCTACAGTGCTGTGCTGGTCCCAATGATAAACTGCAAACGCTGTCCAACTCCCCTACAACAACATCATGACCATGATTAACTGCCAGCTGGCTTGAGGACCTCTACATTGTCAACAAGAGTCTATTAAAAAAGGTCATTGGGGATTAGGCCTACAAGATTGCAATGAAGCAGTATAGAAGAATAGACTAGTTACTGAGGAAGTATATATGAATCAGTGGAGGCTCCTCAGAGGAGGGAGGGGAGGACCGTCATCCTCAGTAAATTTTAATAAAAATAAAAATAGTGAAACATTTCAAAAGTTATAATTGTAGATATAACTATACTAAATATATTAATGTCACCAAATAATAGATTAAAACACTGTTTTGCTATGTAGGTCAACAGTAACCTCAACAGCACTCTGTAGGGTAGCACCATGGTGTAGCCAGAGGACAGCTAGCTTCTGTCCTCCTCTGGGTACATTGACTTCAATACAATACCTAGGAGGCTCTTGGTTCTCACTTATATAGTTATTATGACAACTTCCGGAGGACGTCCTCCAACCTATCAGAGCTCTTGCAGCATGAACTGACATTAGTGGCGTTCAGTGCCGTTTAAGATGAGGGAGGATGATTCTTTTTTAATGAGTATGGCCTTATTTCTATTACAGCATAATGGATGACTGTCGTTCATATTCCATTCACTCAGCTTATTGTAACATCGAAAGGTTTAGGCTACTACATGATACTCTAATTTTCCCAGTACCCATCATGAAGTTGCTAGAACCTAGCCTATGAATGAAAGTTTACAAAGTAGGTGCAAAGGTCAAGAGAATTTTGAGTAATCAAAGTGACAGACAGTGGCACCTCACACATCTAGCTGATCTAGGGTGTAATCATTAGTCCAACAATTGCATATTAGAGTTTCTATTGGACAAATTCAGCTATGTTTATCCCCGTTTCGTTCCGTTTTCTTCCGTTTAAAAAACTTTTTTCAACAGAATCGGCAGAATGAATACACCCTTGATCACACGCAAACACAGTTAACTTTCATTGCAGCCATATAAAAACAGCATGATCACTTTGCTCCTTGTAAACTCCGATTCAGACCCCTTGACTTTTTCCACAGTTTGTTATGTTACAGCCTTATTCTAAAATTAATTTAATTAAATAGTTGTTTCCCTCATTAATCTACACACAATACCCCATAATGACAAAGCAAAAACTTTTTTTTTTTTTTTATGTATTAAAAAAAGTATTCAGACCCTTTACTAAGTACTTTGTTGAAGCACCTTTGGCAGCGATTACAGCCTTGTGTCTTCTTGGGTATGAAGCTTAAAAACACCTGTATATGGGGAGTATCTCCCATTCTTCTCTGCAGATCCTCACAGACCTTTATGGTAGAGTGGCCAAACGGAAGACACTCCTCAGTAAAAGGCATATGACTGCCGGCTTGGAGTTTCCAAAAGGCACCTAAAGACTCTCAAACCATGAGAAACAAGATTGAAGTCTTTGGCCTGAATACCAAGCGTCACGTCTGGAGGAAACCTGGCACCATCCCTATGCTGAAGCATGGTGGTGGCGGCATCATGCCGTGGGGATGTGTTTCACCTGGGAGACTAGTCAGGATCGAGGGAAAGATGAACGTAGAGAGATCCTTGATGAAAACCTGCTCCAGAGCGCTTAGGACCTCAGACTGGAGCGAAGGTTCACCTTCCAACAGGACTAGGACCCTAAGCACACAGCCAAGACAACTCAGGAGTGGCTTAGGAATAAGTCTCTGAATGTCCTTGAGTGGCCCAGCCAGAGCCCGACTTGAACCCGATCTAACATCTCTGGAAAGACCTGAAAATAGCTGTGCAGCAAAGCTCCCCAACCAACCTGACAGAGCTTGAGAGGATCTGCAGAGATGAATGGGAGAAACTCCCCAAATACAGGTGTGCCAAGCTTGTAGCGTCCTACCCAAGAAGAATCAAGGCTGTAATTGCTGTTAAAGGTGCTTCAACAAAGTACTAAGTAAAGGGTCTGAATACTTATGTAAATGTGATATTTATTTATTTATTTATTTATTTATTTTGCTCATTAGGGGGTATTGTGTGTATTTAATCTATTTTAGAATAAGGCTGTAACATAACAACATTTGGAAAAACCTCTGAATACTTTCCAAATAGGCCTTCATTTGCGGGCAGTCCTGGTAAACTAGTCCTACTTCTATATGCGTAATCAGGTGCGCGTCCTTAATCAACATTGACAGGAGCGTTTCAAACAAAAGACCATGAATAAATTGACAAAACTCATAAATGGAATGAAAGGTTGTATATGCTGCAAAACACATGTCCACTCCGACAATGAGAACTGTAGGCCTAAATGACTGTAATAATAATAATAATATATTGAATCCATTAACAGAAATAACCGGAACCAAACAAACATTGTAGATTAGAAATTATGTGAATTAACAGTAGGCTAAATGTAGGCTACTACTGGTGATATATGTAATGGGGAATTGATAGACAGAAAGACGCAAACAATCCACACAATTAAGTTAAATACCCACGAAATGCCGGGAGAGAGCGCATTCTGGAGAGAGATGTGTCTTGTGCGTCTGAGCCACAATCCCCATATTCTTGGACCGTGGCATCCCTGCAGCCTCCTCAATGGATTAGTCCACTGAGACAGGCACAAATCAAAGAGGTGTCTCATGTGCCATAAAAAATATATATATATTTGTATCTGCTTGACAAGAAAAAGCTAATGTTTTCAATACAGACCCGTTTTGTGATACAGTATTCCTTATAAGGCACCCAGACCTTATGAAAGTTGCACAGTATACCCTTAATCTTGTAATAAATCAAAGTGATACATAACGTGACATTTCTGCCATCCATTGTGACATTGTGGGAGGATAACCAACCTTCCAATTAATTAATGGACAAAAAGGCTACAAAATATTTCCATACACACAACAGCAGTTAGATACTGCTACCTGACAGATAGCTAGGCGAGAGCTGAACTGGCTGTGGTAGCTACTAGCTGTTACACTAATAGTTCAGCACTGGGAATACATATATTTCAAACAGCAGTTACCTTGCCAGCTACATTAGTCAAATAAAGAGTTTCCAGTTTCTGATCTGCATGCTTTTACAACTGGGAGAAAAAGCGCAACACACACAGACCGCATGCTCTGTGGTGTCTGCCAGTCCTAAATTCAGCCTTCTGAAACCGCTAAACAGCCTAGCTTCCAACACGGTGCTGCTGTCTGCAACTGCTGTCTGTGTGTGTTGCGCTTTTTCTCCCAGTTGTAAAAGCATGCAGAGCAGAAACTGGAAACTCTTTATTTGACTAATGTAGCTGGCAAGGTAACTGCTGTTTGACTTAACAGAAAAATATATATTTATTCCCAGTGCTGAGCTATTAGTGTAACTGCTAGTAGCTACTTCAGCCAGTTCAGCTTCAGCCTGTTGCACTTTTTCTCCCAGTTGTAAAAGTGTGTTGCGCTTTTTCTCCCTGTTGTAAAAGCATGCAGAGCCGAAACTGGAAACGCTTTTTTTAGCCTGACCCCTCCACATGCAATTTTAGAATGTGGAGAGGTCATGTCCACCCAATCTCCAGTGAAAGTTGTGCCTCTGGCATGGGCTGTATGTTTTCGTGTGTGAACAAGCCCTTCTAGCACTTTCACAGCCACAGTAGCCAGTATTCGTAACATTTCAAGTCACCTCATGGTCATCCATTTAAAATGCAGGCCTGTCAGTGTTTTAGGGCCTAAAGTTGTGCAAGTCACTTACTAACAAGGTTTTACTTCCCTGCAGGGCCTGAGGTAAATTGGAGCTTGAAAAACGCTGTACTAGCTCAGCATTTGTGTCACAGTATTTTCACCCTAACCCTTAACTAAAAAATCCAAATGGTGTATGTTGCAGAGGAGGCCCTTGGGAGGAGCTATAAGAGGACGAGCTCATTGTT
Source organism: Thymallus thymallus (assembly GCA_023634145.1). Taxonomy (NCBI): domain Eukaryota; kingdom Metazoa; phylum Chordata; class Actinopteri; order Salmoniformes; family Salmonidae; genus Thymallus; species Thymallus thymallus. The sequence goes on along the minus strand of CM042403.1, from coordinate 13,267,293 downwards.
ATGGCTTGAATGGAATGTATGGAATGGAGCCAAAGATGTGGTTTCCATATGTTTAATGTGTTTGATACCGTTCCATTTATTCCATTCCAATCATTACAACGAACCTGTCCTCCTGTAGCTCCTCCCACCAGCCTCCTCTGGTATGTTTCTGTTCTACATAAGATGAGTCATAGTATACATTTGTTCATGTTTGGTTGCCTAGCCACGCAAAGCCTTTGAGAGAGAGAGAGAGAGAGAGAGAGAGAGAGAGACGGAGGGAGGGTGGGGGTGACGGAGGGAGGGATTTCTTGCTGAAAAAGGAAAAGCATCTGGAAGTGCAAAGAAATAATATATTGATGAAAAAAGTATGATTTTCTGTGATTTGGCTTGTGGTGAGGGGTGCAGTATTAGCAACTGAAAGTGACCATAGGCTACGACCCAGATTGATCTAGAGATCTGAAGCCATGAGCCAACAATTCATCCCCTCTCCAACCTCTGAAACTATTTTTTCACTTTTGCATTTTCTGGTCTTCTCTTAATTTTTTAAATGTTTAATTGTAGTTTTGTAATCATTAAGTAATGTTTTCTTAGTATGGTTTTCCCATGTACCTATTACAATTAATCAGTTCTCTCTCTATCAGTCCTAAAATGGGCTGGCAAACAATTGTTGAGTTTAGGGTTGATACTGTAATGATACTAATTTAACTTTTGTGGAATTAAATTGTATTTGGCTCAATCAAATCCGTATCATATAAATATCCATGAAATTACACCAGACTTCCAACAAAATCTGATTAAAGCATTGAATAGCCAACCCGCCCAGCCAGCAGTGAACCAGGAGAGAATTCAATACCTATTCAAGAGTGAATTCAACACCTATTAACTTTATTGAAGGTGGATATTAGCATTTCAGAACCCTAGAAGAGGCCAGGTTTGTGAGACGTCAGAGATGCTTTAAACTTAGAAAGGCCAAGGGTCAACTGACCGATGACCCCTGTGCGTCCATTTACAGCACAGTGGGTTTCTCACTCTCTGTTTGTGTGTATATAAACATATTCTTTTGTTTGTGTGTGTGTACGTGTGTGTGTGTTTCTGTGACTCTGTGATTATGTGTGTTGCCCCCTTCCAAATGACACCCCTACCCATTTAAACACATTTAATTGCCAACAATGGAATTCCTCCTTGTGACCTAACCTAGGAGTGTAATTACGTTTTCACCAGAGGAATGGAGACCTCACTGGGACTCAGAGTTGATTTGTAACACTCCTGGAGTTGTCGTCTTCTATCAGCACCAGCAATAAATCACACACGCACGTGTATGTGCACATGCACACGCACACACTCACTTATTCCATTTCATAAGTCGTATAGTGGCTTGAGTGCGTGTGCCAGTATGGAACATGACATTTGGGAAATGAATGCCTTGATTCACAATGAATACCAGAACGTTGAGTGAAAGGAATATGTTTGCCACAGCACAAAGGAACCTCTGTTTGCCTGACCACTCTATGACATTTTTGGAAGAGACGTTTTTTCTTCTTCCCATAGATTGTGAGTTTCTACGTTGTGTGACTGCAGTGAGATGGACAGAGCGGATGGACGCTCCAGATCATTTGACAACCTCTGACTCTTCAGCAGCTAGACCAAACCACAGGACTCCAGACCACAGGACTCCAGACCACAAGACTCCAGACCACAGAACTCCAGAGATGGGTAAAACATACTTACCTGGAGCCAGTATGACCAGTGCTGAACCGAGGATGACATAGTACTGTACCTCCCCAAATCCCCAACACACACACAGAAGCTGGCACTTACACACACACACACACACACACACTTGCGCGTGCACACCCAGACATGCATGCACGCTCGCATAACCAAACACACACAGACACACACACACACACACACACACACACACACACACACACACACACACACACACACACACACACACACACACACACACACACACACACACACACACACACACACACACACACACACACACACACACACACATGCAGCCCCTTTACTTTAAGCTATGATACACACATACAGTGCCTTCAGAAAGTATTCATACCCCTTGACTTATTCCACATTTTGTTGTGTTACAGCCTGAATTCAAAATGGATTAAATCAATTATTTTCCTCATCCATCGACACACAATACCCCATAATGACAAAGTGAAAACATGTTTTTAGAAATGTTTGCAAATGAATTGTCTCCAGCCCTTAACGAACACAAGCATGCCCATAACATGATGCAGCCACCACTATGCTTATGGAGAGTGGTACTCAGTAATGTTCTCTATTGGATTTGCCCCAAACATAACACTTTGTATTCAGGTCAAAAAGGGAATTGCTTTGTCACATTTTTTGCAATAATACTTGAGGCTTCCTTATTTTCACTCTGTCAATTAGGTTAGTATTGTGGAGTAACTACAATGTTGTTGATCCATCCTCAGTTTTCTCCTATCATAGCCATTGAACTCAGTACCTGTTTTAAAGTCACCATTGATTAGCCTCTTGATGAAATCCCTGAGTGGTTTCCTTCCTCTCCCGCAACTGAGTTAGGAAGGACACCTGCATCTTTGTAGTGACTGGGTGTATTGATACACCATCTAAGGTGTAATTAATAACTTCACCATGCTCAAAGGGATATTCAATATCAGCTTTTTTAATTGTTTACAATATAGCATTAACACTGGACTGATAGATGTGCACATGATGATGTGCAAATAGAGATACTGTGGTGCAAATGAGCAAAAATAACAGTATGGGGATGAGATAGGTGGGGTGGGCTGTTTACAGATGGGCTGCGTACAGGTGCATTGATCGGTAAGCTGCTCTGACAGCTGATGCTTAAAGTTAGTGAGGAAGATAGTAGTCTCCAGCTTCAATGATTTTTGCAATTTGTTCCAGTCATTGGCAGCAGAGAACTGGAAGGAATGGCGGCCAAAGGAGGTGTTGGATTTGGGATGACCAGTGAAATATACCTGCTGGAGCACATGCTATGTGTGGGTGTTGCTATGGTGACCAGCGAGCTGAGAAAAGGCGGGGATTTACCTAGCAAAGACTTATAGATGACCTGGAGCCGGTGGGTTTGGCAACGAATATGTAGTGAGGGCCAGCCAACCGAGAGCATACAGGTCGCAGTGGTGGGTAGTATATGGGGCTTTGGTAACAAATGGATGGCAGTGTGATAGACTACATCCAATTTGCTGAGTAGAGTGTTGGAGGCTATTTTGTAAATGACATCGCCGAAGTCAAGGATCGGTAGGATAGTCAGTTTTACGAGGGCATGTTTGGCAGCATGAGTGAAGGAGGCTTCGTTGCGAAATAGGAAGCCGATTCTAGATTTAATTTTGGATTGGAAATGTGAGTCTGGAAGGAGAGTTTACAGTCTAACCAGACACATAGGTATTTGTAGGTGTCCACATATTCTAAGTCAGACCAGTAGAGAGTAGTGATGCTAGTCCGGGGGGCGGGTGCGGGCAGCGTTCGATTGAAGAGCATGCATTTAGTTTTACTAGCATTTAAGAGCAGTTGGAGGCCACGGAAGGAGTGTTGTATGGCATTGTATGGCAAATCAAGATATATTGTTTCCTGTTTCCCAACACTCTCCTATGTGTGTACTGTGTTCTTTCTTTGTCTTATGTTCTCTCTCCCCTCTCTACCATCAATCTATTCTCTGTTCTGTATGTTGTCTATCTCTCAAGAGAGTATTGGTAAAGTCACAATTTGCTTCACAAAAAATCCTAACTCTTCTCTTCACTCCCTTTTTCATTCTATTTGTCTTTCCCTTGTGTATTCTGTTCCTGCCATGATTCCTAGTTGACCCCTGACATGGCTCTGGTTAGCCCTGTGACCTCCAACCAGATCCCCCCCAGCCCTCACCATGGTGGAACCAGGAATCTGTGATCCTCATTGGTTAGAACCCAAATGGAAGTTCAGTGGTGGTTAGAACTTTGGGCTCCAAATGATTCAGCTGACAGTCAATTCCATCACCATTACATCTCTTTTTCCTCCCCTCAGCACTGGAGACCTATTAAAAGTAATGTTGGACATAGTCCGGTTACTGTCCATTGTCCAGGAGGGCGGAGAGCGGAGGCTGTGTAGTGGATAGTGGGATCCTATTGGAGATCATGTTTTAGAGCCAAATAGGGCAGCGTTAGAAACAAACAGGCTGTTTATGACAGGCGGCTGTCAAGAGAGATGTCCTTATTAATGTTTCTGTTGCATCATGGATGGTCAGGAGAATTATCTAGCCTTGCTCGGTGGACACATTTCCTCAGAGCACGATGCTGGCACATTTGAATTATGGGGTGAAGCGTTATGGCCGAGTAGAAAGGGTAGGTAGAGGTTGGGACTGATTGTTACAGGATGGTGCATCCCGTATCTCATTGTTTTTAGGGATCTGTAGGGCTGGGCCTTGGACAAGCGTTCTGTGAGAATGACATGGTAAAAACATTCATTTTTAACTTTAATTGAAGCACAGGGACAAAGAGATTATGGGACACAGTACTGTATGAATCGTTTTTTCATGAATTCCATAATAGAAATTGAACAAAACCCAACTATAAAACAAGGTTATGATTGAAATGCCCTCTCAAAGTGGTAGAGATTTTTTTTCTCCAGAAAATGATTGTTAACTGAGAGCTTTGGATACAGTGGCTTGCGAAAGTATTCACCCCCCCTTAGAATTTTTCCTATTTTGTTGCCTTACAACCTGGAATGAAAATGTATTTTTGGGGGGTTTGTATCATTTGATTTAAACAACATGCCTACCACTTTGAAGATGCAAAATATTTTTTATTGTGAAACAAACAAGAAATAAGACAAAAAAAATCAAAACTTGAGCGTGCATAACTGTTCACGCCCCCAAAGTCAATACTTTGTAGAGCCACCTTTTGCAGCAATTATAGCTGCAAGTATCTTGGGGTATGTCTCTATAAGCTTGGCACATCTGGCCACTACATGATTCCATATGTATTATGTCATAGTTTGATGTCTTCACTTTTATTCTACAATGTAAACATTTTAGCAAATAAAGAAAAACCCTTGAATGAGTAATATTCCAAACTCTTGACCGGGGGTGTATATATAGGCCTACTTTATTGACATTGGCTCCTACACTTCAGACTGTCCGGCCAAAATGACTGGCTTCTTATTTGATAAATAGTTTTTTCTTAAATGTTTCCCTCTAAAAATACACTCATTTGTTATTGTATGGGAAAATCAAAAGTGAATAGCTACTTGAGACATTTTGTTGGAAAGTTCTCAAATGGCTTGACAGAAATGTCACAATAATATGGATAGAGGTCTAGTGACGGTGTTGTTGGTTTCCTTATGAAAACAAAAAGAACGTACCCTGTTCCTCTGGCACAGTGATGTAATCGTGTGGTGGTCTAAAACAAGTGTATCATGCCTCACTATGTTGGTTTGAATGTGAGGTTTAGCAAAAAATGCACTGTTCGGAAGTAATTTTACCAAACATTTGGTTGTTTTACATGTTACCCTACAGTTTAGTACAAACCAAAATCAAATAGCTACAGGTAGCCTACTACTGTATAAAGACCTGGAAATGTGACAGGCACCACCATAATGTTTGCTAAAGTAAGAGAAAGAGAAACCTAAGCAAGCTCTATTTTGCTCCTTTATTTCAAAGCCTGAAGCAGCCAACCATAGTTGTAAGGGTCTAGGAGATTACAGTAGAAATCAATATATTTCTCTAATCTAACCTCAGTTTTAGAATTTATATATGTTTTCCTGATCTTAGTTCACATGAGGGGGGAGTAGTCTACATGTTAGCTACCAGCCCTTAGATACACACTCCATAATCTGCAGACGCCACCATAGACAGCCCCACATGCCATAAATGTTGTCCCGTGTGGCTCAGTTCGTAGGGCATGGCACTTGCAATGTCAGGGTTGTGGGTTGGATTCCCTTGGGGGAACCGTATGAAGTTGCTCTGGATAAGAGTGTCAACTAAAATGGTAACTTTTAAATAATTAAAACGTCCTTCCATGCCATATCTTTGTTTCTGCAGGTATGGTGAGGTATGGTATTTTCTTTGGCGATTGTTTTGGGTATTTACCAAACTCAGGGAGGGACAGGCAGCTAGCTCATGGCAGTCACACTATTCAACCTCTGACTGGTCCCCTATTCACGTTCCCCTTGAGTCATCAGACAGGCTAGCCACACCACACAACCTCTGACTGGTCCCCTGCCCACGTTCCCCTGGAGTCATCTGACAAGCTAGCCACATGCTGTGACACAACCTCTTGTTCTCTCCCTAATTTATTCATGCAAAGGTTGCCTAGCAACCGCCACAACACCCCCACCTCACCTCCCTCTGACATCTTACCGCCTCCTCTCTCTCTCTCTCACGCTCTAGCTCTCGCTCTCGCTCTCTCACTCTCTCACTCTCTCTCTCTCTCTCTTGCTCTTTCACTCTTTCACTCTCTCTCAATTACATTTTTGTTCAATTTCAATTTCAATTAAATTTAAGGGCTTTATTGGCATGGGAAACATATGTTGGCATGGGAAACATCTCCATTTGCCATTTGCAGTTGACCTATTTAAACAAACAAACAGACAGACTGCATGTCTTTTGGGATGTCCAGGTACCATTGGTAGTCTGGGGGAGTGTGTGTGTGTGTGTATGTGTATATGGGTATATGTGTACATACCTTTCTGGGTAACTTCACAGGGTGTGACTGTTGGATCACAGCCCTTCCTCCTGTGTGAACATCCTCCTGTCCATCAATGTTGTTACTAGGGAAACAGGGGAAGGGCTTGAGACATGTACTTTAAAAAGTACAGTGCCTTCACTTATTCCACATTTTGTTGTGTTACAGCCTGATTTTGTTTACCCATCTATACACAATACCCCATAATGACAAAGTGATAAAAAAATATAATTTACATAAGTATTCACACCCCTGAGTCAATACTTTGTAGAAGCACCTTTGGCAGTGATTACAGTTGTGAGTCTTTCTGGGTAAGTATCTTTCCACACCTGGATTGTGCAACATTTGCCCATTATTCCTTAAAAAGTTATTCAAGTTCTTTCAAATTTGTTGTTGATCATTGCTAGACAACCATTTTTTTGCCTGAAAAACTCCTTAGTCCTTAACGATTACAAGCATACCCATAACATGATACAGTTACCACTATGCTTGAAAATATGGAGAGTGGTTCTCAGTGATGTGTTGTATACAGTTGCGGTTGGTGCCATTTAAGATTAGGGAGGACAATTATAGTTTTTTTTACGAGCACGGCCTTATTTCTATTACAGAATATTGGATGACTGTCTGTCATTCATATTCTACTCACACAGCTCAATGTCACATTGGTAGGTTTAGTGTACTTCAAGTTTATAATGTAGGTGCACTGGTCGAGAGACAAATTAATCATTAGTCCAAACAGTTGCAAACCAACTAAAACAAGAGTTTCTTTTGGACAAATTCAGGTAGGTCCATCCCCATTTTGTTCCATTTAAGAAATGTTTTGCAACAGAATATGCGGAATGAATACACCCCTACTCACCCGCACACACGGTTGACTTTCATAGCAGCCATACAAACAGTATCATCACATCTACGTGCTCTCCTCTTCTCACATGTTCCATTTGATTGTGGGCTTCAGTGCACAACACAACAGCTCTGTGACCAGGTGAAAAAACCTCTCCAAACCAAACCTTCATACCATAACCGCTTCACACAGCCTACATCATTGCCACCATTAGCTAACATCACAGTCAACATAGCTACTAGAACTAGAACCTTGAATTGGAAGAGTTGGAGTGTTGGATAGCCTTAGCCAGCTAGCTAACATAAATATAATTCCTCTCTGTTTGAGTCAGATTGTTGAGTGGGCTAAATTAGATGCATTCTCTAGCGTAAGTGAAAGGGAAAAAATATATACTACGAAATATCTGCTTTTCCTTAATTTTTGAATAAATGAATTTGTTCAAAACTGTTCAACTATTGTCCTTATCTCTTTGAGTCAACTACTCACCACATTTTATGAACTACAGTGCAGATAGCTGCAATTAATACTTTCAGTACTAGATTCATTCTCTGATCCTTTGATTGTATGGACAACATGTCAGTTCATGCTGCAAGTGTTTCGATAGGTTGGAGGACGTCCTCTGGAAGTCGTCATAACCAATGTTTCTTCCAATTATTTTGGCACTGAGCAAACTTTAGGTCTGCTGAGCGCAAACTTGAATGTTGTGAAATTTCTGTGCAACTTCTGGCGCGTGTTTATTGTGAACACTGAGGCTGTACCTGATTTAAGTTATAACTATGGCTATTTGATCATAATGTAGGCCTATCAGAGTGGCCTGCCATCAAAAACAATGGAGAAAATGCATCCCATAACATTTTAACATGCAAATAGCTGTTCTATCATTCAGCCTACAGTAGCAGTCAATGTGGGGTGTTCAACGTAGGCCTACATTCCATGAGACTTTTGGAAAATAACATTCAAGGCTAGACATTAACCTGTTTATCCACTTGTCCTTCAGACAAGGAGGTGATTGAAAATGAGTTTTTTATGCAAGAACCCACTTTACAAAATACAATTATATTCCCATGCCATTATTACAGAGAATCAGACAAATTATGCTACCCTATGCCAATTGGCTACTTATCTTATTCAAGCCTCTCTCAAAATACAACACTGCCCCTTTAAGACAGAAAAAATGCTCTTTACCTGACTTGCTTTTCAAAGATGTCTAAAAATGCACAAGTTTTGTGCTCTTGTAGGAAGGAACCACTCCCCAATTTCTGACTCGAAATTAGCTATAACTGGACTAATAACTAATTTACTAGCAAATAATATGAACAAATATGCACAAGTGACTACATGCAGCTCTCGCTTTGATGTCAAAACAAGCGCATCAACTCCCGACCACTCATGCTATAAACACAGTCCAGTTCAATGTGTACGGCACAGATCCATATATGGTAATGGTCTATTTGCATGTAGGGATACTGCAGCTCTGATTGGTTATGCCGCACTGATCACTGTTGCATCAGCCTTTCAATGCAGTATAATTCTACTCCGGTGCGTTCTGCCTACAAGAACATCTCTTGCATAGTTAGTTTTGCATACTAAGTCTTGCATAGTTTGTTTCATTTCGGTATGTTGCATTGAAAGTGGCTAATATTGGCAATTCCCACAGTAGAGGGAAACGTTGATAGTGTTAACTAAAGGGGAAAACTAGAAAGTTGAGTGAAATACAATCTAGTGCTTCTCTGCAAGCAGCTTAGAGGGAACATTGGTCATAACTACTGTGTAAGTCTATGGAAGGGGGTGAGAACCGTGAGCCGCTTGGGTTTTGTATTGAAGTCAATGTAGCCAGAGGAGATCGGAAGCTAGCTGTCCTCCAGCTACACCATGCTACACCATGCTGCTACCCTACAGAGTGCTGTTGAGGCTACTGTTGACCTTAATTGCAAAACAGTGTGTTTCAATCAGCTATTTGGTGACATATTCATATATTTATTGCAACTTATTATGTGACTTGTTAAGCAAATGTTTACTCCTGAACGTATTTAGGCTATAACAAAGGGGTTGAATACTTATTGAGTCAAGACATTTTAACTTTGTATTAGTTTGTAAAATTTCAAAAAACATGACATTATGGGGTATTGTGTTTTAGGCCAGTGACAAAAAATATAAATGTAATACATTTTAAATTCCGTCTGTAACAAAATATAGTAAAATTCAAGGGGTGTGAATACTTTCTGAAGGCACTGTATGTCATACATGTTAACAACTCTAAGCACAAACATCTAAAAAGATCTTTAGAATGGCTCATGTTTCAAAACTCTAAGCACATTTTTAATTGACAAACAAAATTCACAAAGTCCCTTGTTCACTGTAACAAATCACTACTTCAGTTTGGATACATATATAATCTAAGTATGTGCTTTTCAAAATGCAATATTCACTTTCTTGTTATTTGTTAAGAAACAATTAACTACCACTTAATCAAACTGCTCAAAACTGATAACAACTGAACCTAAATTATGTAGTGCCTATAACGTATAATAGTTCGGTAACTGCTGAACATTTCTGTATTTATACCTCAGGATGTTTAAATTTTACATCAATTTATGTTAGAAGGTAAAACCAAATCAGATATGGGTGTGGCTGTAAATGCTACATCCTCATTCTTATTCAGTGCTTCAATAGGACAAAGTGGAAAGAGTCACTCTAAGTGCTACCATTTGGAATTATTGTGTAGTGTACAATGCACTGCTGAAATACCTGGGTTGTACAGTATAAAACAATATATTCCACTCATTATCAGAATGTTATTAATACACTGTAAGCTGATGAATTTCAAGTAGAGAGACAGGCGATACTGTATCAGTTGACAATTCACATAGAAACAGTGATCTTGTACAATGTTGCATGGGGAAGAAACGGCATACAACACCGTGCTAAGTTTTTACAGTAGCCAACTCCTTTTACAATACCCCTACTTCTGATGATTTGCGTGTTGTATAAGGATAATGGAACTGTAAAACAGACATATTTCTCAACATGCTCACAACCTGCCATTGGATACAAATCATTTACTAGTGTGCGCTCGTGCGTGTGTGTGTGTGTGTGTGTGTGTGCATGTGTGTGGTTGCCTCGTCTATTCCATGGGCAACTGTCTGTGACTCAGATAATCCCATCCAGTGTACTAATCCGAGCGAGATAGCTCTCTCTGCTTTGCTTTTTTCTTTAGGGACTCATCAACTCTTGGCTCTTCCCCCTCTTCCTCTTCTCCATCTGAAACCAAATGTTTTCTGCAGAAAGAAAAAAACACTGAGCCCACTGCCTCCGGTCTGCCTCCATGACATCATCCAGCAAAGCACACATCTGGAACAGATCGACTCTCTCTGTGCGCATGTGTGTGTGTGTACGGTGTGTACAGTGTGTATGGTGTGTGTGTGCGTGCATGTTCGTGCGTGGATGGGGTGTTTAGGAGATGGTAGGTGTGGGAGCCGGAGGAGGGAAGGGGGGGGGGCGGTGACACATCGGCAGCTGAAAAGAGGTGGGAGAGAGAAAGACAGAATAAAGACAGAAAGAGGGGAGAGAGTGGAGAAAAAAATTGGGCTAAAACACTGATGCATCCTGAGCTTTCGATCATTAAATAGTACCCCTGCTAAGCAGAGTTTTCATAAGCCTGCTCATTCCAGCTGAGAAACATCACGTTAGATCTATTCTTATTCTATAAGGCATGCTGGGAATTGAGGTGTGGATATGGGGGAAGAAGCTTTTAGCTCTCTTCCTGAGTGTAATGTTCTCCACTACAACCCCATCTCCTCCATTTGATAGTGATATGGTACTATTGTAAAGGTAAACTCCTGGCTGTAACCAATGTTCCCAGAGTCTCCCAGACTGCTCGGGTCCAGGTCTAATCTGATAACCTTCCCACCCTTTGGACCTTTTACTGTTTTAGATGTTTACTTTCTGTATTTACTGTTGTTTTAGAGGACACCAGAGCAGGTTTAGTTGTCTATAGAATAATAGCATTTCCAGCAGGTCTGTCTGATAAGGGGAAAAGGTGGTGATGATCGGTAGGGAGAAGGGAGCTGGCTTGTACTGACGGTTTAGTTCCTGCTTTCACCACTAGAGGGCAATATTGTTTACTTATAGCCTTCTGACCAAACTGATGGCATAGAAATAGGGGCAAACTGCATGACAGAACAAATATGGCTACTGAGGAAAAAGAGAGAGATTTAGGTCTGGCATTTGATGCAATGAGTTCTACCTTCATTCAGGATGAGCATTTTCTGGCAGATCTTCTGGCAGTGTCTCGGCAACTACTGTAAGATACAGTCTTTGGTCAGGGTGATGGATCATTAGTGGGTTTAAAGAAAGCCAGTGGCGATGAGCTGGATAGGAAGGTGAGATGAGGAAATGGACAACCTTTACCATCATACAGCTTGACACAGACTGTACCCTGACAGCACAGGAGGTTGGTGGCACCTTAATTGGGGAGGATGGGCTCATGGTAATGGCTGGAGAGGAATACGTGGAATGATATCAAATACGTCAAATACATGGTTTCCATGTGTGTGATGCCATTCCATCCTCTCCGTTCCAGACATTATTATGAGCCGTCCTACCCTCAGCAGCCTCCACTGACTGACAGACAGGAAATGACAGAGGACTGAAGGATGTGAGTGGCAAAGAGATTTAGGAGTCTAGGGAGGGAGAGATGGGGAAAGAGAGAGCGAAAGAGGAAGGGAGAGAGAGAGAGAGAGAGAGAGAGAGAGAGAGAGAGAGAGAGAGAGAGAGAGAGAGAGAGAAAAAGCTGTTGGCCAGATGTCTGTTCGGGTGGCTATAGTATTACTCAGTTAGGGGAGTTTCTCATAGTTGGTTTATCTCTCAGGAACTATCTAGACTAAACCTCTCCTCGTTTTGCCTGTGATTCATCCCTTCATCTCTTCTGTTATTTACCTTTCTCTCCTTTCTTCTCTGCCATTTTCTCCTCCTCTCTTTACTCGTCCCTGCTTCCCTTTTCCACTCCTCTATTCTCCATCACAGCCCGTACACTCTCATCTCTCTACTTACATCTTCTCAACATCCTTACTCCCTCCTCTTTTCCACCATGCTGTCTGTCCTATGGGCTGGTTTGGTTTGGAGCCCATTTAGATGACTGCAATAATGAATCTACTCAGATTTCACAGAAAGAGGGAGGAGAGTGAGGTACGAGTAAAGTTGGGATAGACGTTAAGATGAAAAGAGAAAGATGGATGAGAGAGGAGGGATAAAAGGGAAAGATGTAGAGTTTATGAAAAGAAGGGGAGGGACAAAGTAATTATGGAAAATACAAACGTGGGAGAGAGAGGGAGGTATGGAGAGAGGCAGAACATGTGGAACGCAGTCTCTCCAGAGAGCACACATGTGTAAGTTCGCTCCCTCCCTCTCTCTCTCTCCCTCTCCCTCTCTCTCTCTCCCTCTCTCTCTCTCTCTCTCTCGCTCTATCTCTCTCTCTCTACTCTGACACATCTGTGCTCTGTTGGAGCAGACAGGCTTGCAGCACAGTGATCTCCAGCATGGCCTGTAGGACACACTGGACCCTACAGTATGTCAGAACAATACCACAACCTACTCCTCTTGCTGAGCACTGAGCCATGGACCACAGCCACTACAGACACACACTGATACTGTATGACTTTCTGGCCACTTTATCCAGGCCATGGGTCAATGGACTTTTCCCTTCTTTCATATTCTCTGGACTACAGTTTTCTCTTTCTAACTCCCTCATCATCAGAGTGGATGTGAACTGTCTTAATGAACTGTCCAGTGTAGCCTCTCTCTCCACCCCTATTCTGTATGAGAACCCTGGAGTTTGTTTGGCCCCCTTCCCTTCCCTTCCCTCCCAACCCCTCCTCTCCGCTCCCTTGGGACTGTGTTCTGAGTCACTCTAACCATCCGGGACCACTCCTGGGGAGACGGGGTGTCAGCCTCACCTCCCTCCGAATGTCAGCCAGAACCTCCAGAGGGCTTTCCCTTCGCAGCAGAAAAGTTGGAAAAGTTCTGGCTTATGCTCAGGCCATTCTCAGAGGAAACACTTAGTATGTGTTTCATCGTATGTGATATTAGCTCAGCGGAACTGGATTCACATTTGATAAATGTAACAGTGCCAGAATAAAACATTTCACTTATAGAGGCAGAGACTAGTCTGTTAATTTGAGTGAAAACTATAAGTTAGTTGGATGAGCTAACTATACCCATCGGCAATAGCCAGGGAAAACCTCAGCTTGACCATGACTACTGGCCCATATGAGCATGAACATCTTTTGATTTGGTACTGAAGTAGAAAAAACTCTGCTTCTCTTCTTTCTGTGCCCAGATCTCCGGCTGTTCCTACCTTCTGGTGTTTTGCGTGTCTCGCATTTTCCATGTTATTGTTTTTTCTTCCTGGTAAGCTATGACTTTTCAAACACAATGTGGTTGGACCCTACCAGTGCTGTGGTCTTTCAAACACTTCAGTCAGAGCTTGGCTTCTGAGAGGCAGATACCACGTTGCGTCACACTTGTTTCTGGGCTGAGAAACGATTGCTCTCTGTGCTCATGCCGGTTGGCTTGGATTTGATTGTTCTTCATCGTAGCTAGAGAGAACATGTTGTACATGGTTACTCCACAGTATCAATATTTGTATTTGTACACAGATGGTTGGGCAATTGCACATTTTATTTCTTCATAGTTCAATTAATACAATAATTCTGCTGCAGTAAAGTTTCCACTAAAACGTCAAGCATAGCGGAAGATCACCAATTGATGGAAGAAGAGTAGAATTGTCACGAGAGGGAGACCAAGACGCAGTGCAGGGATAGTAGTTCGACATTTTATTTATACTACGTATAAACCAACACAAATGTGCGAACTAACAAAACAAACAAACACACAATGTACAAACGTCACGTTACAAAACAAACACGAAAATAACGGACGTATCAAATGTGCACACTTACTGTCACCGTGATTTGCGAAATATACATATAACGATAACGACCCACAACCCAGTGTGAACCCTCCCAACCTATGTAGGATCCCTAATTAGAGACGATGCGCTACAGCTGCCTCTAATTAGGGATCCCACACAAACCACCACCAGAAACAGAAAGAATAGAACTGTCAGACTCTGACCATGGCTACATAGAGAAGCAAATGGGCTTCTCTATGGCCAGAGCCTGACAAGAATCAAACTGTTGATGAAAAGATGAATGAAGCAACAGCTGTGTGAATCATCTCCTGAATATGCACCGCTGGCTAAGACCAAGACCAAACCTAAGACCACACTGACTAACACACAGCTGCATCTCTACCTCAATCTCTCACTGCAACACTCCCATCAACAGTGAAGCCAACAGCCAACCAGGCTGTACTCAATCAAACAATACAATCAAGAGTTTCCCTCCCCGTTCCTTTCCCTCCCCTCCAACCTGGTCTCAGAGCATTTTGTATTATTCTGTGTGTAAATCCGAGATGCATAATTTAGCATGATATTATTGCGTTTTGTATGGTATGTATTCATTTGTGGATGTCCATCACCAATTTCGCATGATATGCTATGAATTACAGTTTGTATTATATCTAACGAATTTGCAAAACATACAATATGTTACGAATTTGCAAAACGTATAATATGTTATTAACTCTAGCTAGGTGGCTAGGTGACTAATGTTGGCTAGCTGGCTAACATTAGCTAGGCTAGGTGTTAGGGTTAGGGTTAAGTTTAGGAGTTAGGTTAAAGGGTTAGGGTTAGGGGAAGGGTTAGCTAACATGCTAAGTAGTTGCAAAGTATCTAAAAAGTAGTAAGTAGTTGAAAAGTTGAGAATTAGCTAAAATGCTAAAGTTGTCCATAATTCGAACTTGCAACCTTTGGTTTGCTAGACATTCGCATTATACGCCCACCCATCCACCCCGACCAAACACCCTACTTTTGTTTCATCTGTCTTATGTAATCATACAAAACGTAACATTTCATGCTCATTTGAGTGTCACGGATTTACATTTACTATGTTTCGTCTAGTCTATGAGACCAGGCTGTTCCCTCCGACTCTCTTTTTCTTCCCTAGTGTTTTAAATCCAGATGTTGAGACGTGTTGTAATGTGTTCTAATGACCAGAGCTACTTCCAGTCTGTCCAAAAACACAAGGGCATTCAGCCAGTAGGAGGATAACCAGAGACCAGAGGCTTGTGCAAGACTAGTTTGAACGGGGAATAAAGTGTTCTGTTCTATTCTATTCTGTTCTATTCTGTTGTGGGAGAGGGGTAGTTGGGAACAGGGAGAAGTAGACATGGACCAGGGAGAGGAGTGAGAAAGAAGGGTGAGAGGAGAGGGCCCTAGTTTTGGCGCAGTGAAAGGGGTGTTCAGTATAGTAAACAGTCCACAGGTAATGGGAGACTGGGTTCCTCAAAACAGACCAGGGGGTCAATCACAACAAAGGGTTAGTACTGTAAAGCCATCTCCTGCTTTGTTCTGGAAGATGTGTCGTTGTATGTTGTGTGAGTGTGCGCGTGCGTGCGTGTGCTTGAATAAGTGTGTGTTCGTATGTTTTAGAGCTTGCATATGTATGAAAGTGTGGAAATGTGTGTGTGTTTCCTAGCTGCTCATGTTCAGTACCTCTACTCTCCTCGCTGTACATATGTCAGTAATTAACAATCAACATTGAGAAGTGAGAGAATGCATCGGGGGAAAACTCACCAGGCAGCCAATCATTTACCCAAATTACCCTCCTCCTCTTTCTCCCTTGCCTCTGTTTCACTCAATTTTGTTTTTCTTCTGGATGAAAACCCCCAACAGACTGTTAGAGCTCTGCAGTCAGTCAGCCAGTCAGACAGTCAGCCAGCCAGTCAACCAATCAGTCAGCCAACCAGTGAGTCAGCCAGCCAGCCAGTCAGCCAGTCAGTCAGACAATCAGACAGTCATTCAGAATGAGACATCTGAGCCAGTGTTCACAGAGGCCTGTCTTTGGGATGTGATTACCTTTGAAATAAACAAAGCCCCGGTACCTACTCTTAAAGGAACACCAGTGTTAGGGTTTTCTTCTCCTTTTTTTGAGAGGGAGAGAGACAGGGGGAGATCGAGACAGGGAGAGAGAGAGAGAGAGATAGCCACACAAAAACAACACTAGACACTATGGAACACAAAGCTTTTACTATCTCATCCTGGAATGTATAAGGTCACCTGCCTTTGGTCTAAAGAGCAGGAACCCAGACTTCATCAAAGAAATTGGAAATACTGACATTGTCATCCTACAAGAAACATGGTATAAAGGAGACGGACCCACTGGTTGCCCTCTAGGTTACATAGAGCTGGTAGTCCCATCCACCAAACTACTAGGTGTGAAACCGGGAAGAGACTCAGGGGGTATGCTAATTTGGTATAGAGCAGACCTAACCCACTCTATTCAATTAGTCAAAACAGGAAAATTTTACATCTGGCTAGAAATTAATAAGGAAATGATCTCAACAGAGAAAAATGTCCTCATTTGTGTTACCTATATCCCCCGCAATAGAATCCCCATACCTTGAGGGGGAGATCAACCATTTCGAGAACTGGACAAGAACCTGATGCCCTCAGCACACATGGGGACAAACACCTACCTGTAGGTGACAGCATTCCCTCCCCCATATGCCCCCTAGACAAAACTACGACAACATAACCAGCAAAAACGGGTCACAACTCCTGCAGCTCTGTCGGACGCTGGGTATGTACATAGTCAATGGTAGGCTTCGAGGGGACTCCTACGGTAGGTACACCTGCAGCTCATCCCTTGGCAGTAGTACTGTAGACTACTTTATCACTGACCTCAACCCAGAGTCTCTTAGAGCATTCACAGTCAGTCCACTGACACCCCTATCAGATCACAGCAAAATCACACTCTACTTGAACAGAGCTATGTTCAATCATGAGGCATAAAAGCCAAAGGAACTTAGTAATATTAAGAAATGCTATAGATGGAATGAAAGTAGTGTTGAAATCTACCAAAAAAACAAAAAAACAGTGTCAAACAGAAAACCGAAGAAAATGAACGAATCGTCGGTTTGGCACCGCCCTAAATGGTCGCCTGTTAAGCAGCTCCCGTTGTTCGTGCATTAATTGTTGTTTTAGTTCGTTTTCTTTCGTCTATTTTCGTCTCTTTTCTTTAGTTTTATTTTTATTTTGCTACAGTTGAACTATAATAGTTCAGGATTATGGATTTAATGGATTTTATCGCAGCTGAACGTCGACAGGAGTCGTCAACTGTTATTGTTTACAACAGAGCCCAGCTCCTGGATTTAGCACACGCAGCGCTGCTGCTCCCCAGGGAAAAGTTTGATATTCCGGACGAATTGAAAAGACGACGCCGTGGACGCAGGGCGGGATTGAAATGTAAGGCAAAGCGGAGGAGGTTCAAGTACAAGCCGGCTATACCATCTATTATTATGGGCAATGTGAGGGCTCTTCATAACAAGATGGATGAGTTGGCGGGACTTGTTCGTGGACAAAGGATTTATCGGGAAACGAGCCTAATGTGTTTTACTGAGACTTGGCTGAACGATAACATCCCCATACAGAACGTCACTATCGACGGTTTCCAGACCATCAGAGCGGACAGGGATCGCGTCTCTTCCGGTAAGAGTAAGGGTGGTGGGCTGGCTTTATTAGTTAACAACAGATGGTGTCATCCGAAACATATTACTCTTAAGGAAGAGTTTTGTAGCCCGGACATTGAGCTGTTAGCCGTTAGCCTGAGACCCTACTATTTGCCGAGGGAATTCACGGCGGCCATTGCTGTTATTGTTTACATCCCGCCCTCTGCTGACGCAAACGCAGCGTGTGACGTCATCCACTCTGTTATCGCGAGGTTACAGACAGCACATCCCAGTGCTTTCTTTGCCATTTCGGGGGATTTTAACCATGCATCTCTCTCTTCAACGCTGCCCACGTTCAAACAGTTCGTGAAGTGCCCAACCAGGAATAATAAAACTCTGGACTTGTTATATGCTAATGTGAAGGATGCATACAACTCCACTGCACTCCCTCCCCTCGGTAGATCGGATCACAACCTTGTCCACCTCACCCCACTCTACAGGCCTATGGTCCAACAGCAGCCTGCAACCACAAGGACTATTAGGAGATGGTCCCCTGAGGCGAATGAGGCCCTACAGGACTGCTTTGAAACAACAGACTGGGATGTGCTCTGTGAGGCTCATGGGGAGGACATCGATGGACTCACTGACTGCATAACAGACTATATTAAGTTTTGTGTAGACAACACTGTACCCACCAGGAAGGTACGCTGTTTCCCAAACAATAAACACTGGGTCACCAGCGACCTGAAGGCCCTGCTGAATGAGAAGAAGAGGGCCTTCAAGGAGAAGGACAAGGACAAATTGAAATGCGTCCAGAGAGGAGCTGAAGTTGCGGATTGCTGAGGGGAAGAGAGTGTATAAGGAGAAGATGGAGGACAAGCTGAGGCAGAGCCAGGTGAGAGAGGTGTGGAAGGGTATGAGAAATATCACTGGCTTCAAAAAGTCAAACAGTGGGCAGACGGAGGGGACCCAGGACAGAGCCAATGAGCTGAACCAATTTTTTAACAGGTTCGATACTGGCCCTGTCCACCTCCCCTCCAGCTCCCCAGACCACACACCCTCACGGCTATCCCACCCCCACTTTGCTCACAGCACCTCTGCTGAGACAATCAGTGACCCCACCTCCGCCCCTGCCCCCCCTGGACTGATCCTCAACACCCCCCTTCCCCCCACCTCCCCACCTGGGCTGGCTTTCACCACCAACCAAGTGAAGAGAGAGCTGAAAAGACTACACCAGTGGAAAGCGGCGGGCCCTGATGGCATCAGCCCAAGGGTGCTGAGGGTCTGTGCTGACCAACTGTGTGGAATACTCCAGCGTCTTTTCAACCTTAGCCTGAGCCTAGAAAGGGTCCCTGTGCTGTGGAAAACATCCTGCCTCGTCCCAGTGCCCAAGAAGGCACACCCCACTGTCCTGAATGACTTCAGACCTGTAGCGCTAACATCCCACATCATGAAGACCCTGGAAAGGTTAGTCCTCGCTCACCTCAGACCGCTGGTGTGTTCATCAATGGACCCCCTGCAGTTTGCATACCAGCGCAACATTGGGGTGGATGATGCAATCATCTACCTTCTGCAGAGGGCCTACTCTCACCTGGACAACGCAGGTTGCACTGTGAGGGTCATGTTTTTTTACTTCTCCAGTGCCTTCAATACCATTCAGCCCCTGCTACTGGGTGAGAAGATGAGGAGGATGAAAGTGGAAGCACCCTTAGTCTCCTGGGTCACGGACTACCTGACCGGTAGGCCACAATTTGTGCGACTACAGAGCTGTGTGTCAGAACGGGCAGTTAGCAACACAGGGGCCCCCCAGGGTACGGTCCTGTCCCCCTTCCTGTTCACCCTCTACACCTCAGACTTCAGATATAACTCTGAAACATGCCACCTACAGAAGTTCTCGGATGACTCTGCTATTGTAGGGTGCATCAGGGGTGGGCAGGAGGAGGAGTACAGGAGCACAATCAGTGACTTTGTGTTGTGGTGTGAGCAGAACCACCTTCAGCTCAACATCAGCAAAACTAAGGAGATGGTGGTGGACTTCAGGAGAACCAAGGCACAACTGACTGCAGTCCCTATAAAGGGGATGGATGTGGAAATGGTTGAGTCATACAAGTTCCTGGGTGTCCATATGGACAACAGGCTGGAATGGGCTGGTAACACCGGGGCACTGTACAAAAAGGGCCAGAGCCGACTCTACTTTCTGAGGAGGCTCAGGTCCTTCAACATGTGCAGTAAACTAATGCATACCTTCTACCAGTCTGTGGTGGCCAGTGCCATCTTTTTTGCAGTGGTGTGCTGGGGAGCAAACATCAAAGCCGTTGATGCTTCTCGGGTAAATAAGCTGATCAGGAAGGCTAGCTCTGTCCTGGGGATGAGCCTTGACACTCTAGAGGAGGTGGCGGAGAGACGGATCCTGGCCAAACTGCTGGCCATCATGGACAACGTCACCCACCCTCTGCACGCTATGGTTATGACGCAGAGGAGCACTTTCAGTCACAGACTGATCCCACCACGGTGTGCCAGAGAGCGCTACAGGAGGTCCTTCCTGCCGGCGGCTATGAGACTATATAATGCCTCACCGGGGTGCCGTGCCGTCGGCAACATAGATCTGGAACTGTTGGGGTGCTAGGACCTAGTTTAACAATTATGCATCCATCTGTGAGTAACTCTGGTCCGTCAGCACTCATCCACTCAGGACCTATTTATTCATACAGGTCTGTATATACATACTCATGTACAGTTGTTATATTATATCACATGCAATATTGTAAGTAATTATTGGATGTAGGCATTCACTCAGGAATGCATATTAGTATCCTGCCAGTTGCACCTTTTCTCATTGCTTTTAGTATATCGAATGTGCAATAAGTGCAGTTGTCTGTAATTAAACCCTGCGCACTAAGGACTGTATTTTAAGGGAATTACTATTAGTACCCCAAATGATATCATACACACATTTAGCTATTAAAGTATCTCTTCCTGTCATTTACCTGTACAGTTTGTGTAAACATGCAAGTATTCACTTATCTGTAAATATAACTGTATACCTAACTGTACAGCTAATTTAACCATGCAAAATTTTCACTTACCTGTTCATTTACCCAGTCTGTCTATTAAGTAAACTATTATTACCCTCGCTCATATCATACGCATTTTTAGCTACTGAAGTATTTCTCTGCCATCGACCTGTATAGTATAGTTAACCATCCAACATCCACCAATGTATAGTGTACATATTCAGCCAACCACCCATACTATGCAATGTCCTTTTATAGCTTTTTTTTGCACTCCAGATATCTTGTATTTCTATACTTTTTCATACTGCCGCTCTATGTATCATGTACCGTGTATCTGTCTTTTGTGTACTTTCGTTGTGGCATTTTGCACCTGCCCTGTGTTTTTGTTGTAGCTGCTTGACAATGAAATTTCCCCCCTGGGGGATCAATAAAGTATCTATCTATCTATCTATCTATCTATCTATCTATCTATCTATCTATCTATCTATCTATCTATCTATCTATCTATCTATCTATCTATCTATCTATCTATCTATCTATCTATCTATCTATCTATCTATCTATCTATCTATCTATCTATATATCTATCTATCTATCTATCTATCTAACAATGACAAATGGTTTGATGAAGAATGCAAAAACCTAAGAAAGAAATTGAGAAACCTATCCAAGCAAAAACATAGAGACCCAGAAAACCTGAGCCTACGGAAAAAACAGCACGTCAGAAATCAGCTCAATGTAATTGCAGAATCCATAGACTCTAACCACTTCTGGGAAAATGGGAAAACACTAAACAAACAACAACACGAAGAGCTAACTATCCAAAATGAAGATGTATGGGTAAACCACTCCTCCAATATGTTTGGCTCTATAACAAAGAACAAACAGCAAAAACATATACATGATCAAATACAAATCTTAGTATCAACTATTAAAGACTTCCAGAACCCAATGTATTCTCCAATTACATTGAATGAACTACAGGACAAAATACAAACCCTCCAACCCAAAAAGGCCTGTGATGTTGATGGTGTTCATGGTATCCTCAATGAAAAATATATAGACCACAAATTCCAATAATAAACAATTTTGTTTATTATCTATTTCACTTTCTTTGCCAATGTAAACATGTGTTTCCCATGCCAATAAAGCACTTAAATTGAAATTGAAATTGAATTGAGAGAGAGAGGGAGAAAATAACCTGATGATCATGGTTAACGGCTGTCATTTACTCTCCTCCCTTCCTTCATACCTCCCTTAATTCCTCCCTATTTTCGACACCCCCTCTCTTCCACTCTGACCACTCATCATCCTGGGCCTCAAGGAGGAAAAAGACATGATCTCACCCTCTTCCCTCCCTGTCAGCTTTGGTCTCTGTAAGAGGTGGTTTAAATGACCTCATCCAGGTCATTTAAATATTGATCATCTGTACAACACTACACCTCCCCCCCAAAAAAACCTCTTCCCTCACCATACCACTGAAAAACACTGTCCCCAGTACTCCCTCCTAACCTCCCACCCCCCTCTCACAACTTACCGCGCTGTCTTTGGCACAACTCATGGACCAGTGAAACCATTCTCTAGTCTAGTCTGTCTTCTTCCTGCCCCTTGGTACTAGAGATGGGAACTTTAAATAAGTTGACTATTTAAATATCATGACATTTTGTTGAATATCTGGATAGTCGGAAGTTTGTTTCTTTGTTTAAACTTAGACAGTAAATTTGCTGCGCAGCCTGTGCGACTCTGGACAGACTGTGATTGCTGCAGCATGTGGTGTGTGCACGGGAGGGGGAGTGAGGAAAAGTTGAACTCGGGCTATTTAGATAAACTTTTAAATGCCATAGGTTTTCTATCATCCCATCTGGCAGTGCCTTTGTTTACTGCATCAGATTGATGTAAAGAAGCTTGCTAAGATAGCCAGATGTTAGCTATCCGGCTACAACTAAATGCATGCTCTTCAATCGAACACTGCCCGCACCCTCCCCCCGGACTAGCATCACTACTCTCAACGGGTCTGACTTAGAATATGTGGACACCTACAAATACCTAGGTGTCTGGTTAGACTGTAAACTCTCCTTCCAGACTCACGTTAAGCATCTCCAATCCAAAATTAAATCTAGAACCGGATTCCTATTTCGCAACAAAGCCTCCTTCACTCATGCTGCCAAACATGCCCTCGTAAAACTGACTATCCTACCGATCCTTGACTTCGGCAATGTTATTTACAAAATAGCCTCCAACACTCTACTCAGCAAATTGGATGTAGTCTATCACAGTGCCATCCATTTGTTACCAAAGCCCCATACACTACCCACCACTGCGACCTGTATGCTCTCGTTGGCTGGCCCTCACTACATATTCGTTGCCAAACCCACCGGCTCCAGGTCATCTATAAGTCTTTACTAGGTAAATCCCCGCCTTATCTTAGCTCGCTGGTCACCATAGCAAGACCCACCCGTAGCATGCGCTCCAGCAGGTATATTTCACAGGTCATCCCCAAAGCCAACACCTCCTTTGGCCGCCATTCCTTCCAGTTCTCTGCTGCCAATGACTGGAACGAATTGCAAAAATCATTGCAGCTGGAGACTACTATCTTCCTCACCAACTTTAAGTATCAGCTGTCAGAGCAGCTTACCGATCACTGCACCTGTACGCAGCCCATCTGTAAACAGCCCACCCCACCTATCTCATCCCCATACTGTTATCTTTGCTCATTTGCACCCTGGTATCTCTATTTGCACATCATCATGTGCACATCTATCACTCCAGTGTTAATGCTAAATTGTAATTATTTCGCCACTATGGCCTATTTATTGCCTTACCTTCCTAATGTTACTACATTGCACACACTGTATATAGATTTTCTATTGTGTTATTGACTGTACGTTTGTTTATCCCATGTGTAACTGTGTTGTTGTTGTTTTTGTCACACTGCTTTGCTTTATCTTGGCCAGGTCGCAGTTGTAAATGAGAACTTGTTCTCAACTGGCCTACCTGGTTAAATAAAGCTGAAATAAAAAAATAAAAAAACATCTTCTCTGGCTCTTTGCTTCTCCTGGCCTACTGCAGTTTTCCCATGTTCTCTACTAGACCTGGGTCCAAATAGTATTTGTTTTCTTTCAAATACACATTTCCAGATGGACACTATTTGTACTTTTAGGACTATTCTGTTCTGATTCTCTTGCATCAGGCGAGCTCAATCAAGCACAGCCAAAGTGTTTGAAAGAAAACCAATACTATTTGAACTTGGGTCTGTTCTCTTCCCAGGCTTACTACCCACCCAGCTCTCCTGGCTCTTAGCTCTGTGTTACTGATGGCTAGGATAAGAAGTGATAGATGGACACACACAGCCTGGGAAACATCTCCCTTGCAGCCCGATGACTCACTGCTTACAGTAAGCTTGGCCACTCTCTCTCACTCTCTATCCCTGTCTCTGTCTGTCCTGTCTGTCTGTCTGTCTGTCTGTCTGTCTGTCTGTCTGTCTGTCTGTCTGTCTCTCTCTCTCTCTCTCTCTCTCTCAATCTTGCTCTTTCTTTCTCTCTTTCGATCTCTAACAATTTCTCTCTCAATTCTCAGTCATCTCCTCATCTGCAGACAGACAGAGATAGAGTAAGACAGAGGTGAGGGATCAGTGTCAACTCTCCCACAGAGTGTAAACTTAAGCTGAGAATATTTACTTGACATCAGATGACATGAATCTGTCTGTTCCTTCCCTGTAGGGCTGGATGCTCACTGATGTCATTAGATCAGTTGTATACAGTAGAAAGTCATAGCTTTATTCAGTAGAAAGTCATTGTTGTAAACAGTAGAAAGTCATTTTTTTAAATAGTAGAAAGTCATTGTTGTAAACAGTAGAAAGTCATTGTTTTATTCAGTAGAAAGTAATTGTTGTAAACAATAGAAATTCATTGTTGCAAACAATAGAAATTCATTGTTGTAAACAATAGAAATTCATTGTTTTTAATAGTAGAAAGTTATTGTTGTAAACAGTAGAAAGTCATTGTTGTAAACAGTAGAAAGTCATTGTTGTAAACAATATAAAGTCATTGTTTTGAATTGTAGAAAGACATTTTTTTAAATAGTAGAAAGTCATTGTTGTAAACAGTAGAAAGTCATTGTTGTAAACAGTAGAAAGTCATTGTTGTAAACATTAGAGGCACAGTGGAAATAGTGTTGTCCCATGGACTTCAGACCAAAAAGGTTACCCTACATTTCTTGCCTAAGTGTGTGTATGTTTATGCTGTATGTGTGTGTGTGTGTTCGTGTGTGTGTTTGCGCCTGTGTGTGTGTGAGTGTTTTAGACACAGACTCAACCCAACCCACTTAAAAGAGTAATCAAATATGCTTTCCACACTGCATACGTCTAAAGATGTTAACATGGTGAATCACAGAACACTCTCCAGAGCTTTGTTTCCCAGAATGTTTACACAAGCTTGTGGTTTGTGTGTGTCTGTCTGTGAGTTTTTGTGTGTGTCTGTCCGTCTGTGAGTGTGTGTCTGTGGGTGTGTGTGCGTGTGTGTGTGAGAGACTTGCGGTTTTATCTGTGTCTTACCCACTGATTTACTCTCTCCATCTTGCCCTCATCTCTCTCTTTTGCTCTCTCTCTTTTGCTCTCTCTCTCTCTTTCTCTCTCTCTCGCTCTCTCTCTCTCTATCTCTCTCTTTCTCTCCCTCTCTCTCCCTCGTGTTATTGAAACAAATCGAGTGTTTAAAATGGAAACTGGCACGCTGCAAGTGTTTATATTTAAGACTTTATTTCCTTTTTTAAAGAAAGAATGAAATGGCACCTGAAAAACACTGGGGGGAAACTGGAAAGAGTGATCGACTGCAAATGTCTGGTAGGTAGCCCTCAGTCCCTCCCTCCCTCTCTCTCTCCCTCTGTGGGTCCCACACCAAGCAGAGCAGTGAAGTAAGCCGCGTCAGTTCTTTATGTAAACTAGAGAGAGGGAAGAGGAGGAATGGTTATGGTTCAAGCTGACAGAGGTGGAAAGAATGCGCTCTCCAGCCGGTGAACACGTTAATATGGAGGAGAAAAAAAAACTCTTTCTCAGCAGCCAGTTGGTGGTTTTTCCCACCATCCTACCATCCAAAACCCCTCATCCTCCATTCAGAGACAGGGAGTGGGCGGGAGGGACAGAAGAGGGGGAGAGATGTAGAAAGAGCGAGAGAGAGAGAGACTGAAAGATAGGGAGATTGAGAGGGATAAAGGGGAAAGGGAGAAAAGGTCCGGATGCAAGAGAGAGACAGACTTACTGACTGACTGACTGACTGACAGACTGACAGACTGACAGACTGACTGACAGACAAACTGTTGCCACAAAGTTGGGAGCTTTACACCACTCCAGCTGACGCTTGGCATTGTGCATGGTGATCTTAGGCTTGTGTGCGGCTGCTCGGCCATGGAAACCCATTTCATGAAGCTCCCGACGAACAGTTCTTGTGCTGATGATGCTTCCATCGTCAGTTTGGAACTCGGTAGTGAGTTTTAGAATCGAGGACAGACTCTTTTTACGCGATACCCGCTTCAGCTCTCGGCAGTCCCATTCTGTGAGCTTGTGTGGCCTGCCACTTCGCGGCTGAGCCGTTGTTGCTCTTTGATGTTTCCACTTCACAATAAAAGCACTTACAGTTGAGCGGGGCAGCTCTAGCAGGGCAGAAATGTTATGAACTGACTTGTTGGAAAGTTGGCATCCTTGCTCCCGAGTGGCGCAGCGGTCTAAGGCACTGCATCTCAGTGCTTGAGGCATCACTAGAGTCACCCTGGTTCGAATCCAGGCTGTATCACAACCGGCCATGATTGGGAGTCCATTAGGGCGGCGCACAATTGGCCCAGCATCGTCTGGGTTTGGCCGGTGTAGGCCGTCATTGTAAATAAGAATTTGTTCTTAACTGACTTGCCTAGTTAAATAAAGGTTAAATAAATACAATTTAAAAATAAAATGACCGTTCCACGTTGAAAGTCACTGAGCTCTTCAGTAAGGCCATTTTCCTGTTTGTCTGTCATGGCTGTGTGCTCGATTTTATACACCTGTCAGCAACGGGTGTGGTTGAAATAGCCAAATCCACTAATTTGAAGAGGTGTCCACATACTTTTGTATATATTGTGTATCTTTCAGAGAGGAAAACTACATCAGTACATCATTCATTATTCTAGCCGAGTCGTTCCAGGATTTCGACACCCACCATCACAGACTGTTCTGAAACCGTTTCTGTGGTTAAAAACAGATAAAATTAGCATTCCTGCTAAATTATTTTGTTCAAATATATTCCTCATGTTTAACTCATTGTTAGAAAAAGTTTTTTTTCTCCAAATCAGATGTTAGGTACTATATATATGTTGTTTGTATGAGGTCCCAGGGGGGTTAGAGGGGGGCGAGGGGCGAGGGGCGATGGGCTCTGACTGTCCAGGGTACGGCTCACTCTGGCTGGAATGACTCAACAGCAAAGCATTCCCTACCCAGAGAGATCCTCCAAGTCAGCACTGTACTCCCCCACCAACCCAGTGGACCCTTCAGCTAGATTCATGAGACACTTATCTAAAGTATAACATATACAAGGAAGGGTTTTCCGTTGGTCATTGTCAACAAAGGGTTGACCAGACTAATTTTGCTTATGTTTCATATAGAATGTTTTCTTTCGTCTTTCTGAGTATCTTAATGAAATTCCATGAATGTGTGTGTCTGTGTGCGTACGTGTTTGTTTGTGTGTGTGCATGTGTGCATAGCAACGCGTGTTTCCTGGCCAAGCGAGATGCTGCATGTGTGTTTATTTGAAACAGTGATGGATGAGATGAGAGGGACTCTAATGTCTTTAACAGACCGGCCTCTCTCTAAACAGGCAGGCAGCACACCACCCCCATGACCCAGTCAACAGACAGGCCTCTCTCTCTCTCTCTCTCTCTCTCTCTCTCTCTCTCTCTCTCTCTCTCTCTCTCTCTCTCTCTCTCTCTCTCTCTCTCTCTCACTCTCTCTCTCTCTCTCTCTCTCTCTCTCTATCTCTCTCTCTCTCTCTCTCTCTCTCTCTCTCCCTTTTGTCCCTCTCCATCTTGCCATTTCATCTATTTCCTACCTTCAACCTTAATATGTGCTGATCTGATTTATTTCTTCCTGTTTCATGTCTCTAAAATCCTTTTCTGCTATTTCTGGTCTAACTCTGTATTTGTAGGTTTCAACATTGATCAGGAATGTACTTACTTGGTTCTCACAAAATGTGTACATAGTCAGTTCAACACCAACTCCTGTTGCACCTCCAGGCTTCCTCTTCCTGGCTGTAGTGTCCAATCCCCTGGCTGGTTCCTTCAGGTGATCCAGAGAAGAAGATTGACAGTTACAGACTGCACATAACTATGGCCCTGAGATACAGACAAAAGCTGTGTAGCAGTATCTATCTTCTACAACTTCCTTTTAAACCTCCTGATGTGTATTTGAATAGTCCCAGAACAATCCCTCCTTTACTCTTCCATTAAACTTCTTCAATTTTTGGCTAAAATATACAGTATTGGTTCAGTCCATGTAGTCCGAGAGAGAGTAGTTAGTTAGCTGGTTATAAAGTGGCAGCTGAGTGGATGGTAGCGTCCCAATTAGCACTCTATTCCCTATATAGTGCACTTCTTTTGACCAGGGAACAGGATCCCATTTGTGATGCACAAAATGCTAAAAGAGCATGGCAGCTAGCTTGGGCTTTGGGAATTGTTCAGTCTGTGTTCCAAATGGCACCCTATTTCCTATAGGGCTCTGGTAAAAAATAGCACACTATACACTGAGGGTACAAAACATTAAAAACACCCTCCTAATATTGGGATGCACCCACTACTTTTGCCCTCAGAACAGCCTCAATTGGTCGGGGCATGGACTCTAAAAGGTGTCAAAAGCGTTCCACAGGGATGCTGGCCCATGTTGACTCCATTGCTTCTCATAGTTGTGTCAAGTTGGCTGGATGTGCTTTGGGTGATGGAACATTCTTGATGCACACGGGAAACTGTTGAGCGTGAAAAACCCAGCAGCGTTGCAGTTCTTGACACAAATCGGTGCGCCTGGCACCTACAACTATACCCCGTTCAAAGGCACTTAAATATTTTGTCTTGCCCATTAACCCTCTGTATGGCACACATAAACAATCTCAATTGTTCAATGTCTCAATTGTCTCAAGGCTTTAAAATCCTTCTTGAACCTGTCTCCTCCCCTTCATCTACACTTATTTAAGTGGATTTCAACAAGTGACATCAATTAGGGATCATAGCTTTCATTTGGATTCACCTGGTCAGTCTATGTCATGGAAATATGTTTTGTACACCCAGTGTTTAGGGAATAGGATGCCCTTTGGGACTCAACCTCAGAGAGAGGAGCAAAAACCACATGGTGGAACCAACACAGCAGAACAATAAGGGATCGGAAAATGTAACGTCAAGAACCTAGATTAGAAGATGTCAATTGTCGTAGACATTTTTGGACTGCAAAACTGGACTGTGAACGTAACAATGGGCCTTGGTTCTGGGAAGGCAGGATAAATAGAGTATACTTGGCATCGTCTATCCATCTATCCCACTGGGTTCATGAAGGCTTTATTAAGCTACATTTCCTTTAAAGTGGGACCAATCTATCCATCTACCTATCGACAGACAGACAGACAGACAGACAGACAGACAGACAGACAGACAGACAGACAGACAGACAGACAGACAGACAGACAGACAGACAGACAGACAGACAGACAGACAGACAGACAATTCAAGAACCCTGAAAGCTGACATAGAGCAACTGATACAGTAGTTTGCAATGTTGTCTTTTGTCTTTGTGTGCTGAGATTTGAAGCAGAATTGTCCCTACTGACATACTGTGCCCCAACCAGCCTTGCTCTCAGGGATCACTAGGGCAGGGCAATGTGTTTATCAGAGACCAATGACAGAGCAAGGAATCCACAGTCTGGTCTCGGAGCTTAAAGATCTTAGTTACAGATTTACTATAACATCAACGTTTATCATAAAGAATCTTCAGCTTGTGATTTTGTGTGAGAGAGAGAAAGAGAGAGGTTGATAGAATGTGCTTGTCTGTCAAGTACAATCTTCAGCTTGTGATTTTGTGAGAGAGAGAGGAAGAGAGAGGTTGATAGAATGTGCTTGTCTGTCACGTACCATCTTCAGCTTGTGATTTTGTGAGAGAGAGAGAAAGAGAGAGATTGATAGAATGTGCTTGTCTGTCAAGTACCATCTTCAGCTTGTGATTTTCTGAGAGAGAGAAAGAGAGAGATTGATAGAATGTGCTTGTCTTTCATGTACTATCTTCAGCTTGTAATTTTGTGAGAGAGAGCGAGAGAGAGAGGTCGATAGAATGTGCTTGTGTGTGATGTACAATCTTCAGCTTGTGATTTTGTGAGAGAGAGAAAGAGAGAGGTTGATAGAATGTGCTTGTCTGTCATGTACCATCTTCCTAAATCAAACTTAATGTCACATCACCTGACACCTTAATTGACCTGCACCCACAAAAAAGGCGTTGGCCCAAAACAAAAACAGACAACACACCGGCCACAGTAGCGATGCATTTATTCCGAACAAAGATTTAACCACAGCTTCAAAGATAGACAACAGCACCTCCTCCAAGCCCATTTAAGCATGATTTAAGATTTTGTTGTTTGATTCCAGACGAGTTGAAGAGAAACCCAAACCAAACCGTACACAGTCTCTCCTTTACTCCACACTCCACTGTTCTTCCACTGGAGTGGTTGAACAGAGAGTCGGAACAGCAGGGAAAGATGATTACCGGTTTGGAGACAGATATGACCACCTGCATGGGATGAGATTTTCTAGCCACTGAACAGCACAGATTTTCAATTGTGTGCCTTCATGTGCTGCTGGGTTATAGTTTAGGATTCATTTGTTTACCGTTTAAACCTTCTGAACCATGGGGAATGAGTCATCAATATTTTGGTATGGAAGTGGAAGATCAAGATAAGAAAAAGTGAGCTGTAACAGCTGAGAATATTGTTGAGATAATGTTGTGTATCTTTTCTCGTTGAGTTTGTGATCAAATCCTTGTTCAGCCTTCCCCTTTTTATTTGACCTCCATGACACTACCTACGATGGACGCTTGTCTCCCATCACCACAGAGATGGTAAGATCAGTTGTAGTCCTTGGATGGCAACAGAGTTTGCCAGATAGATAACACTGAGCTTGGAGCTCGTCATCGTGACCACACTCCATGAAGACTCTGTTGTTTATATTCCCCATGGATGGAGAGGGGGATCTCTGCCTGTCACCCTCCCTCCCTCCTAGCTGCAGTCTGCTTCTACTCATCCCAAACTCATGAGCCGTCCTCCCCCTTTTCTTCTCTTCCTTAAGCCTTCACTTCCCCTTCCCTTCCCCAAATCTCCCCTGTCTCCCCCTCCTCCTCTACCCCCTCCTCCCCAAACTACACTCATGAGACAGAATCTCAAAGAAAATGAGCCTCAAGAGTTTTTTTTCTTTCCAAGCTGTTTGCGATACTGCCTTGAAAATAATTCCACTCGCTGTAATGGTATGGTTATTCTATTAAGTTGCTGTAAAATCTCTCTCTCTCTCTCTCTCTCTCTCTCTCGCTCTCTTTCTCTCTCTCCTTCTCTCCTTCCTTCTCTGGATGCTACCTGGCTTGAGATTGGCTTTGGCTAAACCACACCCACAGCCCACCTGATTGGCTTAAATAAATTGTTCACGGTGGAAAATTGGAACGGGATCATTGTGAAATGTATTTCTCTACCCCAAGGTAAAATGGAAGGGAACTATAGCCAACCCGGTATAGGTGTGTAGGAGTGAGAAAGAAGGGAGGGTAAGAAAAGAGAGAGAAGAGAGGAGAGGAGAAGAGAGAGCAAGAGAGAGAAGGGTAGTAGAGAGAAAAGTGAGAGAGGCCATTTGAAAGGCGGAGTGGGGAAAGAAGGAGAAAAGTGAGATAGGGGCAGAGAAGAGAGTGAAAAGAAGAGAGTGAGGCAGAGAAGACGTCGAGAAAGAGAGAGAGCTGAGAAAAGAGTAGAAAAGTGAGTGAACGATAAAGTGAAAATAGGAGAGAGACAGTGAGAGAGAATGGGAGAGAGACAGTGAGAGAGAATGGGAGAGAGACAGTGAGAGAGAATGGGAGAGAGGAGAAAGCAGAGACAGGAATAAAAGGTTGATTGAGAGACAGAGTTGGAGCGAGAGGGAGTGAGAAAGAGAGAAAAAGAGGCAGAGAAACGAGTGATGCAGAGGGGTCGAATGGAATTCTTGGATTCCAAGACAAATGCACAGCTGTCAGGTACTTTTGTTCACTTTAAAAACATGTAGGAGCTGCGATCCAGACAGGCCAGGGACGTTTTAACACTGCTGCTCAGAGGGCTCAGAGGCAAACGACAACACACAGCAGAGAGACGATAGGAGAGGAAGAAGAGAGAGAATGAGAGAACAGATACAAATTGTAGCACGACATGGTAACAGAGAGACAATGGTAGAGAGGGAGGGAAGGAGAGAGACAGAGAAGAGAAGGAGAATCGGGAGAAACTACTCAACCAACAGCAAAAAAAGGAGAAGGAACTCGAAGCACAAGAGGAAAAAATGTAATAATTAGTTGCCTTTTTTCAGTTCACCGTGATTCCCCCACCCTCCCTCTGGACCGCTGGGCCTGTGAACATTATGTCAGCAGCAGCAGAGAGAGAGAGAGAGAGAGAGAGAGAGAGAGAGAGAGAGAGAGAGAGAGAGAGAGAGAGAGACAGAGAGAGAGAGAGAAAGAGAGAGAGAGAGAGAGAGAGAGAGAGAGAGAGAGAGAGAGAGAGAGAGAGAGAGAGAAAGAGAGCACATATGTTTCTGCTATTACATGATCGGCTCTGGAGGCACTATAGGAAAACCTTATCTGTGCCTGCGTGGGAGGGAAGGAGGGAGGAGAATGAGGGAGAAAGAGAGGTGGAGTAATAGATGGTTCCTCCTCTCTCTGCTGTCTCTGTAGGAATGCCTCCTCCTACCTCAAGCAATAACATAGATATACAGAACACAGAACACACCCCTCTCTCACATAACCTCCCTCTCACACAAACTGTACAATGAGGCGAACAGGTCAGGAGAATGGTACAAATCTGTATTATTTCTATCAAAGTATTATTTCCTTTTTCTATGATTGAAGAATGTGAGAATAGCACTAGTACACCTACTGACACACATTCCCTCTCAAGTTTCATGAACACTGAGACATGTGAGTGATGTCACCATGGTGAGTTTCTATAGAGCTGCCTTTTGTGTCCACCTGGAGTTGTGCTTGAACATGAAGGGAATGTGAGTCCCCTTGGGTGTCTGGGCATTTTGTTGCCCCAGTTCATGATTGAACGGGGCTAGTAGAGCACATGCCATTAAACTACATGATGGATCTTGTAATTTAGCTGCATGTTTGAAACTACACAGTGTCTACAGTGGTCCAGGCCTGGTCTGAGGCTAGGACTTACAAGACAATGGGCCACAACTCTAGCTCTAGCTTTCCAGTTCAGGTTCTTTACCATCTCCCTAGCCTGGTTAAACTAAAATGAAATGAAAATGAGTGCAGCATTCAGTCTGGTTTTACCACACTAACTTACCCCTGTAAAACAGTGTTGACTTAATAGCTACTGTCGTCTCTAATGCATATAGTTGTGATGTAGTGCAGCTATAGTAACACTGACGTCAACCATGCTTCCACTTGTCGTTGAGATGTTCTCAGATCCTCGTACCGTGTCTGTGTTAAATTCACGCGTCGTTAACCGTGCTGCTTTAGGGGCGATGACAGGGACGTGATGTCACCAGCCCCGCCCGCTTGCTGCGTGTGACACGCTGTCTGGCTGCTGTCGCCATGGTCGCTGCGTGTTAGTCCTGTGTGCCTACACGGGACATACAGAGAGGAGCTCAGGGGCTCATGGAGGTGACGCCTACAATGTCATCAGATGAGGTCATCAGGCTTCCAGGTTTATGGTTTTCCTAAGGATATTGATTGACGGCGGAACAGATCCAATAGGGGAGCCTAGACTCATTGTTATGGTTTTACAGAGAGAGAGAGAGAGAGAGCGAGAGAGTAGAGAGAGAGAGAGCGAGAGAGTAGAGAGAGAGAGAGAGAGAGAGAGAGAGAGAGAGAGAGAGAGAGAGAGGAAACTGTTATTTACATCCACACACAGCTGACAACCATGTCAGACATACTGTGTGTTGGTTTGCTGTTTTTTATTAGAAAGTGAGAGGGTGAGAGAGAAAGAGGTGGAGAGAGGGTGAGGCTAATATCAATGAGTTTAAACATACATGTCACCTGGGGAGTGTTGGAAGGCATGTGTGTGTGCATGCTTGTGTGTGTGCGTTTATGAGTGTGTGTGTACGAGAGTTTGTGTCTGTGTCTTTGAGAGTGTGTTACAAAAGGAAAGGAAGGAGAGTGTGTGTGTCCCATGTCAACAGTTCTCAAATATAGCCTTGTTTATTCAGACAGACAGCCAGACTGGGACATAGTGACTGACTGGGGTGACATGGGAGACGCTCCACCCATCCTCCCTAAATAAATTGTTGCCCACTCCCCTCCCCTCCCTCCTTCTCCTCCTCGCCCTATTCTTACAGATTTGTCCAGCACAAACAATCAAGTCTGTCTCTCTTTCAGAGCACAGAGCTATTTGGCATGGGCGGCCAGCAGCACAGAGACAGAGGCCGGAGTTTGGGTCAATTCCATTTAAATTCTAGTGAGTTTCCACTTTCCAGTGAGGTTCTCCATAGGGAGTGGAATTCGATTCCAGCATAGACTTTGAATTAAGATGGAATTGACCACAGCTGTGTCAGTGGATTTGTAAAAAGAGGATGGCTTGTTGTAGGCTACACCTAAATGCCAAATCCCCTTTAACACCATTTTTTATATAAACACTGAACAAAATATGAACACAACATGTAAAGATCCCAGAAATGTTCCATGCACACATTAAGCGTATTTATCTAAAATGTTGTGCACACATCCCTGTTAGTGAGCATTTCTCCTTTGCCAAGATAATACAACCACCTGACAAGTGTGGCATATCAAGAAGCTGATTAAACAGCATGATCATTACACAGGTGCACCTTGTGCTGGGGACAATAAAAGGTCACTCTAAAATGTGCTGTTTTATACACAACACAATTCCACAGATGTCTCAAGTTTTGAGGGACTATGCAATTTGCATGCTGACTACAGGAATGTCCACCAGAGCTGTTGCCAAATAATTTCATGTTAATTTCTCTACAATAAGCCACCTTCAACATCATTTTAAAGAATTTGGCAGTAAGGTTCCAACTGTACCGGGCAGATGGCAGGCAGGGTGTATGGCGTTGTGTGGGCGAGCGGTTTGATTATGTCAACATTGTGAACAGAGTGCCCCATGGTGGCGGTGGGGTTATGGTATGGGCAGGCATAAGCTACAGACAACAAACACAATTGCATTTTATTGATGACAATTTGAATGCACAGAGATACCGTGAGGTGATCCTGAGGCCCATTGTCGTGCCATTCATCCACCGCCATCACCTCATGTTTCAGCATGATAACGCAAGGCCCCATGTCGCAAGGATCTGTACACAATTCCTGGAAGCTGAAAATGTCACAGTTCTTACATGGCCTGCATACTAACCGTTCATCTTTCCCTCGATCCAGACTAGTTTCCCAGTCCCTGCCACTGAAAAACATCCCCACAGCATGATGCTGCCACCTCCATGGTCTGAGAGTCCTTTAGGTGCCTTTTGGCAAACTCCAAGCGGGCTGTCATGTGCCATTTACTGAGGATTGGCTTCCGTCTGGCCACTGTACCATAAAAGATTGATTGGTGGAGTGCTGCAGAGATGGTTGTCCTTCTGAAAAGTTCTTCCATCTCCACAGTGGAACTCTAGTTCTGTCAGAGTGACCATTGGGTTCTTCTCTCCTGATTGCTCAGTTTGGCCTTGCGGCCAGCTCTAGGAAGATTCATGGTGGTTCCAAACGTATTCCATTTAAGAATGATGGAGGCCCCTGTGTTCTTGTTGACCTTCAATGCTGCAGAATGTTTTTGGTACCCTTTCCAAGATCTTTTCCTCGACACAATCCCGTCTCTGAGCTGTATGGACAATTCCTTTGTCCTCATGGCTTGGTTTTTGCTCTGACATGCACTGTCAACTGTGTGACCTTATATAGACAGGTGTGCTCCTTTATAAATCATGTCCAATCAATTGAAATTACCACAGGTGTACAATCAATTTGTAGAAACTTCTCAAGGATGATCAATGGAAACACGATGCAGCTGAGCTCAATTTTGAGTCTCATAGCAAAGGGTCTGATACTTATGTAAATAAGGTATTTCTGTTTTTACTTTTATTACATTTGCAAAAATGTGTCATAATGGAGTAATGTGTGTAGATTGATGAGGATTTGTTTTCATTTAATCTATTTTAGAATGTGTCTTTATGGAGTATTGTGTGTAGAAAAGTAATTTAATAAATGTTACAATAAGGCTGTAACATAACAAAATGTGGAAGAAGTCAAGGGGTCTGAATACTTTCTGAATTCACTGTACAATAGTATTCACTGAAAGGTTTTTGAGTACTTTACTGTAGTATTCACTGTAGTGTTTTTGCATACTTTACTGTAGTATTCACTGTAGTATACTGTAGTATTTGCAGTCAACTTTTATTATCTTTGACATAGTGGAGGCTTTCTCCTTGAGGAAACCTACCGGAGAAATACTAAAAAAATATGTTTTCTATAACCTGTAGATTGGTAGGACTGGGGTCTGAACAGATAGTTCAACGTTTCTGCTCTTTTCTAAAACCTGTAGGGAACACAATATGGTATTTTGGATTTATTAGGATCCCCATTAGCCGACGCCAATGGCGATAGCTAGTCTTACTGGGGTCCGACATATAACGAAAAAGACATTACAGACAAAACACTTTACAATTTACATACATTTAAAAACATGAAAATGTATTGTGTGTGTACATCTATCATTTACACATACATATCAGTACATACACACAACAAGTAGGTCACATGGGGGAGAGGTGTTGCTTTATTAGTTTTTTGAAACCAGGTTTGTTGTTCACTAGCGCTATATAAGATGGGAGTTCCATGCACTCATGGCTCTGTATAATACTGTACGTTTCCTTGAATTTGTTCTCGATCTGGGGACTGTGAAAAGATCCCTGGTGGCAAGTCTGATGGGGTAAGTGTATTATTCAGTGCTGTGTGTAAGTTGACTATGCAAACAATTTGGAATTTCTAACACATGAACGTTTCTTGAAAAAACAAGAAGTGACAGTCAGTCTTTCCTCAACTCTTAGCCAAGAGAGACTGGCATGCATAGTCTTAATACTAGCCCTC
This sequence comes from Thymallus thymallus, assembly GCA_023634145.1. NCBI lineage: Eukaryota > Metazoa > Chordata > Actinopteri > Salmoniformes > Salmonidae > Thymallus > Thymallus thymallus. Next base: position 13,229,883 of record CM042403.1, on the reverse strand, counting down.
TGATTGCAATGAAGAGCTAGACGTGCCACTCTGTTCTGGCATAGCTGCAGCTTAACTAGGTATTTCATTGCAACACTTGACCATATGACTGGACAATAATCACTATAAGATAAAACTTGCAAAAAATCTCTTTATTACGGACAGACCTCTCCCAATCTTTACAACCATTGAATCTATATGTTTTGACCATGAAATATACTTGGCATGTACGTTTCTCACTTATCGGTGGCCCAATTTGGAGAAGGGGAATGGGCAGGATATATGCAATTGAATACGGTAGTATTTAATGATGACGTCATATGCTGGCTGATATTACTCATCCTATACCTCCACCCTCCACCCTAATTCCCTCCACCCTCCACCCTTCACCCTCCAACATCCATAGCTCCCAAATGACCCCATGGTCAAGGAACTCACACTTTCCACACGTCACCAATGGGGTTTCCTAGAAGCGTGACTAATAATACAGGGGCCTGGGGTTCACGTCCTGGAGCGGCATTAAAAGCCACTGCATTTTTAAAGGCTGACATTTTAAATGAGGGTTCAGTGGATCAAGGGAAAACTATGTCATCCATGGGTGGAAACGTATTTATGTTTAACCCTTGGCATGTTCTCTTCACCGGCGACTCAGAGTAAGAATGTTGAATGTGATCTCTCAACGTCTTTACGTGAACCGTTTTTTCTAAGAATGTTCATATTCAATCAGTTATTATATTCTTGAGTATATGATGTTATATAATGCCAGAATCATCCAAGTGTTCAGCTAATCTTACACTCTTAGAACACTCTGAATACATGTGTTCTGTCATGCCAACATAAAACTACCACTAAACTGGCCACAAAATACTTGCTTAAAGCACTTAGGTCATTATTCCTCTCCCTTTTACTGTGAAAACTCAACATTACAAACACAGACTGCTTGCCATGGTAGCTTTAACAAGATTCTGGGTGTACATTTTCCTTGCATTGCGTAAGCTTAATAGCTAACAGTCAGCAAGCAGCAGCTCCCTGTCGAGATGAGGACCCCCTTCTCCTCCCCCCTTTTCCTCCCTCTTTCCCTTTCCCCTTCATCCCTCTCTCAATCTCCCTCTCAGGCCCTTACAATCTTTCTCTCTTTCTCTCACTCTCTACATATCCCTCTCCATCTGGTCCTCTTCTTAGCGCCTTCCTTCCTTCCCTCCCTCCCTCCCTCTCTCCCTCTCTCCCTCCCTCCCTCAGTATACCTTTCACCTCACCGCCAGGCTCCTTGTAATTTCCAGGAGAGTCTGGAAAGTGCTACCTCACCCATCTATAAATCCCTAATTTAACAGGGTGACGCTTGAAATGTGAGTCTCTTCCGAATGTTTCCACCAACCAATGTGCATTGTTACAGGAACATTCTATGCATTTTAGTCCTGGTACAGTGCAGTTATGATGTTAAATAAATGTTAATTTAGTTGCTTTTGGCTCTTTTGCTTGAGTTAAATAGAGTTCAATCGTACAGTTATTTGACATAAGTGTGCCAATCCAGCATCCTTCTTCTATCCCCACGGTCTGCGTTCCATTGACCTCTTTACCGCATCAATGCCTGACTTCTGTGCTACTGGCTCAGACTCAAGAAGGATCAGACAGAACATAAATG